>CM040619.1:70613297-70701616 GCA_022817965.1 Solanum lycopersicoides | reverse complement strand
AGTTGGAAGTGATTTACTAAAAGGCCACAGAATTAGGGACCTGCACTGTTACTTCTATCTGCAGTTTAAGCCCTTTATACTAACCTTTTTCTTTGTTATGCTCATGTCTCTTCTGCAGCTTCTACATTTATATAATATAATATAATATAATATACAGGCTTCTGAGTTAGAACTAGCTAGTGCCTTCTTCATGCTTTATATATATCATCCACTAAGATCATGAGCAATGTCTTCTCCATTTACTTTGGGAATGGATAATGTAAAATAAATCAATAAAATTGTTCCCATACATGACCTGTCAAAGACGGGGCACTATCATATTAGATAAATATATTAAGCAACAAAATGTTGTTAGTCTACAATTTAAGTCACACCTACTCATGTTAATTACTAGTGCATTTAAACATATTATACTATATATACTCTCTATAGTAATTTATGCGGTGACACGATGTTTAAGAAAGAAAAAAACACTTATGAAACGTGTGTTCTAAAACTAATCTTAACATATATGAAATCTCACTAAAGATAAAATCAGAAGTTTTAGTTATCATTTTTACTAGATAACCTATTAATTCTTGAGTTAATATCTTAAAAGATTACTCAACTATGTGAAAGTCATTAAACTTTATTTTATATCAAAAAGAATTACTCCAACTAAAAACTTTGTGCGTATAACTTAAACTCGTAAAGAATATTATTATACAGTATACCACCTATGTTACATAGAAGTTGAGAGAAAAACTCACAATGTAGCAGAGAAGAGAAGAATCCTCCTAGGATCAATGGTCCAATAAGTAGATCGTCGGGAACTGAATCTCCTGCCACCAATTTGACTTTCGGTGGCAGTGGTGGTGGCGCTGCCATGGCCGGCCACTATAGTGATCTGATGATTATGGGTTTGTGGGGTATGTTGATCACTACTAGTAGTCAATGCCATGGTCTTTTCTGGCGTGCTACCTCCTCCTCCTAGCAATGAACTTGCTGCATTTTTAATTCCATTTTAAAAAATAAGGCATTAGATATACTATACCCCACAAGTATATGTTGGCTTCTTTATTACTTAATAATTTTGATACATGTGCAACCCCACTTTTTTAAAAAAAAATGGAATGCAAACAAAAAGGAATGACACTTTGCATCTTTATGTTATTAATCATATTATCTACAAATATTAACAAAAGCTCTAACCTAAATTTTTTCATAAGAAATGTTGACATGATAGTCTTCAAGCTTGGACCATATGAACTTTAATTGGACCCATTGCATTATGCAATAAATTATTAATAATGAGTATAGTCTCACTTGCTGCTTCTGACTTGAACTCTACGTGTTATTCATTTCAAATTCACAGATTTTAAATCTTGAATTCGTAGTTATAATTTTACACCCTAAAAAAAAGAGAGATGAAAATGAAGGCTCTGAAAGTTTATATATTGATTAAGAACTAATGGCGTATTAGCACATCTTTAACTAATTAAAAAAAGAAGGAATAGAATGATTTGTCTCATTAAATACTTGTTGGAACCAAGTCTCTATCTTGTAATACTGCCATATGAAAAGACAAAAAAAAAAACAGAGCGGATTTCCCCACATGGATCTTCTGTTTCAGTGAGAATTTATTATTTTTTGGTACTATTTGTTATAGCTACTGTGTGGCACATGTTTAGCCATGGTTGTAACATAAATATATCGTATAAATTAAAACGGAAAAAATTGACATGGTATAAAACGATAAAAAACTTGTACAAGGAATAATAAATGTAGAGAAAAATCCGATTCCTTTTAATTTGGAAGTGTTCTAATTTTGAGAAAATATCCCAGGGGTCTAACGAAACTATATATTAAATGGTAATAAATAAAGAGAAAAAGAAAAGTATTACCTCTAGGGGAATTTGTCGTGAAGTTGGTGTCTTTCTCAGTGACAGCATTTGAATTTGTTTTCTTCTCGCCGCTTCGAAATGATCCTTTTCTTGAAAGGTTCCTCTGCAACTTTGGAAAATCAAATTCATATCAGAAAAACAAAATATATTTTAAATTAAAAATACAACGTATAATTCATATTTATTATACAACTAGAAAGAAAAAGTAACACTGAATCCTAAAGATCCCAATAAAAATCATATACTAAAACTTTTGCGGTATTCTCCAAAGTTTCAAAATCTATCTTCTTCTTCATCAGGTCCATCTATTTATTAAAATTAATTAAATACTCTATCAGTAGTTGTTAAGACTTAGTCCTAGTAAACAAATATTGACCAATAATGAGTTGTTTTCTCATTACTTTAACAAAGGGGTTTATGATAGGGATAAACTTGAATCAAGAAGTATGAACAAAAACTCAGAGACCAAAAAATGGAAAAGAGAAACATACAGTAATTCTTGAATTGGCATTTATGTCTTTCTCTATTATATGAGAAAATCGTTCCATATCCACAACAAAGCTATCTGATTTTGTGCTTGTGTACTGCAATCCATTCATATGATCAGAAATACAAATTTCCTCAACACCCGTTTCTTCAAATTCTCCAATTAGTCTCTGTTTCTCAACACCCATATTCTCCTGCAAATTTAATTTAATTTACAAAACATCAGAAATACTGTAGTTTTTTTTTCTTTTTTTTGCTGAGAAATTTTTGAAGAACAGAGTTCCAAGAATTCAATAGAACAGTATTCAGAGAAAAAAAAACTCACCATTTTAGGATAATCGAGAATTATTGAAGAAGATGGAGGAAGAAGGGCCTGCTAATTTAAAGTTTGTTACCTGAGACAACAAACACAAACAGAGAAGAGGTCTTGATTAAGAAGTCAAAACTTTTTTCTTCGTACGAATAAACAACTCTATATATAATATATATATAGGTGAGAAATAGCAGTAAATTAATTTGAAAGACACCTTTTTTTTAGTTTTCTTCAACTGTTACTGATATTATCGGTTACAAAATAACTAGCTTACCAACTACAACTAGGGAAAAAAACCCTTCTTTTTCTCTCTTCTTGTTGAACTGCTAATTCCTTTAGAGCTTCCAAGTTCTAACACATATTTATAAATATGAGGAATATTTAATTTTTTGGAAAGATTTTGTGTTTTTTGTTACAAAAGAATGATGGGGAAATTGAATTGATTTGCTAGGTATATTTGAGGTTTTTTTGGGGAAGTTAGATCATGTGTTGTGTGGGCAGAAAGAGACTTATTTTTTTATTTTTTTTTAAAGAAGTTGTTTAGGTGTCTGTATTAATTGAATTGAGTTGTTAATTAATCAAAGAGATGACCCATCTTTGTTAGTGTCACTTATTAAAGTACTCCCTCTTTTTTTTTTTAATCGATTTAAAAAAGAATGAATTTTTTTTATCAAGTTTTATGTGACATATTTAAGGCCACAAGATTAAATATAATTTTATACATTTGATATAATTTTAATTTAGAATCATATAATCAAAAATCTTTTTTATTTTCTAAACTTCGCGTCAAGTCAAACTAAATTATTCTTTATAAAAATGGGGAGAGAGTAATATTTTGTAAAAACTAAATTATGTTTTAGGGATGGGTCCATTAGGTTGGGTGTAGAATAAGCAACTGCCCCCTTTTGTTTTATTTAATCAGCTATAATCACTTTTATTTTGAACTCGTTTCAATTAATTTAGATTTATAATGGCAAGGTGTATTGAAAAATTATTTTTTTTAAAAATCTATTTTAAAGTTTATGATGAATTTTAAGTATCATACTGAAAGTGCACCGTTGGCTTTTTGTATCAATTAAAATTGCTTTGTTAACAAACAAAGATTATGGTTTTAAGTGTTTATTTTCTTCATTTTGCTTTGATCTTATCTTTTGCCTACAAAATAGATGAGGCTTTTTATTTCGTGTTAAACCAAATAAGTCCACTTTAGCTGATCAGAGACGAAACTCAAGTGGAATATTTGGATATAAGAGGAGAGAAAATACTGAAACTGAAATCTATCGTGCTCTCTCTCTCTCATCACACACACATTAATTAGTATTTAATTAAGGGATAAAACTGGTATAATCATCAAAAGTTTTACTGTACTTTTTTCCTGTCAAAAGGTAAATTTCCAAATCCATTCATTTCATAAAATGACTTTGAATGAGTTCTTTTTTCGTTAATTATTTAGATTCAAAGATTTTGTGGTTGGGCCTGCGGATGGGGTGTAGAAACAAAAGGACCGTTAATTACCCCTTCTATCTCGATTTATTTATTAAATATTTTCTAATTTAATTTTTATTTTCATATGTCTTTTTTGATAAATAAAAAAATAAACATTCGTTTTTCATATATCTTTAATTTATTAACAATAATTTAACGTTTTTAAAAAAAACGTAGTAAGCAAATATATTTGAAAATCTGTCAATTAATAGATATAGTTGTAAAGAAGGGATACGGAGACAATTAGGCAAAAATTGAGTAAATGGAGTGCATACTCAGCTATTGCCTTTGACCATTTTTGGCAACTCCACTGGACCATCTTTTTCCCCTATTACTACTATACTATTTAGCATGCCTATAGGAGAGCACTCAACAGTCGACTTTTGAAATTATTTTACATTATTCATTTTTATATTTAAATGATACGCACATGTTGTAGTCATTTCTTTCATTTTCAAACCCTCAAAAGAGCAAAATATAATGCTTATTTTAGCATTTGTCTTCAAGAATAGTTTTCAATTTTTTGTTGTTTACCAAATCACCATTTGAGAGGGGGCGTTTTGGTTTTCGAAAATCAATCATGAGTATTATCAATCTGATTTAGATATTTAGATTTAATCCAAAAGCCAAAATCATTAACTTCCAATATATACGTTTGATGTCCAAATTAATTTCGATACCTTTGTCAAGTGCTACATGTCATAGAACTAGTACACTAAGCCGCCTAAATTAGTGTTTGGTCATATATACTAATTAATCTTACTATAAAGCTGATCTAATCAATATTTTAATTGAATTTAGCTACTACAAACATTTATTACTATAAAGCTGATCTATAGTAATAAATTGTTACCATGCACGCTGATTATATTATTACAACTTCTCCATCTCCTTATTCTCCACCAAGTGAACTTCAAAGATAATTTCTTACTATAAAGCTGATCTATTGTAAAAAAAAAAAAAAAAAAAGTACTCGATTGGATTCTAAAAGTTGTGAAGTACTCATAAATTGCTTATCAAGATCCGATTCCAAGAAATTGATCAATTGTTTATATGTCACCTAATTAGTAGTACTCAAAAATGAAAATACAGTATCAAAGTAAATATCCTAATAAAATCTGGTTCTTGATTGATTACATGTTTGAATCAATTAATAGCTCAAAAATTAACTAGGAAATAGATATGGGTAAGAAATGAGGGTAGTCCTCACCCATTCTATTACGTGATTCTTTTCTTGATCCCTTTCTATAAACAAAAACATAGAGACACAACAAATTATGAAACTGTGGTCAATCTTGTAATAATTTAGTTTTCATGATTTCAACTATTTATTCACAATCTAACCCACTACTGCCTAATTGAACGTACTTCTTTGTAAAAAAGAGTCATCTATGAATAAGCAAGAGCGAAACTAATGTTTCGCTTTTTCTTAGTCTGGATCACAGTATATCGGTGATTTTATCCTTAAATTTATTCTATTTTATCTTCATTGATCCGTGGAAGAGACCAAGGAGATATTAATGCATCGAGCCCGGCCAAGAGTAAGCTCCTAGCTCTATAGTCTCTTTCTTTGTAGAAATAGAATTCCTACTATCATACCTTAGTTATGCTTACGGTTTTGACACAACCCAATGGTTTAGCTTAGACGCTGTATTCTTATTAAAATTATTTCATACATAAAAATAATTTATCCAAAATCTAATAAGTAAACTTTAATAAAATCTGAAATTTATAAACTCAATAGTAGTTCCTTTTTTGCGTAAAAAAAGTGACACATGTCTAGGTTGGGAATGGAGAATCAATAAAATCAACGGCAAAAAAAAAATATACTTATAAATATACGGTTCATTAGGGTTTCCTGTTCATTAGTATTATTTTAAATGATAATCATCAGCTAATCAATAAGGAATGAAGTCTGGCAAAGCTCACAATAAATTAAGCTATGAAAAAAAATACAAGAATATATCAAATATATTCATATATAATTTTAAATGAAAAAGGAAAGTAAAAAAAGAAATGAAAGATTTAGTTGTTGACAAGGAAGAAACCAAAAAATAGCCACGAAAGCGCGGCGCATGCTATGGGTAGTTCAATGAATGCAAATTGAACTTTTTCATGTAAAAAAGAAAGGCCTAACCCATCGCTTGACATTAACTTTCAGACATTTCAGACATTTCAACTACGCTTTATTCATTTTAGACACCTCATGTCATGTCTTCTTATGTTATTTTGATACTTTTTTTTTATAATCAATCAAATATATAAGGTGTGTGTAACACACTCGTCGATAACGTGTCAAAATGACGAATTAAACAAAGACGCATGGCATATATATTGAAAATAATTTTTAAATAATGAATTTTAAGTTTTTTTAATAAAAGGCCAATGAATTAATGAAATGTGTCAATTTCTATCCAAATAATTTTAAAAAGAGTTAACCACTTACCAGCCTTATGTTGTTATCTCCACCACCCCCACCCCTGATCCTTAACCTCTCCACTAGATTGTCTTTTCCATATTCCACAACCCCTTATCCCAGATTGTTTTTTTCCAATATACTTTCATAGTAATGTAACTATTTAAAAGAAATTATTTACAAAAACTCATTCCTCTTACTTATAACTTCAAATAAAATCAAATTCTTTAAATCTAAACAAAGAGTTCCCTAAAAAAAAATTCTAGATTTTCTTTTAAGAAAATATATTTTGACTTTTTAAAAAACATTTCAAGGAGGAAGAATGACAACAAAATAAGAAAAGTTATTTATGCTTGAAATCTCTTGGTGTTGTAACACTATTAGTTCTATTTTTCTATGGAAGGAGTTTAAGTTTTGAAAAATGGTGGCTAAAATGGGAAGAAAAATAAAAAAATAAAAATAAAAAAAAGTTAAATATAAGCTCTCCACGCGCTGGTAAGGAGTGTATCACACTGACTATGTCATGTTAGTAAAAAGTGTCAAAATGACACATCGGGACATGACATGAGGTGTCTAAAATGAACAAAGTCTAGTTAGAGTGTCTAAGTGAAAATTAGTGACAACTTTAAGGGGACACTGATGGGTTAGGCCAAAAAAAAAATATAAATAATAGGAACACTCGTGCGTTAAATATACAAAACGTTAAATCTTAGTTGGTCCAAGTTTTTTTTAAATATTTTGATTGGTTTCCGCCTAACGTTGATATTTATATTGGGTTGTGACTCAAATTAAATTTATGCGTTCTATGAACTATGATTTATATGCGACATACTCATTAAGATTATTTTTATTCTTATAAGCTGGAATTCAAGATCTCTTATAATTATATGTGTGTCAATCTCAAGTTGAAAACTTTTAAGATACGACTTAGTAAAGTAAATGTGTATTGCTAAAAAAGATGATCGACATACTCTATGTAATTAGCTTAACTTGCTAATAGAAGAATAAGGACACATACAAACAAACAAAATAATTAAAATTTGAATAAAAAATTAGTAATTGAAACACTTTATTAAAATTGAAATGCTGAATTAAAATATAATCGGACTTATTTTACACCTCTAGATGAAATATCCTCCTAAAATTAGAGAATGACTATGTATTAAAACAACTAATAAAGTACTTTTAGCCATCTGCAAACTACTTCATCGCCCTCTTTCTTTGAGAGAGAACACATCATCGATCTCTTTAAACTTTTTTAAGTGGGAGACCGACCAATTTAGATGTGATAATTGTCATAACATGAATATTCCAGTCGGTCCAAAAGAGCACCACATTAATTTGATTGTGGGTTGTTGTGGTAGTAGTTTTTTTTGATAAATAAATACGTGGATAGAAACATTGATAAGTACCAACTATATAGTAATAATATTGTTATTATTCTGGCATAGCTAACTCTATCGTGAACTTTTGAAGGGATTTGTTGCTACCTTTCCACGTACTTTTGCACATTATCCCCCCACCATTTTCACAATTTTGGGGGAATGTGATGTGATTAATTAGTTGGAATAATAATATTATATTAGAGCCAATATACTTTAGCATCATCACTTCTCTGCCAAATAAATAAATAAATAGGGGGACATTAAGATGTCAAGAAGAATAAAGAACATACTAGCTTGGGAAAATGTGTTACACTTTTTGATCATGATTTCAATAATCGATCAATGACGTTTCCTAAAAATAGTCTACAACATACTTGAACTGAACTATTACGAGATTAACTTAATCCTCTTTAATGAAATATGTTAATAAGGAAATTTTGAGAATGTCGTGTATTGAACTGAGTTACTATTATACTCAAGATCCTCAATGACGAGGAGAAGAATGAAGAACTTACGAGAAGAGAAAGAGAGAAAATATCATTGAGTTAAAGAGTATATATTGAAAAAAGATTTAATATTCGTTACTCGTATAAGAAGTATATTGAAGATATTTATAATTGACTAATTTGCTATCTAAATATATGGGCCATATTAGTTTATTTGGCCACAATTTGCATTGGGGCTTACAGTGTCATTCTATCTGATATATATGATTATACGAGAATATGATCAAGTATCTATCTTATTTTCTTCATGTCCTTGACAATTTATTTTGTTTCAATAGTACTATTTTTTTGGTAACATATTTTGATGTTCTTCTTGTTACTTGAGAAAAGTTAAGTTATTTGTTTAGATATTTTGATGTTCTTCTTATTACTTAAATACGAGCAAGTTATTTATTGAGACATTTTGATTTTCTTCTTATTATTATTACTTAAATAAGAGTAAGTTATTTATCTAAGCTACAAGATATTATCATTATCAACTAAATAACAATAAACCCCTAATAATTTGGACGCACTCGAGAAAAACCAAATTGTTTGTTTGGTGATTCATTTTTAATGAACAATTTGGAACTTTTAGAACTAGAATATTAGTAATGAATAATGATAAAAGAACTCATCAAGTGTGATGATGATTTATTATATGTCGCTTGTGTTTGGTATGAATAAAACCCTTTTTAAGGTTTTTTTTTTTTAAAAATTATTTTATATTTAGTTGTTAAAAAAAATGTAAAAAGGTTTAAATATACTCATATAATATTCGAAATTGTTCAAATCTACCCTTTCATTATATCTACTCACCCGCACCCGCACCCGCACCCGCGCCCTCACCCCACCCTTCGACCAACCCACCTCCCGCTATCCTCTAACTCTCACCCTAATCACATCCCACCTCTATAGCATTTTATCAAGTATCATTCATCCAAATATTCTAATATGTAATTATACTTAGTCCCTATATTGTTTACTTAATAAGTAATCCTAGATTTTGTTGATAGATACCATTTACTCCTATATATTTTTCAAATTTTTAAAAGGTCTTTTGAATAATTAGTTCCGTTAACTTGTCTCTAGTTATTTTGAGCTCCGGCTTTGCTTTGCCAAGAAATGGCCTTGGTATATTCCACGAGTATACTTGGCAAGAAAGAACATTTTTTTGTGATTACTATTGAACAAAGTATACTTGCACATGACTTTAGGAATTGCATTGCATTATACAAGAAATATTACAAGTTCAATTCAATTATTCTTTACTTTCTTGAAAAATTTGAAACATTCTTTCACATTACTTTGTCCTCCAGCTAACTAACTAATCTTAACATATATAACCATATCCCCTAAATTTGGTCATGTTCTTCAACCTCAACAACTACATTAATCTCAACCATGTATCCTGTGAAAATGGATAACGCGCACGAGTCACCTGTTTATGAAGATCAAGACCACCCTGTAAGGAGACACTATTCGGCTCGATACTATGCTCACCATATTAAAGAGAGTCTAACTACTAGAGTTTCCAAATTAATTTGTACAATTTTCCTAACCCTTCTTTCAATTCTTGGAATCATCGCGTTTATTTTATGGTTAGGTTTGCGCCCTCATCGTCCAAGAATTTTCCTACATGACTTTTCAATTCCAGCTATAAGTCAGGGAATTGGACCTGAAAGTGCCCAAATCAACTTTAACGTAACAGCAAGAAATTCAAATCAAGTTATTGGGATTTTTTATGATGCAATACAGATGTCAGCGACTTATCAAGAGCAGAGTATTGGGAATTCACAATTGTTGACTCCGTTTTATCAATTGCCCAAAAACACTACTGTTCTTGCGGGTACATTTTCTGGCCCCATGGTGACGGTGACCGGAACACAGTGGCAGCAAATGCTCGATGACCGGTCTCGAGGAACGGTGGTTTTCCGTGTAGAATTGACAGCCAGGATTCGATTTAAGATATGGTCTTGGAAAAGTAAACATCATAGGATGCATGCTAATTGTCCTGTTGGAGTAGGACAAGATGGTGTGATCTTGGTTGGTTACATAGATAAGAGATGTCCAGAATATTTTAATTAGACATTTCGATTGATGTTTTCGTCTCATTGAATTTTCGTTTTTTTTGTTTGTATTTGATTGTGAAAAACAATACATTCTTTCCCTGCCAAAATTACTCTAAAAGGCAAGGACATCCTCTGTTTTTATATCTTTCTCCTTTAATGTGCATCTCGTAAGCCGAGAGATCTTATTCATTTCACGTAGAACCCTTCGTGGTGGCATATCGATAATCATAACTAGATTGTATTGAATCACTTAACAAAGGGGCTTTAACTAGATTTTGTACTATTGACATTTCCACAATATAAAAGTTGGACAAGATGAATAACAAATATAACATGATATAATAGCTATTTGTTCTGCTTCATCTTTAAGTTTTCGACCAAAAATGATTATTGACTTAAAAGTAGACATTGTCCTTTGTACATTTACTTTCCAGCGTCATTTTGGTGTAGGCATATGAATATCCAACCAATTAATTTGCTTCTTTAAAAAAGTGGCCTTTGAATAGCTGAATAGATCACAACCATGCAATGCAAATAAAGTACTTTTTTGGCTATCCTTCCTACTAAGGTTTCTAATTTTAAACTATATATAACAGCATGTTCAATTATAAATATAGTCTTCATGATCACTTCAAAACATACATATTTTGCTTCTTCAATTTCTTGAACTCTGTACTAGTATTTGACCAAAAATGAATAATCGAAGGATATTTAAAGATTCTTTCGATCTCTACTGTTGGTTCTTCCAAGTTGTAGCTGTCTTATGTTTGACCTCTGTCGTCATATGGCTTTGTTTGGTTCCGAAAAATCCAATTTTCACAATAGTTGATTTCTCCTTTCTCGTCTTCAACATCAAGAATTCTTCTCTCCATAGTGGCAACAATTCTGTTCTCTTAAACGTTGAAATTATTAATCCCAACAAAGGTATGAGCATTTACTATAATGATATCAACTTCGCTTTGAATTACAATGGTCTTGTTGTGGGGAAATATTCTACAAAAGGCATCTACCAAGGCCACAAAAATGTTATAAGAAAAGAAGTCCAAATGTATATTGTTGATGAGCTATTTTGGCAAGAGATTGACAGTAGAAGTATCAATTTCATTGTTGTCTTAGAAACTATAGTTAAGTTTAAGATATTTGAATGGACGACAAAGCAACGAGGGTTAAAATATGTGGCAGATATGAATAATGTGACTATGAGTAACAATGGAACAATATCTAGTGAAAAGCTTGTTAAATTGTACCACAAAAAATCGCACTTGTGACAGAAATCAACTGAAATTTGTGTGTTTTCTTACATATATCGAAACTTCTTATTAAGGTCATGTGGTAAATTTAGCTTACTTAATGCATGAAGGAGATATAGGACTTGCATTTCATTCCCAAATTACTAAAAGACCAAAAGATTCAATTTTTTAATTTATGTTATTTTACAAAGATATTATAAGTTCTTTATCAAGATTAAGGCATGTGTTTATGCAAAAGCTTCAAACTCTGTCTTTCACCATTTGTTGTGCTGTTGGGACTACTTCTCTTAATTCTATGGCTATGTATGCGACCAAAAACTCCTGTTTACACTCTTCTTGATTTTTCTGTTCCCATCAACAACAATGAAAGTGAAATTGGTACTCGTTTCATGTCATCAAGATTTGGAATCAAAATTATAAAGTTTAGGATATTTACTATGACGATACTTCTGTAATGTGTTATCATAAACAAGACACTGTTGAAAAGACAACAATACCTCGTTTACATCAAAAGAGACATAAGATAACCACATTTTTGCAATTACAGCTAATTGTTGATAGGAAAACATGGAGTTCGCTGCTCAAATCTATAGCAGACAAAAGTACTGCTAATTTGCAGGTGGATGTGGCGACTAGGATTAAGTATTGGATGTTGGGTATTAAGATCAAACACCATTTGCTAAACTTGAGTGGTCGTTTTTCAGTTGGATCAGATGGTAATATTTCAGGGGAGAGAAAGGTCAGATTGCGACTTAGACCAGCAAAGTGGAAAATCAGACATCACTAGACGAAATCTGGATATAGAATGATGGGGTTCAGAATGAGTATAATCTTATCATATGTACATTTTTAAATTTTTTGCTACGTATGCATACATATTTCAATCAAAATGCTGTTTATGGCATGAACAAATGCTTCCCCTCTATAAACGATTAGACACTATGCAGGATGATCAGTGTAGGAGTGCAATACCAATAATCTGGATAGACCAGACTTGAATCCAGGATTTAAGATTTATGGGTTGTTATCTGTAAGGTTTTATTATCGAACCCATTATATATTGCTTCCCTACTGTTTATTGTAATTTTATACATAATTTGATAGTGGCTTTGAAGTAGTGGGTTCAGAAGAACCCGTGAACCCGGTACTACAAAGCAGCATCTTCCCCTGCAGGTGGCCACTTCTGTTGCTAATTTGGTTTTGTGAATTCAATTTGAATATCTTAAAATATGAAAAGAAAATTTTAACACAATGAAAAAAGATAATAAGATACAAATCAGTTGATCACACTTTGTGGAATCTGATAACGTATGAAATGTTCAAAGAAGAGCAAGTAGCACCCAAAAAATTCCCTCCTAGAGTCCTAGTTGCCTTATTGTCATCCACTACAATCCATCAATTAGAGTTGAAATCCATAAACTGTGAGAGTCAATTTGTCAAGACTAAAAAATAGACCAACAGCGTGTTAAATTTGTCAACTATTACACATTCAGCACTGGCCACTGAATTACTATCAATCTTCCTACCAATTGTAACCAATCAATTATAGTATGTATTACATTTTCTTCAAACATATCTAATTAAGCTTCTATATATCGAGCAACTTAAACAGACATAACCACGAAAGACCATGGCTATTCAGAAGTGGCTACTCTGCCTTCTTTTTTTGCATATCCATCTTTATCATATTCCCATCCTAGCGCAGCTGTCCGATTTAAAATACGTTCAGTGTGGTGTCAATGGTAACTATACTGAAGGTAGCGCATACCAGAGCAATCTAAACACCCTCCTCTATTCCCTTTCCTTAAATATCGATGAATATGGTTTCTACAATGCTTCCATTGGCCAAAATAGCGACAAGGTCAGTGTTATTGTGCTGTGTAGAGGAGATATAGGGCTTGATCGATGTCACTATTGTGTCGATAACATTGGTCAAAGGCTTGTAGAGATATGTCCTAACCAAAAAGAAGCTAATGCTGGCTATGATGAATGTTCATTGCAGTACTCCAATCGATCCATCATAAACGATACGACATCATTTCCTACTCTGTATTATTTCTGGAATCATAATAATGCCTCACAACCAGAGGAATTTAACCAGGATCTCGAAAAATTATTGGTCTATTTGCGAGGCCAAGCTGCAAATGGTGGTAATCCCCGTAGAAAATATGCTAGTGGTAATGCTACAGGTACAGATTTCCAGACTATATATGCACTTGTGCAGTGCACTCCTAATCTATCTCCTCAGAAATGCTTCGATTGCTTAGCTGGCGCTTATGGGAATATGCCTAGTTGTCCCTGCAAGGGAAAGACTAGTGGCAGAATTATAGGACTTAGCTGCTATTTCCGTTATGAAACTTATCGTTTCTTCGCTGACGTGCCTTTGGAAGCTCCGCTACCTGCAGGTGAATTACACTATATACTCTAAGTAGTTTCTTTTAGTCCACAAAATTAGAAGAGGAGTATAAAACAGCTTTTCTTTTTGTAGGGAATCATAATAAAACAGCTCCAACAGGGAATGATGGTAAAACAGCTCCAATCCTAAGGAAGGATGATAAGAAAACTCGACTACCCATTATTATTATCATAATTGTGTCAACTATTACAGTTATTATTCTTAGTGTATGCGTTTTTGTCATCATAATGAAGAAGCGAAAGAGGAAGCTGGTGAACAACATTCAGAGTAAGATAACCTAGATTATTAAGGGATATTGAACTTTTGAGACCTGGCCCATGTTTCATCGAATATTTGGTTGATGAAGGTACACTGGGGGATGATATTAGCACTGCAGACTCCTTGCAATATGAATTTTCTACAATCAGAGCAGCGACAAATAACTTCTCAAATGATTATAAACTGGGAGAAGGCGGATTTGGTCCTGTGTACAAGGTAATAACTAATAAGGCCTGTTTGATAAAAAAAATCATACAAAAGACCAACTTAATACTTGGGATATTGACACTTTTGTTGTTCAATTCATAACTGAATCAATTTTTCATTGTGTGCTCATCTGATCCGCAGGGTACACTTCAAAATGGACAACAAGTAGCAGTGAAAAGATTGTCTGCAGATTCAGGCCAAGGTGAACTAGAATTCAAAAATGAGGTTCTGTTGGTTGCCAGGCTTCAACACAGGAGAGAGACTTCTTGTCTACGAATTTGTTCCCAATGCAAGCCTTGACAAATTTTTATTTGGTATCTATTGCTTAACTTATTATCAAACAGTGAGCTTCAGCATCAATTATTTGTGATTATCTCTGAAGTGAAAAAATAATTACATAATGTTAGTGTAGAGATATTTTACTCCTAAGTTATACTCGTTATGTTGTACCCAGATCAAGTTAAACGTAGGCAATTGGATTGGGGAAGGCGATCAACAATCATTGGAGGTGTTGCTAAGGGAATTCCTTACCTTCATGAGGATTCTAGACTTCGCATCATTCATCGTGATCTCAAAGCAAGTAATGTTCTGCTTGATGCAGAAATGAATCCTAAAATTTCAGACTTTGTCATGGCAAAGCTATTTAAATTGGATGAAACTCATGGCAACACAGAGAGAATTGTTGGGACCTAGTAAGTTTTACATCTCTCATTATATAAACTGTTAGTATATTTTGTATATCATGGGGGTTTGGGACCTTAAAAGTTTTCCACTTGTTTTGGTTTTGCAGTGGTTATATGGCGCCAGAGTATCTACACGGCCAATTTTCAGTCAAATCTGATGTTTTTAGCTTTGGAGTACTGGTCCTTGAAATTGTAAGTGGCCAAAGAAACAATTGTTTCAGAAACGGACACTACCGAAAGCCTTTTGAGCTATGTAAGTAACACGACTAGTTGTATATCTGATAGTTAGACTTTTGGTTAACTATATTTATTCAAAAGTATTTAGCAGCACCTGTATGATTTTGTGTGATCCTATAATTGAACTGTTACAGGCTTGGTCGAATTGGCGTGAAGGAACATCTTCAAATTTGATCGACCCCATGTTAACGTTAAGCTCAGGACCGGTTCGTGAGATAATGAGATACATACACATAGCTTTATTGTGCGTTCAAAAAGACGTTGTAAATAGACCAACCATGGGTGCAGTTGTTCTCATGCTCAATAGTCACTCTTCAAGTCTTCCACTTATTGAAGAATCCAATTCAAGAATGGCAGAGTTAATCAATTTGTTCATCACAAAATGAGGCATCCATAACTGAGTTATATCCCCGATGACATCCTTCGGTATAATATGTTTTTCTTCTATGTTTTCTTATTTACTTTGTTATCTGTAAAAAAAAAAAAAAAAGTAAATAATACTACTTTGTTATGATATGT
This sequence comes from Solanum lycopersicoides, assembly GCA_022817965.1. Classification (NCBI taxonomy): domain Eukaryota; kingdom Viridiplantae; phylum Streptophyta; class Magnoliopsida; order Solanales; family Solanaceae; genus Solanum; species Solanum lycopersicoides. The sequence continues at coordinate 70,685,521 of CM040619.1, read as the reverse complement.
TCGAACCCACACAATGCAAATTTTACTAGCTTAATTGGTTGGCTAGCTGAACTCTCACCTTGTCATTCATTGGATAAAAAAAGAGTTGTTCAGTTGACAAGAACGAAAACGTTCAAAATTACTTTTAAAAGTTTGATCAAATACTAGTTGTTGTTCAAATGTGATTTTTAAATTGACTAATCAAACACATATAACTTCTTACTGAATTTACTTTTTTTTTTAAATACTTAATTTTTTTTACTAATTTTAAAAGTTTAACCAAACAAGTCATTAACTAACTTCATACACGTTTTTATGTCCAAACATATACTCAATGTTTTGTGAATGTATCATCTAGGGAAAATAAATGTAGTAGCTGATGCTTTAAGTCGTAAAAGAATGGAAAGCACTTGTGGGCAGTCCGTGGAAAGACAAGGAATATTCACGAGTCCGGAGCCTAAAGGGTATAAAATTTTAATAAAAATTTCAAAATGGTATATAAAATTTTATATTAATCAATACGGCAAAATCGCTGGAACAACAGCGATTTCCTCCGCCGGGAAAAGCAAAATAAAATCGTTGCTACTGCAGCAATTTTGCAAAATGTGATTATTTTTTTTAAAAAAAAAACAACAAAATCGCTGCCCTTTTCATTAAATTTTTTTTTTTTAAAATAAATCGCTGCCCTTGGAAGCGATTTCCATAAAAAAAAAAAAATCATAAATTTTTTTTTTTTTTAAAAAGGAAATCGCTCCCTTGGAAGCGATTTCCATTAAAAAAATGTTATTTTAAAAAAATGAAATCGCTGCATAAGCAGCGATTTTCATTTAAAAATATATATATATATAAAGAAATCGCTGCATAGGCAGCGATTTTCATTAAAAAAAAAAAAATTTAAAAGGAAATCGCTGCCCTTGGAAGCGATTTCTATTATAAAAAAATTTTATTTAAAAAAAAAGGAAATCGCTGCCCTTGGAGGCGATTTCCATTAAAAAAAAAAAACTTAAATTTTTTAATAAAACGCTCCAAAATTTAAGAAAAATAAAAAAAAAAAATTTAATGAAAATCGCTGCCTTGGCAGCGATTTCATTTTTTTTTTTAATTTTTTATTTATGATATTTTAAAAAAATAAAAATAAAATAAAATTCAAGGAAATCGCTGCCTAGGCAGCGATTTTGTTGAATTTTCTTTTCTTTTTTAAAATAAATCACATTTTGCTTTTTTCGGCGGAGGAAATCGATGTTGTTATAGCGATTTTACCGTTTTTGTTAATATAAAATTTTATATACCGTTTTAAAATTTTTGTTAATATTTTATATCCTTTATGCTCCGAACTCGAATATTCACTATGAATCAGCCATGATATGAAGATATTTGCAGTACTGGTAAGGTAGAAGCCAAACTACAAGATAAATCATAGTGGACTGTGGAGTGAAATTTAAAACACTAGGAACAAAGTGTAAGGTAGTCGAAGAAAGTTAGTTAGATTTCGTAATCTGGTTTAATCATATAAAGTTGATGAGCAAGTAGGGGCCAAAATTTGCCAACTTGGTGGCTTCTTGTTACCCACTCCTGTCCCAATTCCCATTATTACGCCCATAAATTAGAGTTGTTCAATTCCATAAATTAGAGTTGTTCAAAAAATTGGCAAGTCCAAAGATATTTCTCCGTCCCATATTATTAAAAAAAATTATTGTCTTAAATTACTTGTCAAATTACAAAATCAATACAGAATTATTTACGATTTTTCTCATTTTACTCTTACATTTAATTGTTTTAAAAATGCAATTAGGTTTGTAAAGTCCCCAAAAAGTTCCTATAGTGCAGGATAATAAAAAAGATTCACTCGTCATTATTATCACTGTGTCAACTGTTATTGTTGTTATTCTTACTGTGTGTATTTCTGTCATCTTAATGAAGAAGCGAAAGAGGAAGCTGGTAGATAAAATTCAAGGTAAGATACCGTATAGTATTTATATGTATGAGGAAAGTTGAATTTTCACTATATACACTATTTGTTAATTGTTTTACTACTACTTTGATGAAGGTACACTCGGTGATGACATTAGCGATGTAGAAACCTTGCAATATGATTTTTCTACAATTAGAGCAGCAACAGACAACTTCTCAAATGCTAATAAATTGGGACAGGGCGGATTTGGTCCTGTGTATAAAGTGATTAGAAACCTGCATAATGCATAAAAATGGACATTGACGATTCATACAAAAGACCACAACTTGGCTTGGGGTTGAGCCTTTGTTGTTAATGAGCTTATAATTGATTCTTCAATTTGTGCTCTTCTGCCTCAGGGCAAGCTACCAAATGGACAAGAAGTAGCAGTGAAAAGATTGTCAGCAGATTCAGGCCAAGGTGATCTAGAGTTCAAAAACGAGGTCTTGTTGGTAGCCAGGCTTCAACACAGGAATTTGGTTAGGTTGCTAGGATTTTGCCTTGATGGAACAGAGAGACTTCTAGTCTATGAATTTGTTCCAAATGCAAGCCTTGACCAATTTTTATTTGGTATGTGTTGCTTAATGTTTTGTCAGTGTAATTTGACATGTTGACTGTAGTCCGGTTATCTGCCTTATTTTAGTTTTGGAAAACCAAGTCCACAAAGGCAATTATAATAAGTTACATTCTTCCTCTTATTTCCAGATCAAGTTAAACGTAGCCAACTGGATTGGGAAAGGCGATCCAAAATCATAGGAGGCATAGCTAGGGGAATTGTTTATCTTCATGAGGATTCTAGACTTCGCATCATTCATCGTGATCTCAAAGCTGGTAATGTTCTACTTGATGCAGAAATGAATCCTAAAATTGCAGACTTTGGCATGGCAAGGCTATTTAACTTGGATGAAACTGAATGCAACACAAACAGAATTGTTGGGACCTAGTAAGTTTAACATCTCTCATTAGGTAGACTGTTATTTTTCATATCATTATAGAAGACATTCTTCAATCATTTTTAGAAAATAGAAACCTCGATTTTAAAACAAATCTTTCCTTGAAATGTTATGAGGATTTTCAAGATGAATTCTGTCATGGTAACTTAAGAAATGGTTACCTCAATTCTGTTGAGCTAACTTAATTGTCCCCTCTCCCAACTTATGACGAATTAGTTCCTTTCACACACCTCTTCATCATAAGAATATTTTACGCATCAAATCTTTCTCCAATTGTGCCTAACAAAATGTACACTACCATGTTAGAGAAGTCAAGCAATTTTTGTTTTGAATTTACAGTGGGTATATGGCTCCAGAGTATGCAATGCAGGGACAATTTTCAGTGAAATCAGATGTTTATAGCTTTGGAGTACTAGTCCTGGAAATTATAAGCGGCCAACGAAACATTTGTTCCAGAAAAGGAGATTCTGTGGAAGACCTTCTGAGCGTTGTAAGTAAACTACCTGGTCAATCAATCAATTAAGTATTCCTCAATTCCAAACAACTAGTTTACTATTACAATTAATTAATTGATACTTCCAAAAGAAAAATTAATGATTTTGTGTGGGCTGAACTATCATAGGCTTGGTGGAACTGGCGCGAAGAAACAATTTCAAATTTGATAGACCCTCTGCTGAAGGGAAGCTCAGAACCTGTTAGTGACATAATGAGATACATCCATATTGCTTTATTGTGCGTTCAAGAAAATGTTGCTAATAGACCAAACATGGGTACAATACTTCTCATGCTCAGTAGTCGCTCTCTGAGTCTTCCAGTTCCACACAACAATGTAAACCCGCAGATTTTACACTTTGGAGATGGCAATTCAACAATTTCCGATTCAAGCAAACTAACAGAAACTAAATCAATATGTTCATCAGGAAACAATGAGTTGATTACTGAGCTGTATCCTCGTTAACATCCTTACATATAGTGCTAAAAGTCTCTCTATATATATACAAACGTATATCATTCATTTATAGGCATGGGGTAAACACCGAATGCAAATATGTGTTTAACTTTGATGGATTTTCTTATTTATTTTGCTATTTGTTCGAACCCAATCAGTTAGGGGTTCTTGCCATTGATATATCAATGATTCTTCTGTGTTGGACTAATTTGCGTCATAAGTATTACTTATTGAACTTGTAAAAGTGGTGTAGTTTTTCAATAGTAATGGAAATGTATTTTTGCCTCTAATTATTGAGATGGGTAAGCTGAAATTCTGAGTAATTACAGATTCGTAACAATATTGTAGTTTCAAAATAAATACTTCTGGCTTAGTTGAATTAATTAAAAAAAAAATCTAAGTGAGCAAACATTTAGCAAGATATCATGGATGGCACGTTTGGTAATATAATAATAATATTGACAATGATAATTTAATAGCATCGTTTAAATATTTGATGAAAAAGTAATTTATACCTTAGGATGATATTATTACCCCGTGAACTCTTTTAAAATAAAATAAATATATTCTTAAAATCTTGTAAATAATTAATAATAATTGACTAATAGATTAAGGAATTTGATAACGCCCAATAATTATACGCCAAGTTTATAGATGAGTCATTATTTCTTAAAAAAAATTACATTATTAAGTAAATATATATTATATTAGTTAATTAGTAATCATATCTATAGTTTTAGTTAATTATCACTCACGATCAACATTCAATGATAATTATGTGTGTGGGGATTTTGAGTTTGTATAATTCGAAATTTATATAATATAACTCATATAATTATTTAAAGTTCAAATGTTTGTATTTATATAAATTCATTATTTTGAATTTATACAGAAATAACTCAATTATATAAATATATCCGCAAATTATGCAAAACTCATTCGCGAATTATACGAACTCACATAACTACCATAAATTAGAGTCGTAGAAATGCCAATAATTGATCTAGGGTATGTTTGGTATGAATGGAACTATTTTGTGCTGAAATATTAGTTAAAACAATAAATGAGTTTTTTATTATTTTGTCATTTTGTGGTTGGTGTATAATATCAATTAATCAGGGAATGTTGCGATTGATTTTCTGTTTTGGACTAATTTGCTTCATAAGTGTTATCGTTCGGTGGTATTACACACACATAGTCCATTGGAAAAAAAAAAAGCTCAGTTCTAACAGTTGAAGATTTTTAACAATCTCCATAGAATCTACTGAACTAGAAGAGTGTTAGAACAATTAAGCAGAGTGAGAATTATGGGGGAAAATTATTAATTGTATTGATTTCTTCTTTACACAGCTATTTGTACTTGGCACTAATGATCAGTTTACAAAAGAATCATAATTAACCAACATCATCAACTGACTAAGTAACTGACCTGATGGGACTAGAGGTGGGCAAAATATCGAAAAATCGAAAAATCAAACCGAATCAAATCGAATTATTTTGATTCTTTGGTGTTTCGATTCGATGTCGGTTCTTTAATTTCGGAACTTCAAATCTTCGGTTTGAAATTTCGGTGCAAGGGGTTGTTATCTCCGTTAGTCAAAAATACAGAAAGAGAAATAAGATGAAATAGAAAGAAAACTTTTAATCCAAGTTCACAGAAATCATTGTATTTCCTTAAGAATTTTAATCCCCTCACTGTACTCAAGATAAAACGGATTAACCTGTTACAGAAGTAGCGGTACCTCAAACTTCAATAACTTCAGCAAACGTAAGTAGTGGTACCTCAAACTTCAATAACTTCAGCAAACGTAAGAACAATAACAAGCACACACAGACTCAGTCGATCAACAATTTGTTTATGAGAGAAAAATGTATGCAGAAAGAAAAAATTTCAGTTTTTGAAAAACAAAAAATGACTTCCTTTTATAGTCATTTTCAGCAAGAAACATGTCTGTTCAAACTTTTTTTTCCAGAAAGTTGCGTCTTTTGGAAAAAATAACGACTTTCTAGAAATCAAATTGGCCGAAGCCGACACCGAGGCCGAGCGACGACGACGGCACGAGGGGCACCTTCTTCTTAACCCTTTAAGAAGTATAAGATGTGTTTCCTAATATAAGGACAATAATTTTCTTTCTTCAACCAATATGAGATAAACGACTTTTCATTTGCACTTTGTAAATAATTTTTCATTTTCCCTCCAAAATTAGTTCCATCACTTTTTCATTTTTCTTCTTCTCTTTTCCCATTCACATTTTGCTAAGCCTAACAAGGATTCCAAAACTATAATACATCGAAGAACTAAAGTTTTATTAAATAAATTTTAAAATGTTAATTATATTTATATGTGTGGACACTAGAAAAATCTTTGTAGACCTTTTGTGAATAAAGATAATTGTTGTGTGCTCTTTTACCATTTATCTGCAATCTGCATATGTTCGCTTATTCTGTCGCTGTATATTTAGTTGGTCTATCTTTTAGCAACATGGGAGGGTAAATAATTCATCTAATTAAAAAATCTTTTGGCATCTTTCTTAGAAACAGAAACAAAATTTGAATTCTTCTATTTAAAGAAGGGAAAAGGCTCAAATATGCCATTAAATTTTTAGAAAAGGCTCATTTATGTCATCAATTAAAAGTTTGGCTCATTTATGTCATTATTGTTAAAGAAAAGGCTCATTTATGCCATTAATTTTTAACAGTGATTTCGAAAACCATTTTTGACTCGTGGCCACTCATAATTCAGTCACGTCATCAAATTTTTTACTTAAAAAAATCATAATTCTGAAAAAAATTGAATTATTTTTTTTAATATTTTTATTAAGTAAATGATGACGTGGCCGAATTATAATTGGCCACGTGTCAAAAATAATTTTGCAAAATCATCATTAAAAAATAATGGCATAGCCTTTTCTTTAACGGTAATGGCATAAATGAGCCAAACTTTTAACTGATTGCATAAATTAGCATTTCTGAAAGTTCAATGGCATATTTGAGTCTTTTTCCTTTAAAGAATCATCTATGCTACTGTCTTTTTAATTATAGATTAAACACATTAAATTCTCAACACTTTATCATATTACCTCTTTATTTTTATTCACACCAAAAAATTAATTTAAACAGATTGAATTAAATTGAATCGAGGTAGAAAAAATCGAACCGATCCAGTTGAGTATAAACTATGGTGAACATTTTTCTAAAATCGAATATCGAATAATCGAATGCCCACCCCTATATGGGACAAGTTCAAGGGAAATCTATGCATTTTCCCTATTATCATTGTCTTATCATCATAATCATAACAATCATACTATCAAAATGGAAAGCCCGTGAAAAGTTGAATTACTATTTCACCCCTATACTAACTCAATTATTTATTTAATTAAATGATAAATAATTAAATTAAATCAGCCTGAAATATACATTTTGCAAAATCATTAAACTTTTAGAAAAGGCTCATTTATGTTATCAATTAAAAGTTTGACTCATTTATGTTATTACCGTTCAAGAAAAGACTCATTCAAGCCATTATTTTTTACAGTGATTTTGCAAACCATTTTTGACACGTGAACAACTATAATTCTGTCACATCTTCAATTTTTTAATTAAAAGAATTATAATTCTGAACAAAAATTGAATTTTTTTTAATATAAAAAATTGATGACGTGGCCGAATTATAATTGATCACATCATCAATGTTTTAATAAAAAATTAAATTCTAAATAAAAAATAAATTATTATTTTTTTTTAAATTTGTATTTAAAAAATTGATGACGTGGCCAAATTATAACTGATCACGTGTCAAAAATGATTTTGCAACATTGTTAAAAAATAATGGCATGAATGAGCCTTTTCTTGAACGCTAATTTTATAAATCAGCCAAACTTTTAACTGATAGCATAAATGACTCTTTTATGAAAGTTCTATAGTATATTTGAGTCTTTTTTCCAAAAATAAATAATAAACAATAAAAGATAAGAAAATGAATATAGAATATTAAGTTACGTTGCTTTTTTTTATTTATTTAAAATAACTTTTTAAATTAAAACTTTATGTTTACACTTCCGCTTCCTTAATTGTTTCTTTTCAATTTATTAATTTATCAATTGTATTTTTTCTCATTTTCTTTTTATCTTTTTATTTTTTTTTATTAATTAAAAGATCAAAAGGATAACAAAAGTATTTCTTTTTATTCTCAATTTCTTTGGCTTTTTACTGATTTTTATTAATATTTTGTCTTTTTCGTTAATTTCTTTTGCGTTGTACTCACTTTTTGGTTACTAAATTAATAGAACGTTCACTCATTATTATTTTGAATAATAAAGAAACAGTATTGGTTGATATACCGTACTATATTATTCTCTTAATATTAAATGTCTCTTCTTTTTTTTTCATTCTGTTTAGATTCGATTCATACAAAAATTGCAGGTTCACTGAATTATATCGTTATGTTATATGCTGTGAATTTATTTTTTCAAATCAAAGAATAAAAGTGCACTTTGTATAATTATTTAAATTAATTTTATACATGAAATTAGAATTAAAAAAAAATCGTAAATATGTTAGTTTCTTGTAATTTTATTAATTCAAATATTTATTATATAGAAATTCTCTCTTTTTATTTATTCTGTTGGTATAAAATTAGCTTAAATATATTTAGTTTAGATGTAATTTTGTTTGGGTAGGATTTTCATTATAGAAAATGTTTGAATTTTTTAATATCATAACGAGTGTAAACATAATAAAAATGACCCATTTAAAGTAAAATGGAGGATAAAAGAAAATAACAATCAACTTTGAGACTATTTTAATTGTTGAATATTAAAATTAATCAAAGAGTTTTAATAGTATAATTAAAATAACTAATAATGTCACGGATAGACAACAAAATGAATATAAGATTGATTGAAGTAAATTAATTCCTTAATAATGAATAAATATAAGATTGGTTGAAGTAAATTAATTCTTTAATAATCGCGCGAAGCGTGATAAAGTGTCCTAATAATAATAAACATAGGACACATGGTCCCATAAATTAGTATTTATATATTATGTATAAAATGTAAAAATATTTTCTAATACTCCCTCTATTCCAAATTAATTGAATTATTGAGATATTTTTTATTTTTCAAATTAACTTAATTGTTTAATTTTCAAGACTACATTTAAAGCATTCTTTCAACTTTATTCTTCATTAGTTAGTATTGAAATTAGTGATTAATTAATATTTAGTTATTTTAATCATAAATTTGATAATAAATTATAAGAGTAAAACAAAAAAATATGTTCAATTTATGTCTTAATCTAGTATTTTTTAAAGACACTTCAAAAATTCAATTAATATAAAATGGAGAAAATAACAAATTAGATAATCAATTTTAAAATATTCAAAACAACTTCTCTATTTAATTTTAAGTTAAAGCATTTAAAGAATTTCCATCTATAAAATTATATATACTCCAAATTCATCTACAAATTATAATTTTTGCATATTTTCGAGTTCCGCTTACCTCTCCTATATATGTTCCCTTATGAATTCCATACATCAGCCTCGGAATAAAATCTACCGTGAACAGAAAATTTGAATTTTCAAGAGTTCTTAATGGTCTAATAATGAGATACTACTTGAGATGTTTAGGAAGTTTCCTCATTGTATTTGCTCAGTCAGAGGTCAATATTCAGAAAAGATTGAATTCGTTACATTGGTTCTGCTTACTTAGCTTCTCACCTTCAATTTTGATTAGAAAAAATGATGATTTTTTTTAAAAATATTAATAGCTTTGAAGGGGATAAAATATGTTATTTGCAATATAAATTTTTGATGAAGTAATTTGAGATAAACGTGCAACACACATTTTCAAAATTAGTACACATCTAAACACATACTTTCTCTATTACTTGTCCATATTTCCTTTTATATCTGTCTCTATTTACTTGTCCATTTTAACAAATCAATAAAGAACAATAAACTATTTTTCTAATATGCCCTTATTTAATTCTAAAAAATTTTAGTGCTACTAAGTTGTAATGCATGCTTTTTGAAATCAGAAAATATATTTATTATACTTGGGAATTTGTATCACAGGGGTAAAATTGTTACTAACATATGATAATCATTGATGCCTTAATATGTGTGTCAATGCTAAAGTGGAAAATTAAATAAGGACATTTGGTCAAACACTAGTTATTGCTCAAACATGATTTTTGTCTTCTTATCGAAATTACTTTTAAAAAAATCACTTGTAATTTTTTTTTTTAAAAAACAATTGATTCTAGAAATTTACCGAACAAGTCATTCCCTTCAAGCACGTTGAAATAATATCAGCAATTTATATTATGTTTAAATACCTACAGAAGTACAAATTTGTTTGTGAATTCACTTTGAATCAGTCAAGATTTGAAGATAATTGCAGTACTAGGAACCTGGAAGCCATAATTCTAAAGAAACCACTGTGGATTAAAATTTAAAAGATTACTTGTAGAAAATGAGTTGATGAGCAAATAGTGGTCAAAATTTGCAACCTTGGTGGCTTCTTGGTATCTACTCCTGTCCCAATCCCCATATATTAGAGTCTACGAATTTCATAAATTCCAAGGAGAAAAATTTGGCAAATCCAAAGATATAGACCAAGTCATCACAAGTTTTATCTTTTGCTAGGTCAATTCACTCAAAAGGTCACTTTAAGCGAGAAAGTGATATGTGTCTGGTTGAGTTTATAAAATGAATGAATGATTTATTATTTAAATGTTTAAAAGACTTATATATTTAATAAGAATAATTTGATAAAGTAACCTCTATTGACATAAATTAATATTGAACAGAAACTATGGTTGGATTGAGTATTAGGTACACTGCATTTAATGACCTGACGCATGTTTTTTTAAGCTAAAAAAGCCAACTCATACTACTGTTGATCTCAAAATATGTAAGCTTGTAGAGATGGAAATGCAACTTAGACAACCATGACCATGGCTGTTCAGGAGGTGCTACTCATTCTGTTTCTGCATTTACATGTTGTCAATATTGTAGCCCAGCTGCCTGAGTTACGATTTGGTTCATGCGGTAGGAATGGTAACTATACTGAGAATAGTACCTACAAGAAAAATCTAAACACACTCCTCACTTCCCTTTCCTCAAAAATAGATAACAATGGTTTCTACTATGAATCTATTGGTGAAAACACCGACGAGGTCAGTGGTATTGTGCTATGTAGAGGAGATGTGGAGCTAGACGATTGCCGCGTTTGTGTCCACAACTCTGCTCAAAAACTTGTACAGCTATGTCCTACCCAAAAAGAAGTTCGTGGTGGCTATGATGAATGTTTGTTGCTTTACTCGAATCAATCTATTATAAATACTCAATCGTTGTCTGTTGAATATTTTCTTTGGAATACTGCGAATGCCTCAAAACCCGAGGAATTTAACCAGGAACTGCTTAAATTACTGGAAAATTTACGAGACCGTGCTGTAAATGGTGGTCCCTTTCGAAAATTTGCTACTGGTAATGTGACAGGTCCAGATGATCAGACTATATATGCACTTGTGCAGTGTACTCCTGATTTAACTCCTCAGAATTGCAAGACTTGCTTAACTGACGCTTATGGAACCATGCCCCAATGTCCTTGCCTGGGAAAGAGGGGGGGGAGAATCATTGGGCCTAGGTGCAACTTTCGTTATGAAATTTCCCGTTTCTTCGCTGAGAATCCGCCACCTGCAGGTAAATTATATTTTTCCACGTAGATACTATAAAATTTAGTTACCTTAGTTAACAATTTAATTTAATCAAACCTATACACGAGGATGGTTGCAAATGTTAAATATGACCCATAAAAAGAATTAAACATACACATGAATAATGAATTGATGTATTGAAACATAATTAGTGTAAGTAACATATCTCATCTCGACTCTAAGTACAATAATTTAACTGTGGAACTGAAGTAATTGTTCTTGTCATCTAATAACTTAAAAACTTTAGATGGGAGGATCACACGGTTCATCGCCATCATAACACAAAGCATATTAAATTAGAGGTATAAAAATATTGTATTTGTGATATTTAACAAGTATCTATAGTTTCTGAAATAACCTGAAAAGGAAAGATAGTAACTTATTTTCACATGAGTTGTTAAAAACTGAGAATTTTATACTAACTTGAAGCATTTTCTTAAGGAAATGATGATAAAACAGCTCCAATGGGGAATGGTAATGAAACAGCTCCAACAGGGAATGATAAAACAGCTCCAATGGGGAATGGTAATGAAACAGCTCCAATAGTGCAGGATGATAAAAAAGCTCGATTCATCATCATTATTATCATTGTGCCAACTGTTATAGTTGTTATTCTTACTGTATGTATTTCTGTCATCTTAATGAAGAAGCGAAAGGGGAAGCTGGTGGACAAAATTCAAGGTAAGATATCATATAGTATTTATATGATTAAGGAAAGTTGAATTTTCACTATATACTCTATTTGTTATTACTACTACTTTGGTGAAGGTACACTCGGGGATGATATTAGCGAAGTAGAATCCTTGCAGTATGATTTTTCTATAATTAGAGATGCAACAGATAACTTCTCAAATGCTAATAAATTGGGACAGGGAGGATTTGGTCCTGTGTATAAGGTGATTAGAATTGCTTCATGCATAAAATGGACATTAACAATTCATACCACAAAACCACAACTTAGCTTGGGGTTGAGGATTCACTGTTGATGAGCTTATAATAATTGATTCTTCAATTTGCTTCGTATTATGTTTCAGGGTAAGCTTAGAAATGGACAAGAAGTAGCAGTGAAAAGATTGTCAGCAGATTCAGGCCAAGGTGATCTAGAGTTCAAAAACGAGGTCTTGTTGGTTGCCAGGCTTCAACACAGGAATTTGGTTAGGTTACTTGGATTTTGCCTTGATGGAACAGAGAGACTTCTTGTCTATGAATTTGTTCCAAATGCAAGCCTTGACCAATTTTTATTTGGTATGTATTGCTTAATGTTTTGTCACTGCAATTTGACATGTTGACTGTAGTAAAGTTATCTGCCTAATTTTTGTTCCGGAAAACGTAGTTCACAACTATGAATTGGGAAAGGCAATCATAATAAGTTATATTCTTCCCTTATCTCCAGATCAAGTTAAACGTAGCCAACTGGATTGGGAAAGGCGATCCAAAATCATAGGAGGCATAGCTAGGGGAATTGTTTACCTTCATGAGGATTCTAGACTTCGTATCATTCATCGTGATCTCAAAGCTGGTAATGTACTACTTGATGCAGAGATGAATCCTAAAATTGCAGACTTTGGCATGGCAAGACTATTTACATTGGATGAAACTCAAGGCAACACAAACAGAATTGTTGGGACTTAGTAAGTTTAACATCTTCCACTAGATAGACTGTTATTATACGAAGCATTCTTTAATCATTTTTAGCAAATAAAAACCTCAATGTTAAAACAAATCTTTCCTTGACATGTTACCAGGACTTGAGAAATGGTTACTCAATTTGGTTGAGCTAACTTGATTGTCCCTAAAAATAGTATAAGTCGAGATAAACAAATTTTGTCCCCTCTCCCAACTTATGACGAATTAATTCCTTTCATACACCCCTTCATCATAAGAAAATTTTACGCATCAAATCTTTCTCTAATTGTGCCCAACTAAATGTACACTACCTTGTTAGAGAAGTCAGGCAATTTTTGTTTTGAATTTGCAGTGGGTATATGGCTCCAGAGTATGCAATGCAGGGACAATTTTCAGTGAAATCAGATGTTTATAGCTTTGGAGTACTAGTCCTGGAAATTATAAGCGGTCAACGAAACATTTGTTCCAGAAAAGGAGATTCAGTGGAAGACCTTCTGAGCGTTGTAAGTAACTAGCTGGTCAATCAATCAAAAATTAAGTATTCCTCAATTCCAAACTAGTTTACTAATTGAAACATTCAAAAGAAAAATAATTGCTATTCAGACCAACACTTTGTATAAACAATGCCATCAAATGTCTTTCTCAAGAGGAACGCATAATGTGAATCAGAGGTAGTATAATTTATGATTTTTGATCTATCACAGGCTTGGTTGAACTGGCGCGAAGAAACAGTTTCAAATTTGATAGACCCTATGCTGAAGGGAAGCTCAGAACCTGTTAGTGACATAATGAGATACATCCACATTGCTTTATTGTGCGTTCAAGAAAATGTTGCTAATAGACCAAACATGGGTGAAGTACTTCTCATGCTCAGTAGTCGCTCTCTGAATCTTCCAGTTCCACAGATTTTACACTTTGGAGAGGTCAATTCAACAATTTCCGAGTCGAGCAAACCAACGGAAAGTAAATCAATATGTTCTTCAGGAAATCAGGATTTGATAACTGAGTTGCATCCTCGATAAAACATCCATCCATACATCTCTCTATGTATATGCAAACGTATATCATTCATTTATAGGCCTGGTGCAGATATGTTATTTACTTGATGGATTTTCTTATTTACTTTGCTATTTGTTCGAACCCAATTAGTTAGGGCTTCTTCCGATTGATTTATCAATGATTTTTTTTGTTGTTGGAAAATTACCTAGTACTTATTGAACTTGTAAAAGTGGTGTAATTTTTCAATAGTCATGGTAATGTATTTTTTTCATCTATTTATTGAGACGGGTAAGCTCAAATTCTGAATTATTACATATTCGTAATGATTTGTAAAATTGATAAATGAGGTATAGTTTTAATATAAATAATAACATGGGTCTAACTCAACCTCAAAAGTTAGCTCGTAAGAAAAGATTTATCCATATAAGGAGACCAAATTTCCATCCCTCTACCGATTTGACACTTCTTAGCATTACTCAATAAAAAATTTAATACTTATATATGGAACTTGGAATCAAACTAATACTACTTTCAATTGCATCGTGATCAACCTAATGTTATATTCATCAATCATGTCAATGTTCATTCCCCTTTAAACACATGAATGTTCTTTTTTTCCTTTTTTATAAAAAAAATGTAGTATACATCAAGGTTTCAAATTTTTTAATTTTGGAATTATATATATATATTGACCTTTGTTACTGTTATAATTTATATAGGCCAAGATATAAAATTGTTCAACATTGTCTGATGGTACTCCTATATGTATTTTTGTGCATATAAATTAAACTCTTTTTAGTGTTTACTTTCTGCCTAAAATTTAAATATCAACGATTTTTTTGGTGAATGATAAGCAACTTGTAAGGCTAGAACTAAGCCCCAAGGCTGAAGCTTCTTGGGACACAAACACTCCAACAATACATTAAAATAAAAAAAATGAATGAAAGGCACAAATCAATAAGAAAAATAGTGACCAATAAAAAAATATTACAAGAACTATTAGATTATGTGTTTCTCCAAAAACCATGAAATTAAAAAATGAACAAAGGCACAAATCAATAAGAAAAATATTGACCAATAAAAAAATATTCCTTAAATAAGAACTATTAGATGATGAAACACAGAGTGTGGTGGATTAATATTTTTCATCCAATTTATAAAGGGTGAAATTAAGTACATGAAAGGTTTGTGCATGAATTTATTTAATGGTAGAAGCTAAAAAGTTTTAACAATCAAATTTATTAAGAAATGGAAAATGATAAGTTGTAACATCTAATCATGTATTTGGTCTAGTTTAATTGTCATTATTGATTTAATTTTAAAAAATTATAAAAGATCTTTTAATTTTAAAAATTGATGAAGGACATTTTCGTAATTTAACTTTAAACTTAAAATCTTTTCACTTATAATAATATATGATATATGATATATGTACTACATATATATATCCGTTTCATGAATTCCCTCGGTAAAGTTCTTCGTCATAAAAAGAATAAATTGGGTCATCGACTGATATTATGTCATTTCGTCTCTTTATCTTCACTTTTCTTCTTTCCCTTATTTGGTGTATAGAATTGTAACAATTTTTTGCCATGTCCAAGAGCTAGAAGTTTTAGATACTTGCTCTTATGTGAAAGGTTTCTTTTCATCAGAAAAATTCAATTAATTGTACCATGTCAATTTCTGCAAAACAATCTCTACTAACCAATCAAATGAAAAATTGATTAAAACACCTAACTGACATAAAATATGTCATTACGTATTATATAATAGAGAAAACAATTTTACCACATAAAATTAATACCACTTGAAGAAAAAATATTATGAGTTGCTTCACTTGCTACAACATCAAGTACGAAACTTTGGCCACTGCTTAATTACACCTGCACAATAAATCTCAAGATCAACAGAATTGCTATTGAAATTAGATAAATTTGAATTTAAAAAATATTAAATAACATATTGAAGGTAAATTCTTGATTTATTTAGAACAAAATAAAATGAAAAGAACAGTTAAATACTCCCCATTGTCTCTATTTACTTGTCCATTTTTTTTAATTATCCCTACTTGCCCATTTTGACAAATCAAGAAAGGACAATTGTATTTTACCTATTATGTTCTCATTTAATTACTTTAAAAAAAGTAAAACTTTTTGAAAACCTTAACTTTTTAATTCATACACTTTATAAATAATATGAGTGAAATGGTAATCTCACTATATTAATAATTATTTTCTTTATAGATATGTTAATTAAAAAATGAACAAAGTATTTTGAGACCGGAATGATCATTTCATTTGTACATTATTGTATTTTTCTTAATTTATAGGACGTGCCAAATGAATAGCTCCTCATTAATTGAGTGGTAATAACTTTTACTATTTTTGCTAAATGTGGTGAGTATATATTAACTCAATGAATGCAATTTACTCCTCCAATTCCACCTTTTGAGAGTTATAAAGAGGAGATCTACTTAAATTTTTGCTAATTTGTAAATTAAAGAATAACATTACTTTTCTCATATATCATATGAAATAATAAATATTTAATTAATTATATATATTATAGTTTTTTTAATTTTATATAAAAACAAAATAATAATTCAACCTTTTATTTTAAAGCTTTTCACTTTTTATAAGATTAAAAAATGATAAAGAAATATTAGTTAGACAACATTTCTTATTAATTTTTTCCCACCTTCTGTCATACAGTATGACCAAAAAGCGGTCATTATTTTCCCACCTTGACGGCTTGTTATTTTCCAGTCATGTCACATCACTACCATAAATTAGGATTGTGGAAATTCCAATAATTCATGTAGGGTATGTTTGGTATGAATTTAACTATTTTGTGCGGAAATATTATTTAAAAAAATAAATGAGTTTTTCTTTTAATAATTATTTTGTGCTTGGTGTAAAAGTAAAAAAATATTATCTCAAAATATTCATATATATTTTAGGTAAAAGATATGTGAATAACGATGGTTTGGTGGGCAGATATGCTCTATCGAGGATAGGATAAATATGAGAAAATATTGAAAAGTGAATGACACAATCTATATGAAATATCAATTATAGAACGATATTAGAAATATTAAACATAATAATTAGATTAATGGTCTATAGCTATAGTTTTAATAATTATTCTTCATAGCTTAGTTTGGTACGCTATGGAGGTCCTGATTTGTATAATAGGCGAACCATGATTTATTAATTCACGAATTAAGCTGTATATCTTCACTTGGATTTGTATATATGAATGACCAAGTTTGTATAATTCAATTTGTTGACAAATCGAATAATGAAATTATATTATGTTTGCTAATCGTCTATACGTTTAGGTCTAATGATATAAATTAATCAGTTATGTATAGATTCATTTTTATGATGAACGATTGGATGATTCATATATGTAACATTTAAGTTTTTTTTTCTAGATTTGTATACATATACATTACATGTGTATTTGTATATTTACGCGAATTTGTATATGTATATGTTTTATGTGTTATACTTTGTCACTTTTATTATGAATAATTGGATGATTCGTATATGAAACAATCTAGTTTTTTTTTTAGATTTGTATACATATAAATTACATGTTCGTTTGTATATGTGGAGGTTGCATTTATATATTTGCGTGAATTTGTATATGTATATGTTATAGCGTTGTACTTTGTCATTTTTTTATTATGAACAATTGAATGATTTGTATATGAAACATTCTAGTTTTTCCTAGATTTGTATACAAATACATTATGTGCTTTTGTATCTTTGAAAATTGTGTTTGTATATTTATGTGAATTTGTATATGTATATGTTTTTTGTGTTATACTTTATCATTTTTATTATGATCAATTGGATGTTCCTATATGGAACGTTTTAATTTTTCTATTATACATATACATTATTTTGCATCTCTGAAAACCTTTTAGTTTTTTTAGATTTGTATAAATATACATTATACAAGTTCGATTATATCTATGAAAATTGTGTTTATATGACTGCATGATTCATTTACGTATATGTTCTATGTGTTCTCTATGGATCCTAGTCAGATGACAAAATAGATGAAACACTAACTGCGAGATACAATTAATTTAAACTGTAGCTATAATATTTGAATAAAATTAAATATTTGCTACTTTATACCATTTCCTTTCATAGAACTTGAAAGCCATTTTCCTCCAACTTGTTCTCTAGAAAAAATATTTTTCAATTTTCTTTTTACAAATAACAAAACAAAATACATTTTTTAGAAAAATATTTTTGTCCCTACCATAAAGCACCCTTAAAAGTCAACTATTCAACCCAAAGATGAAGACCGAGTCAAGAGTTGGTACTATTCGTTGTTATTAATTTATTGTACTATACGTGACATTATTTCAAAAGAACTACAGTGTATTTAAAAGAAATTTGATATTTTCTTATATTTTGTATCTAAAAATATTTTCATATACTTTAGCAACAATAGAAAAAATGTATAAGTATCCCCTACACTATAATCAAATCTCAAAAATACATCTTAACTAAAATAATATCCTATTATCTCCTAAAACCTTTTTTTTGTAATATTATACACTTTTTGTTTTACGTGACACACTCAGTGACTCCACATAATTGAGGCGCGTAGGAGATATTTGGATGTCACGTAAGTAAAATAAGTGCATAAAATTACAAAAGAAATAATTTCAAGGGATAATAGTACGTTAGAATAGCTAAAGTGTATCTCTGAGATTTCGATCATAATTTAGGAGAGTTTTGCATTTTCCTGCAATAATACTTTTATTTTATTAGATAAATGTTACAAGATATTTAAGATTATTAATAATTTTAAAAGCCCTTTTATACTATTTTAAAATTTGAATCCAATCCAACCGAGTGTTAATTTTAGTCGGCTAGTCTTCAAATATCAATGTCCTTTTCTTCCTTAGCTAATAGGTCATAAATTGCTCTTTTTTTCTGCCAAGACAAATGTAGTTCACTGCACCCGGTCCATACGTTTTCTCTCCAACTCTATTTTCAATCTCTTCCACTTCTAGGTTATAATATTTTACATATTCAGCACTAATATCAGAATTTGCTTGTAACATACCCATGGTTATTCAAAAGTGGTTAATCTTTCTGTTTCTGCATTTACATGTTGTCAATATTGTAGCCCAGCTGCCTGATTTACGATTTGGTTCATGCGGTAGGAATGGTAACTATACTGAGAATAGTACCTACAACAACAATCTAAACATACTCCTCACTTCCCTTTCCTCAAAAATAGATAACTATGGTTTCTACAATGCTTCTATTGGCCAAAACTCCGATAGAGCCAGCGTTATTGTGTTATGTAGAGGAGATGTGGAGCTAGACGATTGCCGCGTTTGTGTCGATAATGTTGCTCAAAAGATTGGACAGTTATGTCCTAACCAAAAAGAAGTTTTCGGTGGGTATGATGAATGTATGTTACAGTATTCAAATCAATCCATTATAGAAACCCCATCATTGTCTGTTCGATATTTTCTTTGGAATACTGCGAATGCCTCAAAACCCGAGGAATTTAACCAGGAACTAACACAATTATTGGAAAATTTACGAGATCGTGCTGCACAGGGTGGTCCTCTTCAAAAATATGCTACTGGTAATACGACAGGTCTTCAGTCTATATATGCACTTGTGCAGTGTACTCCTGATTTATCTCGTCAGAATTGCTTCAATTGCTTAACTGATGCTTATGGAAGCATGCCTCAATGTCCCTGCCTGGGGAAGATCGGTGGAAGAATCATAGGGGTTAGGTGCAACTTCCGTTATGAAATTTCCCGTTTCTTCACCGCCGATGTGCCCATGGAAGCTCCGCCACCTGCAGGTGAACACATTTTTATTGTTCCTTTTACTAATCCCAATTTTGATGTGACTGCTGAAGACATAATTAATTAAATAAAAGTCATTTAGTTCAAGTTTTTAAACGAGTAACACAATACAATAATACGGTTCTACATACTACATTCAAATCTATCAAGAGGAATTAATGTGTTCAGGCTAGCACTTGAGGTGACATGTAGAAGTAAAGCGAACACGAGTGTAACAATTTACGCCTTTAAATGAGATCAATCATACAATTCAACACAGCCACAAATCTTGGACATGAGTTAAGGCTAGAAGAACATACTATATTATAGGAGCAATTGTATTTGTGATATTCAATTAGTAATATGCATAGTTTCTTAGTTATTCTTAAAAGGAAACTAAGACAAGTGAATTGGGAATGGGAAGATATTATACTAACTTGAAACTTTTTTTTTTTTTTTTTTTAGGAAATGATAATAGAACAGTTCCAACAGGGACGGAAAATAATACACCTCCAACAGGGAAGGATGATAAAACAACACGAACAATCATCATAATAGTTGTGTCAACTATTACAACTGTTATTCTTATGATTTGTATTGCTGTCTTCTTGATAAGGAGGCGAAAGAGGAAGCTGGTGAAGGAAATTCAGAGTAAGCGTAAAAACAAGCAATAATTCAGGAAAGTTGATTCTTGAGACTATGTTTCACTAATTTGTTGTAAGCTATTACTACTATGTTCGTGAAGGTACATATGCGGATGATACTAGTATTGCAGAATCTTTTCAATATGCTTTTTCGGCAATTAGAGCAGCAACAGATGACTTTTCAGTTGCTAATAAGCTCGGAGAAGGCGGATTTGGTCCTGTGTACAAGGTAATTAAACTTACATATTGTTGCATGATTTTAACTTGTAAAGAACAAATATTCTTTCCACTGACACGTATAAGTTAACTCCTTTATGCCAAACATCCCAGTTGGAACAAGAGTACTTGTTATAATTTCCTTGTTTTAGTTCATAATTTTCAATTTGTTTTCATTTATATTTTAGGGTAAGCTTCAAAATGGACAAGAAGTAGCAGTGAAAAGGTTATCAGCAGATTCAGGCCAAGGTGATCTAGAATTCAAAAATGAGGTCTTGTTGGTTGCCAAGCTTCAACACAGGAATTTGGTTAGGTTGCTGGGATTTTGCCTAGACGGAACAGAGCGACTTCTTGTCTATGAGTTTGTTCCCAATGCAAGTCTTGACCACTTCTTATTTGGTATGTACTGCTTAACTTTTTATCAATATTGAGCTTGAGCATCAATAAGTCACGAATTTAACTTATATACAAAAGTTATTCTGTCAATGTAATTCGATATCTTGTCTGGTTGTCTGCCTTATTTACCATAGAACTAATTGGACTTATAATGAGCAGTTGTCTGTAGTAACATTTTAAGTGACTTGGATTTTTTTTTATTTTTTTTTTAATATTCTTCATCTTGTTTGCAGATTCAGTTAAACGAAGACAGTTGGATTGGGAAAGGCGATCCAAAATCATAGGAGGGATTGCTAAGGGGATTCTTTATCTTCATGAGGATTCTAGGCTTCGGATCATTCACCGTGATCTCAAAGCTAGTAATGTTCTACTAGATGCAGAAATGAATCCTAAAATCTCAGATTTTGGCATGGCAAGGCTATTTGAATTAGATGAAACTCAAGGCAGCACTAACAGAATTGTTGGGACCTAGTAAGTTTTACCTCTCTCGTTGGATGGACTGTTATTAGCACTTTGCTAGGAAGGATTATTTAACAACTTAGCTAGAACAAAAGCTGCCTTGAGACAAAAGATAATCTTTCTTTGAATTGTTACTAGTATTTTCATTATGAATTTTGCCCAACATTGTACTTATCTTTAGGAATGCTTACCTCAACTTTGTTGAACTAGGACTTTGCTGATGTACAAACTTCGTATTATTCAAGATGATGGTCATATACCTAGAGTTTTGCGATCTCTAATGATTAAAATGAAGTTCGTTTCCACAAGTTAGATCTTTGGTCAAAACAGAGTTCTGGAAATGAATAAGCTTAAATTTGATTTTGTTAAGAACAAAAATATCTTCTTCTTTTCTGCATATGAACTCTCATTGCTCAAAGAGGTTATCAGATATGATCTGTGGTAGGTAGCAAAATACAAGATATAGGTATTAACTCATCAAATCTTGTTTTTTGTTTCGCAGTGGATATATGGCACCAGAGTATGCAATGCACGGGCAATTTTCCGTCAAGTCAGATGTTTTTAGCTTTGGAGTACTAGTCTTAGAAATTATAAGTGGCCAAAAAAACACTTGTTTCAGAAATGGAGAATCGGTGGAAGATCTTCTGAGTTTTGTAAGTAACCTGGCCAATCAATCAAGTATTAATTTTGAGAAGTGGTGTTATGGTCAGAGAATTTCATCTTGTTCTAATAATTGAACTATTACATACAGGCTTGGTCGAGCTGGCGTAATGGAACAACTACAAATTTTATAGATCCAATGCTGAGGGAAAGCACAGGACTGATTCGTGACATAATGAGAAACATTCACATAGCTTTATTGTGTGTTCAAGAAAGTGTGGCTGATAGACCAACCATGGCAGCTGTTGTTCTCATGCTCAGTAGTTTCTCGTTGAGTCTTCCAATGCCTTCAGGGCCAGCATTCTATATGCACAGTAATGTTACCGCAGAGACGTCGCTTATTCAAGAATACAACACAAGAATGACAAACTCTAGTGAAGTAGCCAAAAGTAAATCTATTGGTTCATCACGAAATGAGGCGTCCATATCGGAGTTATATCCTCGTTAACAATAATAAACTTTTTCTCTGAGTTTACTTATTTTTATGTGTTGGTTGATATATACCACTTTTAGTGTACGTGTATTCTAGCTAGCAATTACTGTAAAGTTTTATTTAACTTGAGCTAAATACATCTATATCCCTTTTAACTCGCGATAGCATCATATGGGCATCTCACACGTCTTTTCAACTTTATGGAAGAGGCAAAAGGAAAAAGTCTTTTCTAGTTCCATTCCATACTACTTTATACTATTTGAAGAGCCAAATAACTTTTGGTATACTAAAATCATATACACTTTAATCATTTCATTTCATTTGTTGGTCATCTTTCATTTTTTATGGTATTTAAGAAATTAAGATATTCATAATAGAAGTAAAATGAATTTTTTTAATTTAATTTAACAAATAAACAAATAATTCGGAACATATAATTTTATTAAGGTAGCCAACTATTATAGTAGGGATGGAAAAGTATGTACTTCCTCCGTTTCAAAAAGGATGACCTAGTTTGATTTGAAATAGAGTTTAAAAAAAGACAGAAGACTTTTTAATCTTGTGGTTCTAAATTAAAGTTATCTCAAATGTACCAAAATGCCCTTTAATCTTGTGATCTTAAACATGCCACGTGGAAAGTTAAAGTTAAAGTATTGCCAAAATAGGAAAGGGGTCATTCTTTTTTAAATAGACTAAAAAAGAAATAGGGTCATTCTTTTTTTAAACGGAGGGAGTAATTAGAAACGTTCTAAGTAAAAGCAAATACAAATTAAATTTTGCACCTGGGTAGCTTGTTCTTATACTCTCCTGTCCCATCACCCCCATAAATTAGACTTGTGGACTTTGAACATTCAATGTGTCATCTTCTGAGATGTAGACCAAGTCAAAAGTTGACATTTTTTTATTTTTTGTTTTTCTTTTTTAAGGACCTTTCATTTTTCTTTCTTCCTAGTTGACTCGGACTTACCATCTTCAGGAGTGGATGCACCCTATGACAAAGGGTGTCATCTTACATTGTTTGGTTGAAAAAATTCACAAATATTTACCTGTGTATAATCAGAAGAAAAAAATAAAAACCTAGTACACAAGTCATAATTACATATAATATAGATGATCAATTGCAATGAAGTTGAGCATTTCTTTGAACTTCTTTTGTAAGAGTCATTGCCAGAAATTACGAGTGAGATTCGAACCCCCAGCCTAACACGTTTCCTACTAATAAAAAAACAAAGTCAAGCTAGACATGAAATTACTTGAAACAAGTCTCAGAGGTGTCTGTATTGACTTAAAAGTTGGTCAAACTTACTTTTAAAATTTAATTTAATTAAATAATTTTAAAATAAATTAAAAATCAAAAGTCGATCTCCCTATTTTTTATTTTTTTTTATGTAAAGTAATTTAATTTGATTCAAAATTACTTTTTAATCAATCTAAACGAGATTTGAGTCAGATTATTCAACCTAAATATAAAACTCAGAAGTTCAAAAAATTATTCATTTCCCTCCAACTTGTTTATCAATTCTTTCTTTTCTAAATGTAGACACCCATGCGTACGGCACGGACAGATGGAGTCTTCTTGTCTGACATTTTCTATCCCATTCCATCTGCCATTGTTTTCTTATTTATGTATAATTTTTTTTTTATATCATTCACATTTTTTATTATTAATGTCATGCTTTTATAATCATACTAATCTTGAGAACGTGCGTCGCACGTTAATTTTAAACTACTTAATATAAATTTTATACTATAACTAATAAATTGTAGATAGTTCATATATTATTGGATCTGCTATATGTCATAAATTAAAAAATAAAACATACATAAAAAGTAAACATACGTGCAATAACCTAATGTTAGTAAATCTTTCAAATCGATACATATATTGAATCGCAACATGACTGTGGTTAGAAGTTACAAAAATATTTTTTTGACACAAACAAATGAGTGTTTAAAAAGTAAGAAAAGAAGGGGGGGGGGGGGGCATAAGAAGTACCTAAACTGAAAATGAGGGAAACGAAAACTCATGAAATTGTAAACATTTTTATCAAATAAAATAGTAGAAAAAACTAATTTATACGGACATGTTAAGGGTAGCAGAAAAAACTCAATTTATTATAATATGTTAAGGATAGTAGAAAAGATCCAATTTATCATAATTTTTTTTAAAGGAAAAAAGAAAAATGAACAACTTAATGGTTGAATATGTAACCGAAAGAAAGAAGACATACTTTAATGAAGAATTTTTCTTGAAAAAAATTGAAAATAAAAGTTCTTCTTTAATAAGCTTTCAACACATCATATCCATTATTTGCAAAACAGTTGATATGCTCCACAAAAGCTATTTTTTTTATCTCTACTAATTTATTTTAAGTGAACACCTGGTAGGAAGTCAATTGGTAAAGTGAACAAACAATTATCACTATTGAGAAGTAATAAATACAATTAGACCAATAAGCCCATAAATAAAGAATGTAACATTGAAATTGTTTGCAATAATAATTAGTAATAACTAAAGGTATTTAAATGTCATAAGCAAGAAAGTAATTACTTAGCTTGCATCTTAAATTTACTATTTGATAATAAAATAACAATAGCAATATAATATAATTTAATATATATTAATGGTATTATTGTAGTAATTGTACTTTTTAGGGCTATTTTGATATTTCGAATTTCACTTTTTTTCTCCACTTTTAAGAATATATGATATTCAAAGGAGCTAATGTACTAACTTATGAGATAATGAACTAAATATAAATGCATGAATAGTCATTCAACATATCTGTCAAATATTTCAAATTATTCATATAAAACACAAATAATCTGGCATATAATAAGATATCTAATATATCATTAAGACTATTTTTAATTTCATTTGAAAATAAGAAGTATAATATTGTACATGTTCTACGCCAATATTAATTATAAAAAATCTAAGTAAGTAAAATCTATTAATTATAATCTAGATACAAACTTCTTTATATATAGAGAGAACATAATTAACTTAAAAGTAATAAAAAGAGAATACATTATAAAAGAACATTTAAAACTAATATAAAAATCACTTATAAATGGTCATCACTATAATCACTTTACATAAAATACTACAAACAATTCATTATTTTGTTATAATTCATACAACGTGATAAAAAGCTATTATTTCCTTTCACACATTCTATACACTTAATCCATCAATCATTCATAATGTCTTCGATCCGAATACAATAATAATGCTATTGCCCTTAACAATTCTACAAAGATTGATGACAATTTTTCTTCTGCAGTCTATGACTATGACCAGAAAGGAAATAAAAAAAAGAAGAAGAAAGAGATGATATACCAAAAATGAGAAAATGAATCTTATTTATAAGAGAGAAATGACATTAACATATTTTAGTAAGAAGATCAAATATGAGATTAGTAAGTTAATTTTCATTTCTAGGTGGCTTTAAATAGGAAAATCTTAGAAGAGGGGAGATGAAAGGAAAAAAATAAAACAGACCTATCAGTTTCCTACTTAATTATGTAACCTTTAATCTTTACCTTTAATTCAAAATATCAAGCAATTCAAACAGCCATGGCCATAACTATTCAAAAGTGGCTATTGATCATTCTGTGTTTGCATATACATGTTCTCAATATCGTAGCGCAGCTGCCTGATTTACGATTTGGTTCATGTGTTGGGAATGGTAACTACACGGAGAATAGTACCTACAAGAACAATCTACACACACTCCTCACATCCCTTCCCTCAAAAATAGATAACTATGGTTTCTACAAGAATTACATTGGCCAAAACTCCGACAGAGCCAGTGTTATTGTGCTATGTAGAGGAGATGTGGGGCTACAAGAATGTCGCCATTGTGTCTATAATGTTTCTCAAAAGCTTGTACAAGTATGTCCTAACCAAAAAGAAGCTGCTGGTGGTTATGATAAATGTATGTTAGTGTACTCGAATGAATCCATTACAGACACTACGACATTTTCCAAACTCTTCTACTTAAAAGAAACTCAGAATGCCTCAAAACCCGGTGAATTTAACAAGGCGCTAGAAAAATTATTGGTTAGATTAAGAGTGGTTGCTGCACATGGTGATCCCCGTAGAAAATATGCTAGTGGTAATGCGACAGGTCCTGATTTTCAGACTATATTTGCACTTGTGCAGTGTACTCCTGATTTAACTCCTCAGAATTGCTTCGATTGCTTAACTAAAGCTTATGAAGATATGATTAATTGTCCCTGCATGGGCAAGAAGGGTGGCAGAATAATAGGGGCTAGGTGCAACTTCCGTTATGGTACTTCCCGTTTTTTCAGGCTGGATGTAGGGTCGGTAGCTCCGCCACCTGAAGGTGAATACATTTTTGTCATTCCTTCTGTTCATCTTCTATTTGTGATATTTAATAAATATAGTTTCTAAAATAAAGGGAAGTGTTATTTTCACGTGAATTGTAGTTAAAAACTGACATTGTACTAACTTGAAGCATTTTTGTAGAGGAAGGGGGTGATGATAAAACGGTTCGAACAGTCATCATTATCGTTGGGCCAATTGTTACAATTATTATTCTTATTGCTTGTATTTCTGTCGTCTTGATGAGTAGGCGAAATTAAAGAAGAAGCTGGTGGGCGAAATTCAGAGTAAGCATAAACTATAGCAAACAATTAGTTAAGATTTTAGGACCATGTTAATCCTAACTAATTTGTTGTATGCTTATACTACTATGTTTGTGAAGGTATACGTGGGGATGATATTAGCACTACAGAATCCTTACAATATGATTTTTCCACTATTAGAGCAGCGACAGATAACTTCTCAGATGCTAATATGCTGGGACAAGGTGGATTTGGTCCCATGTACAGGGTGATTAAGCTTACATATTGGTGCATGAGTTTAACTTCTATAGTATGAATATTCTTTCCACGGACATTTATTATAAGTGAGCTCCCTATTTGAAACAAGAATAATAACTAGTTATAATTCATAATATTTTCAATGTGTGCTCATATTATGTTTCAGGGTAAGCTTCAAAATGGAAAGGAAATAGCAGTGAAAAGATTGTCAGCAGATTCAGGACAAGGTGATCTGGAATTCAAAAACGGGGTTTTGTTGGTTGCCAAACTTCAACATAGGAATTTGGTCCATTTGTGTCTAGATAGAACAGAGAGACTTCTTGTCTGTGAATTTGTTCCCAATGCAAGTCTTGACCACTTTTTATTTGGTATGTACTCCTTAGCTTTTTATTAAATGTATGTGCTTGAGCATCAATAAACTATCAATCGTCTAACTTATATACACTAAAAACAGTCTAATTAACACAACACTTATTTTGTCTTTGTTATAAGACACCAACTAATGAAAACAACAATAACTAAAAGAAAGAACACACAATCAAACTCAGCCCACAAACTTAACTCTGGTGGTTGTCTGCCTTGTGATTATCTTGTAATGATTTGATACTGTAAAAAATTCTTCTATATGATCAGTGTAAAGAAGTCTAATTCATAAGTTATATTCATCATCTTGTCCACAGATTCAGTTAAACGTGGGCAATTGGATTGGGAAAGACGATCCACAATCATAAGAGGCGTTGTTAGGGGAATTCTTTACCTTCATGAGGATTCTAGACTTCGAATCATTCATCATGATCTCAAAGCTAGTAATGTTCTACTTGATGAGAAAATGTATCCTAAAATTTCCAGAGTTTGGCATGGCAAGGCTATAAGTTGGGTAAAACTCAAGGCAACACAAGCAGAATTGTGGGGACCTATTAAGTTGACTGTTATTTTCGTATTACTGGGAAGGGTTCTTGACTAGAGTTAGCAAGAATAAAAGCTATTTCGAGACAAAAGCAAAATCTTTCCTTGACATGTAGAACTTTCAGATGAATCTTGCCATATCCTACTCTTCATGAATAGTTAACTCAATTTGTTGAACCAAAATCATTATTATTTGAGGTAATGTTATGTAATTCTTATTTTTGTTTTGCAGTGGATACATGGCACCAGAGTATGCAATGCACGGATGGTTTTCTGTCAAGTCAGATGTTTTTAGCTTAGGGGTACTAGTCCTAGAAATTTTAAGTGTCCAAAAAAACACTTGTTTCAGAAATGAAGAATATATGGAAGATCTTCTGAGCTATGTAAGTAACCAAGTTATGCAATCAACTACACCTCAATACCGGATTAGTTCCTTATGTATCAAATTCTTTTACATTGTCGATGTAAAGAGTTTAAACTCTGAATTAATATGTCACAGGTATGGAGGAACTGGCGCGAAGGAACAGCTATAAATTTGATAAACCCCGTGTTGAGGGGAAGCTAAGAACTAATTCCTTATATGATGAGATTCATCCACATTGCTTTATTGTGTGTTCAAGAAAATATTGGTGATAGACCAAACATGGGTGAAGTAGTTATCATGTTCAGTAGCCTCTCTCTGAGTCTTACCGTGCCTTCAGGGCCCCGCATACTATACACATGACGACATTAGCCCAGAGATTTTGCTTATTCAAGATCATCAGAACCTAGAGAATTAGACAAAAGCAAATCAATTTGTTCATCACCAGAAATGAGGCATTGATAACTGACTCATATCTTCGTTACACATTATAATAGCCTTCTTTCCTGAATAGCTTTGTTATTTATTAATGGTTTTTGTGATCCAACTTGTTTTATATGTATTACACTAGTAAAAATGGTGAAAAGTTTCTAACGGTCCTGTAAATATATAGATAGATGCCTTTGCTCTTTCTGGTGAAAACTTAGCTTCGATTTTTAACCCAAATTAAATATGGATTAACTCATTCTCAACCCCCAATAAATTGAGTGAAACGGGTTGGACGCGGGTTATAAATTTGTTTTAGTTTCAACCGCTAGCTTAAACAAATTCATTGTTTGGATCATCTTATGTTTTCTATGCCTAACAAAATTAAATAATTTTGAGAAACTTTCACATGTAGTCATTCAAAAATAACCTAAGTACTCTCTATATTTATAGTTTGATGATTACAATTCATAATTACATATTATAGGAGGAGAGAAGCGAGTGAGATCGGGAGAGAGGGCAAAGAGTGGGAGAAAGGTGAATTGTATATGTATAATGGTTAGATAATTGTATTATACATATGCATTTATATATATGACAAGTGATATTAAGAGAGGGAGGAGAGAGGCGAGGGAAAGAGGGCAGAGAGCGGGAGAGAGATGAATTGTATATGTATATCCATTAGATAATTGTATATTATACATATGTATTTGTATATTCTGGCGAATTATACATATACAAACTCGAATCAGCTCGCGTAATTAATGTATAATGTTAGTCGCGAATGATAATTATAACAAACTATAGCTATGATGAGTAATTTAGTAGTATAAGTTAGCATAATCGCATAATTTTCCCAATAATTTATCATTCAATTAAGTTTAAATTCATTGAATCACGACATATATTTTGATGATTTCCCTTCCTCAATAATTATCTAAACGAGATTGCTGTGTCCTGTTTCATGGCTTCTTTTTCTTTTTTATCATTATTTTGTTAAAGCAGATACCGTAAAATTAATTAATCAAAATAATATAATGTTAAAAAAGGATTAAATTAGTCTTATCATAATTATTTATTACACTCTCTGTCCCTAATGATTGACACTGTGAGTTTATCATTTCAGACCTATTATTTATTAAATTGATGAATTAAAAAAAATTTGAATTTTTTAAAAAAAGTTTTACCTTTTTTAAAGGAATTAATTGATAGTATAATAAGTAAAAAAAAGTTTTGCCCTTTCTTGATTTATCGAAATGAAATACTAATTAGGGATAATTAAAAAAAAATGTGAAAAACAAATTAGGGAGAAAAGAGTAATTTTAAGATAAAGTGTTAGGAAGCTTAACTAGGATAGAGTCTCTAAATTTATTCCTAAAATAAAAGAGTACCTAATCATAGATTAAAATAAGTTTATGGGATGACTTTTTGGTGGAACTGAAGAATAAACAAGTTTGACAAAAGCGCGTTTTTTGAAAATTCTCCCACTCCCGTCCTTTTTAGTGTTGTATTTTTTCGTAAACCAAAAAGTCTATAGTCAATCTTTTGAAATTAAAAATTAAAAAAAAAAAATCTTTTGAAATAAATAAAATTGATTAAGAAGATTTTGGATATACAGCTAGCCTAGCCATTCTATTTATATTTGTCCTTGACGAGTTTAGTGTTGCGTAGATGATGGGGAACACAGCTATGAGTTTGTTGAAATGGCGGGTCATTTTACTGTTCCAATTTTATTATCTTTTCGGTCTCACCATAGCCCAGCCTAATTTCACTTCTTCTGTATGTAGTACAGATTCTAATATTACTGAGTTCTCCCCAAATAGTGCATATGACACTAACCTTAACACAATCCTCTCCTCTGTTTCGCGAAATATGGATAGTTTTGGATTCTATAATTCTTCCATAGGCCTAAACTCCGACACGGTTAGTGTCATCGCCCAATGTAGAGGGGATGTACAATTACAGGCATGTCGTGATTGTATAAGTAATGCGACTCGTAAGATTCTAGAGGTATGTCCTTACAAGAGATGGGCCTTAGGTTATTATGATCACTGTATGCTACGATATTCAAATGAGTCCATTATAGGCAACCTTGCAACTCAACCAGAAAGAATCTTATTTAACATTGCAAATGCCTCGAGTCCGGATGAGTTTATGCAAGATCTTAGAACCATGCTTGAAAACTTACGAAGTGAAGCTTCACAGGGCGGTATGCTGAAGTATGCTAGTAATAGTACTCAGGGCCCTGATTTTCAGACTATATATGCACTTGTACAGTGCACTGCGGATTTAACAGCTCAAGATTGCTTCAGTTGTTTAGACAGTGGCTTTAGAAGTTTACCTAGCTGCTCCTGTTATAGGAAGCAGGGTCTCAACTTTATGATGCCCAGCTGCAATTTTCGGTATGAAATTTACTCCTTTTTCGACCAGCGACCAACCCAAGCTCCACCACCCTTATCACCACCGCTGCCACCGCCACTATCAGGTAACTCAAATCTTTATGAATTGTTAGCAACTTCAACTCTTATCTAAAGGTGTGTTTGGCTCGAGGAAAATGCTTTTCACGGATAATTACAAGACTTGTAAAGTTGTTGATACTACTACATCTTGTTATTAAGGACAAAATGAGAAGTTTAACTAAATTGTTTCCAAATTTATGAAGCTAAATGATCATTATTTTAGGAACAGACACAACAAAAAGGATATAGGGTCACATAAACTAAAACAAAGTATGGCCTAACTTGAAGAGTTCCTGCAGGAAAGGATGATAATACAACTCGAACGGTCATCATTATCGTTGTGCCAACTGTTATAGGTGTTTTTCTTATTGTCTGTATTTCTGTCATCTTGATGAGGAGGCGAAGAAGGAAGCTAGTGAATGATATTCAGAGTAAGCCGTTGATTAATAACAGCAATGATTAAGGAAAGTTGAACGTCTCACTGAAATTTTGTTGTATGTTTTTAATACTACTTTTTTGATGAAGGTATACACGGTGATGATATTAGCACTGCAGAATCCTTTCAATATGATTTTTCAACAATTAGAGCAGCAACAGATAACTTCTCAAGCGCTAATAAGTTGGGACAGGGCGGATTTGGTCCTGTGTACAAGGTGATTGCTGATTAGCCTATTTGATGCATAAAAGGACACCGTGACTTCATATTTGTTCAACTCATAATTTTTCAATTTGCACTTGTATTCTTCAGGGTAAGCTTCCAAATAGTCGAGAAGTAGCAGTGAAAAGATTGTCAGCAGATTCTGGCCAAGGTGATATGGAATTCAAAAATGAGGTCATGTTGGTTGCTAGACTTCAACACAGGAATTTGGTTAGGTTACTCGGATTTTGCCTAGATGGAACAGAGAGACTTCTTGTCTATGAATTTGTTCCAAATGCAAGCCTTGACCAATTTTTATTTGGTAAGTATTGCTTAATGTTTTGTACAATTTATTATGTTGACTGTCGTCTAGCTATCTGCCTTATTTTCTGGAGAACTAATTCCACTTGTTACAGGCAGTTACCTATAGTAATAGTGACTTGATGTAGCAAAATTCTTCTGTATTGTCTGTGTATAGAAAGCTCACTTCATTACTATATTTTTCATCTTGTTCCCAGATCCAGTTAAATGTAGGCAATTAGATTGGGAAAGGCGATCCAAAATCATAGGAGGCGTTGCTAAGGGAATTCTTTATCTACATGAGGATTCTAGACTTCGCATCATTCATCGTGATCTCAAAGCAAGTAATGTTCTACTTGATGAAGAAATGAATCCAAAAATCGCAGACTTTGGCATGGCAAGGCTATTTACATTGGATGAAACTCAAGGCAACACAAGTAGAATTGTCGGGACCTAGTAAGTTTTACATCTCTCAATATTATAGACTGTTACTCCTTTTTCAGATCACTGGGAAGAAATTTTAACCATTTAACCAGATTTAAAAGCTGCCTCCTGATAAAAGCAAATCAATCCTTGAAATAATATTGTTGGACTAGGACTTTTGTGGTGTCTAAAATTTAACTTATTTGAGATGTATGGTCAGATACCTAGAGTTTTGTGCTCAATTTGGTCACTCTCAAAGTTGAAATTTCTGATGATTATAATAATGTTCATCTCAAGAAGAATGATCTTCTGCCAAAAGTTAGCGCTGTAAATAAATAGGCTAAATTTGATTTTGTCTAGAACAGAATTTGTCTTTTGTCTTTTCAGCATAACAGTTCTCCTTGTTCAGAGAGGTTATGTATGATCTCATTGCAGCATTATATAAGATGTAAGTCTTGACTCATCATAACTTGTACTTCTCTCAGCCAAGA
This sequence comes from Solanum lycopersicoides, assembly GCA_022817965.1. NCBI lineage: Eukaryota > Viridiplantae > Streptophyta > Magnoliopsida > Solanales > Solanaceae > Solanum > Solanum lycopersicoides. The sequence goes on along the minus strand of CM040619.1, from coordinate 70,651,838 downwards.
TCAATGGCCTAATAGCTCTCACTAAGGAAAGGCGGAAAAAAAAAAAGACATCAAAACCATAACTACCCAATTTGCAGTGTATATTAATTGCAGCACAACATCAATAGCTCTGAATTTTAACATCAAGTTGTACGTTTCCTATTTTTGTAGATTATTAGGTCTTGCTGATCCTACTGTTTGGACCAACTAAACTGATTATTTTGGCCTTTATATCTCAAGTCAGGTTGATAGGAATGCAAACTACGTGTAACAGAAAACTTTGACAATTGAATTATTTCTAAGGTGTAGAATGTCATGTAATTCTCGTTTTGCAGTGGATATATGGCACCAGAGTATGCAATGCACGGGCAATTCTCAGTGAAATCAGATGTTTTTAGCTTTGGAGTACTAGTCCTAGAAATTGTAAGTGGACAAAAGAACACTTGTTTCAGAAATGGAGAATCTGTGGAAGACCTTCTAAGCTATGTAAGTTAATTGATCAACTACATTTCTATATCCTTATGCATCAAATTCTTTTACATTGTCGCTGTATAGAGTTTAAACTCTGAATTATAATATTTTGCAGGCATGGACGAACTGGCAAGAAGGAACTGCTGCAAATTTAATTGACCCAATGTTTAGGGGAAGTTCAGGACTGGTTCGTGACATCAAGAGATACATCCACATTGCCTTATTGTGCGTTCAAGAAAATATTGGTGATAGACCAACTATGGCTGCAGTAGTTCTCATGCTCAGTAGCTTCTCTCTGAGTCTACCCGTGCCTTCAGGGCCTGCATACTACACACACAACGATATTAGCCCAGAGATTTCACTCATGAAAGAGTACAATTCAAGATCGTCAGAACCTAGAGAATTAGCCAAAACTAAATCTACTTCTTCATCACGTAATGAGGCATCCATAACTGAGTTATACCCTCGTTAATATCCTTAGACATAAGACCCCTCTTTACTTTGTTATTTGTTCCAACTCTAATTAGTTTTGAATTGAGATTGATTTATTAATGATTTTTGTGCTTGTTTCATATGTATTAGTTGTACTAGTCCTGGAATCGTGCTTGCATGTTTCAGCCCAGCTACTATATAAAATTTATATATCAAACTGATGTTGATAATAGGCATAGTACTTCTATCATATTGTGTCTACAAAATTCATCTCTCGAGTTGGTATAATCCAATCAATAATTGGACAATATAATAAGAAATTCCTTCCACCATTACATGAACTTTATATGTACTAATTTATTAGAAAATTACAAACTAAAAAGAAATGATGAAAAGAAAATGTATAGAAGGAAAGTTAAAGAAAAAATACTCCTTATATCAAATCAATTAACCTGAAAAGTAATAAAACTTAGTACATGTTATCATATCAGACAAACTGAAAAAAAAAAAAGTTCAACAAATTAATATATTTATAAATAGTTGATTAATAAATTAAAAAATTACTTAAATAGTATAAGATGATGAAGCGCAAAAAAGAAACTTACCAACAAAGTAACCCACATATATATATACATTACACGTAACGCATAAACGTTCTTCCAAAGAGAGAAAAGAAAAATCACAATTTCAATCCATTCGAATTTATTCGGAGAATCTTATAATATATTTTAAAATTAATATTATAAATATATTAATAAATCTGTATTAAAAATAGTTTAGCAGAAAAATGAACATACCTGGTACATTTACATTATTCCCCTATTATATTTTTCAATGAGTTCTGGAACAACATATGTACCTCTATCAATACTCCTCACAAAATCTGATTTCACATCAACCAACAGTGTTTAAAGGGAATAAATTATGAGTGATTAATGATTCAACAGGGAAATAGCATAGTTGAGGCACATGAGGGGAAAAACCTAACAAGTTTATGAATCTATTTACGTATTTGGCCTTGTTCTTGTAATCTGAAAACTTTGAAGCATCTATATGCTGTCTAAAATCACCAAGACCAATAGTCTTAATTGTAAAAGTTTCCGCGCGCAATTATGAATCTACATTTTTATCTCTCCTATTATATATAATTGAAATTCAAGATGAATTGTGGCATTGATACGTGACATTTTTATCTCTTTTATTATATATAGTTAATTTTTTTGAAAAAATGAAATTGAAGATTAATTGTGGCATTTTATTTATAGATATAATTATACTTTCTTTGTCCCGTATTAGTTGATCATAATACTAAATATAGTTATCTTGTATTAGTTAATTACCTTATTAAATTATAAAATTACTAATTAATTATCATTTTTATTACCATTACAATTAATTCTTTTTCATAGTGTCCATATTTATTTATAAAAAGTCCAAAGAATTGTTTTATGGAATAAATTAGTAAAATCATCATTTTACTTATGATTTCTTAAAAACCGTCCAAAATAGAAATTGACCAACTCCTATAGTTTACATTGAAAAAAGATATAATTAAGAATCTTCACCAAGACCCGTTCTTTTGATCTATTTTTTCAAACTTGTCAATTACTTCGGAAGTTTCAACTCATAGAAAACACCTCCCGCTCCCGTCCTTTTCAGTGTTTTAACTTTTCATTTTTTGTGACCAAGTCAATCGTTGTACTCGTTAGGTCTAAGGGCATTTCAATTCAAATACAATTTTATATTATATTTCAATGCATCAAATTTTATATAAAAAAAATTGATATTTTTTAGTTTACTTATATATTTTTATTTTACAAAACAATTTTTTTGAAAAACATTTGTATGTTTGCATTTAAATTTTGGTGAAGGTTAATTGTAATTATATCCAATTATAATTTATAATAGAATTAACATAAATTTAATTTTTAAAAAAATCATATATAGAAAAAATAATTTATAGAAAAGCCAATTTCTATATCTAAATTAATATTATAAAAATATTACATAAAGTAATTAAATATATAAGAGATTTAATTAAAATATACCATTTATATAATGTTTAATTAAAAAATTTGTATAATGAAATAATATTAAAAAATTTAATAAAATGAATTGGTGTGACGAATAGGATTACACTAAATTTGGCGTAACACTATTCACACACCCAAAATTGTATAAAATTTGGTGTTGGATTGGAGATGGTCTAACTATAGATGTTTATTAAAAAGGAATAAATGATAAGAGTAATTTTACTAAATTATTGTCATTAAATATAAGTTATTTAAATATTAACAAATAAATAGAATTTACTAGGAAGGTAAAATAGAGCCAAAAACATAAATTATTCATTATTTTTTTGAACTGAATAAGTATTATTAAAAAATTCAAAATAGTATAATGAACAAGTAAAAATAGATGAAAGAAGTAAATAAATTGAGCACGGAATTTTACGTCTTTTTGACTCTGTGGCCATTCTATTTATATACTTGTGCTTGACGAGTTTAGTTTTGCGTAGACGATGGGGAAAACAACTATGGGTGTGTTTGGTATGGAGGAAAATGAAAAATGTTTCCCTAGAAAATGTTTTTCTGAAAAACAAGTAGATTTTGGACTTATATTCTCATGTTTGGTTGGTGAGTAGAAAATATTTTCCGTAAATGATTTTTAGTGTTTGATTTATGAATGAAAAATAAAATTTGAGGAGAGTTTGAAAATATTTTGTTAAAATTGATGTTTTTCCAAAAAAATGTAATTTGAAATTTGAGGAGAGTTTGGAAAATGTTTTCCTTAATTTTTAAAAGAAAGTCATTTTCCTTAATTTTGAGAAAAATGAGTTGATTTGAAAAACATTTTCTAAAATTTTTATTCCAACCAAACATGAAAAAATTAGTAAATATTTTTCAGAAAATGTTTTCATTCATACCAAACACACTCTATGAGTTTCTTGAAATGACTCATCGTTCTAATGTTCCAATTATAATAACACCAACGCTCTTTGAGATAAGTGTATTAGTTGATTTATATACATCAATAAAATACTTTATCATTTTTTTTTCGTCTAATAATAATTGTCCATTATATTAGTATCACAAAAAATTCAATAATATTTGTCTATTTTATGAAATTAATGAATAATTTTACACGTAGTTCCTAATTTATTCTTATCATTAATTATAGTCTTTTAACTATTACATTTTTCAACACATTATATTTATTATATTCAAACGGTGATATAATAAAATAACATTTTTATATAATGTCTTAATAAATGTGCAAAGTCAATAGTGGGTACTATTATTTTTATTACCAATAATAACTATTTTCGTATAGGTGTACACTACGAAATAATCGATAACGACCCACTAGATATCCTAAGAAAGACATATATTAATCGAATTTATGTACAAATTTTACAAAATTATTTTCAATCGACAAAAAGCCAAAAAAATTAGGGAAAATTACGCGGATAAACAAACTTATACTATTTAATTACTCATCATAGCTATAGTTTGCTATAATTACCACTCGCGACTAACATTATATATTATTTACGTGGGCTGACTTCGAGTTTGTATAATTAGTTTTGTTTGTATATGTATAATTCGCCAGGATATACAAATAAATATGTATAATATACAATTTTTTAGACTATATACATATATAATTCACCTCTCTCCCACTCTCGCTCGCCTCTCTCCTCCCTCTCCCAATTTCGCTTGCCATTTATACAAATGTATATGTATAATATACAGTTATATACAATTATATACATATACAATTCACCTCTCTCCCACTCTCTGTCCTCTCTCGCTCGCCTCTCTCCTCCCTCTCCAATCTCTCTTGCCATATATATAATTACGTATGTATAATATACAATTATCTAACCAATATACATATACAATTCACCTTTCTCCACTCTTTTCCCCCCCTCTCTCTCTCCCCTCTCTCCTCTCTCGCCCAGTCTCGCTCGCCTATCTCCTCCAAATAACATGTAGCTACAAATTATAATTATCAAACTATATCCATGGAGAGTAATTAATTATTTTTAAGTGACTATATGTGAAAGTTTCCCAAAAAATTAAGACATGACATATTTTGCAAATCATAATCAACATTTAAATTATAGGGAAACTTTCAAATATAGCCACTTAAAAATAATTAATTACTCTCCATGGATATAGTTTGATAATTACAATTAGTAGCTACATGTTATATGGAGGAGAGAGCCAAGCGAGACTGAGAGAGAGAGGAGAGAGGCGAGAAAGAGGGGGGAAATAGTGAGAGAAAGGTGAATTGTATATGTATATTGGTTAGATAATTGTATATTATACATATATATTTGTATATATGGCAAGAGAGATTGGGAGAAGGAGGAGAGAGGCGAGCGAGACTGGGAGAGAGAGGAGAGAGGCGAGCGAGATTGAGAGAAGGAGGAGAGAGGCGAGATAGAGGACAGAGAGTGGGACAGGTGAATTGTATATGTATATAATTGTATATTATACATATACATTTGTATATAGGGCAAGCGAGATCGAGAGAGGGAGGAGAGAGGCGAGCTGGAGAGGGGAGAGAGGTAAATTGTATATGCATATAGGTTAAATAATTGTATATTATACATATGTATTTGTATATTCTGGCGAATTATATATATACAAACATGACTAATTATACAAATTCGAAATCAGTCCACATAATTAATGTATAATGTTAGTCGTGAGTGGTAATTATATCAAACTATAACTATGATGAGCAATTAAATAGTATAAGTTTGATTTGTTGCGTAATTTTCCCAAAATTATAACTATAATCTAAGCCCATTTTCTCTTCAATTTCTCCGCAAATTATCGCACACTAATTATAACTTTTAAAAAGAATCTCTATACCCTTTTTAAGCCCGTTTCAAAAAAAAAATGACCCCTTTCTTTTTTTGGCAATACTTTAACTTTAACTTTCCACGTACTGTGTTTATGACCACAAGATTAAAGGGTATTTTGATATATTTGACATAACTTTAATTTAGAATCACAAGATTAAAAAATATACTTTTTAAAAAAAATAATTGTTTAAAGTTAAATTAGACCATTTTTTTTTAAACGGATAGAGTAAGAGTTTGATGGGAGGACTTTTTGGTGGAACTGAGGAATAAAGAACCTTCACAAAAACACGGTTTTTTGAAAATTTTCAAGGTATAGAAAGCCACCTCTAATTTATATTTTCTCCACTCCCTTCCTTTTCAGTAACGAATAAGTCCATACTCTTATCTTTGAAATAAATAAAATTGAGCATGAAATTTTTGAAGGTGTAGTAGCCATTCTTTTTATACACTTTGTCTATGACACATTAGATGGTGAAGAGAGTTATGAGTCTCTTGAAATGGCTGGTATTTGTAATGTTCCAATTTAATTACATTTTTCATCTCAGCATAGCACAGCCTGATTTTGAATTTCATGTATGTGCAGATTCTAATATTACTGAGTTTTCCCCAAATAGCTTATATGACACTAACCTTAACACAACCCTTTCCTCTGTTTCACGAAATATGGATAGTTTTGGAATTCTATAATACTTCCATAGCCCTAAACTCCGACACGATTAGTGTCATCGCGCAATGTAGAGGGGATGTACAATTACAGATATGCCGTGATTGTATAAATAATGCGACTCGTAAGATTCTAGAGATATGTCCTTACAAGAAATCGGCATTTGGTTATTATGAAAGTTGTCAGTTACGATATTCAAACGAGTCCATCATAGGCACTGTGTTACTAAGCCCACCAAACATTTTGTTTAACACGGCAAATGCCTCGAATCCTGATGAATTTATGGAAGATGTAAGAAGCTTGTTAGAAAGTTTACGAAGAGAAGCTTCACGGGGTGGTAAGCGCAAGTATGCTACTAATAGTACTGAGGGTCCCCTTGTTTTTCAGACTATATATGCACTTGTACAGTGCACTGCGGATTTATCACCTGAAAGTTGCATCAATTGTTTAAGCGCTGGCTATCAAACTTTACCTAATTGTGATTGTTATGGTAAGATTGGTCTCAGATTTAGAATGCCCAGCTGCAAATTTCAGTATGAAACTACACCCCTTTTCCACCAGCTACCCGCAGAAGCTCCGCCATCCTTATCACCACCCCCACCCCCACCATCAGGTATGGGAAATTGTTAGCCAATTCAACTCTTAAATTGCTAAATCATGCTTTTACAGGAAAAAAGAATATTTTTAAATCATATTGTAACATTTATGTGATAAGAAGACTTTCAAAATTGGGGATATTAAAATATGTAATAGAATCTTGATATTAAGAATAGAAGCTTAACGAAATTGTTTCCAAATTTATGAAGCGATCATTAGACGGACACAACAAAAAGGAAATAGGGTCGAATAAACTAAAACAAAGTATAGCCTAACCAATACTAACTTGAAGAGTTCCTGCAGGAGAGGATGATAAAACAACTCAAACCATCATCATTATCGTTGTGTCAACTGTTACAGTTGGTATTCTTGTTGTTTGTATTTCTCTCATCATGATGAGGAGGCGAAGGAGGAAGCTAGTGAAAAATATTCAGAGTAAGGCATAGGTTATTAACAGGCAATTATTAAGGAATGTTGAACTGTTAAGACCGTATTTCACTGAAATTTTGTTGTATGTTTTACTACTAATTTGATGAAGGTATACACGGGGATGATATTTGCACAGCAGAATACCTTCAATATGATTTTTCAACAATTAGAGCAGCTACAGATAACTTCTCAAGCGACAATAAGTTGGGACAGGGCGGATTTGGTCCTGTGTACAAGGTGATTGCTGATTTAGCCTACTTGATGCATAAAAGGACACTGTGACTGACTGACTTCATATAGCTGACTCTTTGTTCAAATCATAATTTTTTTCAATTTGCGCTCTCGTCTGCTTCAGGGTAAGCTTCCAAATAGTCAAGAAGTAGCAGTGAAAAGATTGTCAGCAGATTCTGGCCAAGGTGATCTGGAATTCAAAAATGAGGTCATTTTGGTTGCAAGACTTCAACACAGAAATTTGGTTAGGTTACTCGGATTTTGCCTAGATGGAACAGAGAGACTTCTTGTCTATGAATTTGTTCCCAATGCAAGCCTTGACCACTTTTTATTTGGTATGTATAACGTTGCTTAATGTTTTGTTTATATAATTTGACATGTTGACTGTCGTCTAGCTATCTGCCTTGTTATTCTGGAGAACTAATTCCACTTGTTACAGGTAGTAACCTATAGTAATGCTGACATGATGTGAAGCTCAACTCATAATTATATTTTTCATCTTGTTCCCAGATCCAGTTAAACGTAGGCAATTAGATTGGGAAAGGCGATCCAAAATCATAGGAGGCGTTGCCAAGGGAATTCTTTATCTTCATGAGGATTCTAGACTTCGCATCATTCATCGTGATCTCAAAGCAAGTAATGTTCTACTAGATGCAGAAATGAATCCTAAAATTGCAGATTTTGGCATGGCAAGGCTATTTGAATTAGATGAAACTCAAGGCAGCACAAACAGAATTGTCGGGACCTAGTAAGTATTGCATCTCTCAGTGTTAGATAGACTGTTACTCCTTTTTCATATCACTGGGAAGGATTTTTAACCATTTACCCAGATTTAAATGCTGCATCGAGAATAAAACAAATCATTCGTTGAAATAATGCTTCAATATTGTTGAACTAGGACATAGTAAGTCCGGTTTATAGGAATGCAAACTATGTGTAACAAAAAAAACTTAAACAATTGAATAATTTCTAAGTTGTGGAATGTCATGTAGTTCTTGTTTTGCAGTGGATATATGGCACCAGAGTATGCAATGCACGGACAATTTTCAGTAAAGTCCGATGTTTTTAGCTTTGGAGTACTAGTCCTAGAAATTTTAAGTGGACAAAAGAATACTTGTTTCAGAAATGGAGAATCTGTGGAAGACCTTCTAAGCTATGTAAGTAAATAAGTCAATTGATCAACTACATTTCAATAGTTGGGACCATCGAATTCTTTTACATTGTCGCTGTATAGAGTTTAAACTCTGAATTATAATATTGCAGGCATGGACGAATTGGCAAGAAGGAACAGCTGCAAATTTGATTGACCCCATGTTTAGGGGAAGTTCAGGACTGGTTCGTGACATCAAGAGATACATCCACATTGCCTTATTGTGCGTTGAAGAAAATATTGGTGATAGACCAACTATGGCTGCAGTAGTTCTCATGCTCAGTAGCCTCTCTCTGAGTCTACCCGTGCCTTCAGGGCCTGCATACTACACACACAACGATATTAGCCCAGAGATTTCACTTATTGAAGAGTACAATTCAAGATCGTCAGAACCTAGAGAATTAGCCAAAACTAAATCTATTTCTTCATCGCGTAATGAGGCATCCATAACTGAGTTATACCCTCGTTAATATCCTTAGGCATAAGACCCCTCTTTACTTTGTTATTTGTTTCAACTCTAATTAGTTTTGAATTGAGATTGATTACTCCGCCCAAAAGGCAACTTGTTCCATATGTATTTGTTGTATTATTACACTTGTTAAATAAGTTCAACTAGTATTGGAACTACCTGTATTTGTTCTTGTAATCTATAATCACCAAGACCAAATAGTCTAATGGTATAGCTAGGTTAAGAATCTACACTTTTGATATGAAACTTTGGAGGTATTCTTTGCGAATCAAATTCTTGTATAAAATTTTCGTGTATTCACCCTTTCGAAATTGGCAACAACCCATTTATATTGCATTAGGCATAAATATCCATTTGGCCAGGCGAATTATTTACTTTTCTTTGTAAATAAGTTTTTATTTTATTTTAAAATCAGCGTTTGATTATAAAATTTTCAAATTCACTTGTAGTTGAATTCCAAAATTAGACAAGTGTTCCAAACTCGTTTTCCAACTCCATCCATATTCACATAAAGAACTCTATTCTCTTCTTTGCAAAAAAATAAAATATAACCAAGCAAAAATTTGTATTCAACTCCAACTTTATAAATTTAAATAAAATAAAAAATAATGGAATTTATGGCTAAATGCCTACTAAATTGCACTAAAATAGAAAGTCAGAATATCTATAGCTTTGCAAATATGAAAGGTAAAATGAGTCAAAGGGTATAATGCTAAATACCTTTTTTATATAAGATGATGAAATCACATACTTTAAACGGAAAAATAGTCTAAAATATCTTTGAACTATTGAAATTGATACAAATTATCCTCCGTTAATCTATTAGCCTCAAAATATCCTTGATATCCACCTTTATGATACTTAGGGTTGTTCATGGTTATAGTTAAAAAATCAAACTAAACCACAATTCGAATCAAATCAATTAAAAAATTAATATTTGGTTGGTTTGGTTTTTAAATTTTAAGAACCGATACTATTTGTTTTACTTTTGATTTTACTAAAAACATCTGTAAAAATAACCAAATCGAACCGATAAATTAGATATATAAATTTTATAATTATTTATATATTATTCATGAATAAATTAATAGTATTTTGCTAAATTTTAATCGACTTAAGTTTTTAACTTTATTATTTTCTCAATCCCAACACATTAGCAACTATAACAATCCTAAGTCAAGTCTATCAAAATCTATTTTAGTCTTTACCTATCTACTTCACATAAAATCTATTTTAGAATACATTATTTATACTTTTCTTCAAAATCTACCTACTATGTGATAAAAGAAACTTCTAATATATCGAAGAAAAAATATGCAATATAAAATTTAAAGAAGAGTATTTGACTTTCATTTACTTTGATTTAGTTTTTTTAATTGGAAAAGTGTGACTTTCATTGCCATACAACATATCAATAATTTTCTTTTTTCTTAAATTAGAAGTTAAATTTATTTAAGTACGGCTTAAATCATCTATAACCCCTTAAAATTGTCTACATAATTTACTTAGACACCTGAATTAGAACTTATACTTATTGAACACCTAAATTGTTCAAGACATGCGCCTATTAAACACAAAACGCTGATGTGGCAAAATAAGTGTATCTCACTGTTGCTGAGCGTGTGAATGCATTTTTTTAATTTTTTTAAAAAATATTTATACCTACTTTGTTGACACTTGGCAAGCATTGACTAAATAGATAAAAAATTAATTTAATTAAACATTAATATTTTAAATCATAAAAAAAAAAAACCACACTCATCTTCTTCTTCAACAACCATTTTAAAAACTTCAAATTTGTCTGCCTTTTGTTATGATTCTTTTTTTTTTTCATTTTCGGTTAATAAAGTACTTGTTGAATTTTCAAGAAGAAGAATAAATGGACCATTTAGAGTTGAAAAATTGACCAATATTTGTGCATTTTTATTTTCAATAACTCCGATCGAGTAACTATCACCATTCATAAACGTAAACTTACTAGAAAAGCTATCAAAAATTTGATATAATTTACAATTTCTCTTCGTTGTTGATTTCGAAATAATTTATCAAGGTCGATTATATTTACAAAATCGGAATAGTCGGAGGAGGAATAACATATAACGAACAAAAAGAAAAAGGAAAAGATTTGGTGGATGAATTCGGGATGAGATGGGGTTAGACAGTTTCTTTTTTGTTACCGCTGAGAAATCAATGGTGAATGTGATTGCAGAACAACAGAGAAGAAAGATGAAGAAGAAAGGGTCAATAAGTTAGATGGGGTGGGAGATTTTTTTTTATCAATGTAATTTTTTCTATATTATTAAAGGCTGAAAAATATTTTTATTTTTCAAAATTAAAATTATGGGCCCATGTGCCACGTTCGTAATTCTATTCGCAATTTTGTTAAGATAATGTGTGTGCATTACACGCATAATATTTGTAAAGCTAGTTATCATTTTATGTTCAGTAGATAAATATTCGTTAATATTAAAATGTTTAATAGATAAAAGTCTCAATTAAGATGTCTAAATGAATTATGTGAACAATTTTAAGGGGCTATCAATGACTTAAGCCTTTAAATACGATACCTAATAAAGCAATAAATAAATGCAGGGAAGAAAAAAATGATTGAAAAGTGTCCACGTGATTTTAGGAAGAGCTTCCACAAAAACGCGCTACAATTTTCTTGTTAAAATTACTCTTCAAAGTTTCAAAAAATATTTTCTCCTAAAATTATCAACTCCCGTCCTTTTCAATGACTTCCTAAAATTCTACTTTTCTTCTCCATTGACTTCACAGACAGAAAAGTCATATTTAAATGCTATTTTAATTTATACTTATCAATATTATTTGTCATATCGTGCTTTCGAAAATCAGTTTAATTGATTTTTAAATTTAAATAGATTACATTAATTCAATGTTTTAAACAAAAAATTTATATATTCAAAAACTGTATTAAAAGTACTATAAATTGCATTTTTTGCATATTAATATGATGAAAAAATATATGTTAAAATTTTAGTTGAAAGTTTTTATAATTTGATTCTAAAAATAGAAATCATGACAATTAAAAGTAGACGGAGGAAGTATTATTTATTTTATATAACAAACGAAGCATTTTATTAACGGTCGATTTTTCCATGACATTTTAAAAATGAAGTTTCCAAAGCTATCCAAATCAGCACTAAAAGAGAAATTAAAATTATTAAAACACGGTAGAAAATGATAATTTTAATTATTTAATATTCACAATAGAGCAACCAAATAACAAAAAGAAATCTCTTAAAACAACATTAAGGAACCGGACCTCATGAAATATCTTGACAACTTCAACTCCCATCCTTTTCAGTGCTTTTAATTTCCGCGTTTCATAAACTAAAAAGTCAAGAGTAGTTGTAAAAATGAAAAATGTATTCGATCTTCCTAACAAAATGAGCACAACTATTCTATTAATCTTTGCGTGAATTCTAATATTCTAAGCTATGGGTTTCTTAAAATGTCAGATCATTGTAATAGTCCTATTTTACTACCTCATCCCTAATTTCAGTTTACAATGTAATGAGACAGAGTACCCTCCAAATGGTACATTCCACACAAACCTTAACACACTTATCTCATCCCTTTCGCTCAACATAGACAGTGATGGGTTCTATAATGCTACCATAGGCCAAGATCAGGACAGGATTAGTGCCATCGCGCAATGTAGAGCAGATGTTGAATTACAAGCATGCCGCAACTGTATAAATAATGCTACTCGCTTGATTTTAGAGAAATGCACTTCGAAGAAATCAGCCTTTGAGGTTTATGATGTGTGTCTCATAAGATATTCAAATGAGTCCTTCATAGGCACCATCTCAACCGATCCGCGATCTATTTATTATGTCCTCGGGGATTTCTCGAACCCGCAATTGTTTTTTAACCAATATCTGGCACCCGTGTTGAGAAGCTTACGAACTCGAGCTTCAGCTGGTGGAAAGCGCAAGTTTGCTGCTAACGTTTTTAGTGCCCCTGTTTTTCAGAGAATACATGCACTTGTACAGTGTACAGCCGATTTATCAGCTCAAGGTTGCTACAATTGTTTAACCGCTATCTATTCAAGTTTGCCTGACTGTGAATGTTATGCAAAGAGGGGAAACTACTATATAATGCCCAGCTGCATTGTTCGCTATGAACCTTACTCATTCTTCAATGAATCATTATTGGCAGAAGCTCCGCCACCCTTGTTGTCACCGCTGCAGCCAGCCTCATCGCCTCCACCACCACCACCAGGTATTTGAGCCTCTTTTGTTGGCCGGCTCAAGCCTTCAATTTATGTGTAAAGGATGTTTGCACTATCAAGTAGTATATTTTTTTCAAGATTGTAATCCCAGTTATTCTTACACTTAATATACCCTGTTGTGCTTGTAATTAGGGGTCGTTAGGTAGTTGGTTTAGATGTGAGTATTACATTCTGCATAGGTAAATACAATGTTTGGTAGTTGATTAGGAGATTAAACTATTCATTTATAAAATTAATACCCTGATTGGTTTCTAATTTAGAAACTCACATAACTAAATTATGAGACAATTAATGTATTATATTATGCAGGATAGAAGGTACCTGCATAAAATAATTCATAAATTCACTCCCAACTAATCTTTACATAATTAATCCTTGCATAGCTTTAATAGCAACCAAACGACCCCTAGGTCATGCTTAATTGACATATATATACTTCAATTCAAATTGATATTCTAGTTATAACTTTCAACAAAATTGAAAGAAGTGTGAAAAATATGAATATTTGTTAACCTGATAGTATTAACTTGGAGTATTTTTGTAGGGAAGGCTGATAAAACCGTAAGAACTATCATCATTATTGTCGTGCTCGCTGTCACAGTTATTATTTTTATTGTTTGTATTCCTGTTATCTTGATGAAGAGGCGAAAGAGGAAGTTGGTGAACAAAAGCGAGAGTAAGGATGGCTAATTAATGATTAAGGAATGTTGAATTTTAATTAAAACTATGTTTCACTAATTTTTTCTGTTCTCCTACTACGTTGGTGAAGGTATACGAGGCGATGATACTAGCAGTGCAGAATCCCTGCAATATGATTTTTCTACAATTAGAGCAGCAACAGATAACTTCTCAAATGATAATAAATTGGGCCAAGGCGGATTTGGTCCGGTGTACAAGGTAAAAATTCTTTACAATGTCATTGTATATAATTAATTCATTCTTTCAATTTGTGTTGGTCTGCTTCAGGGTAAGCTTTCAAATGGACAAGAAGTAGCAGTGAAAAGATTGGCCGCAAATTCAGGCCAAGGTGATGTAGAATTCAAAAACGAGGTCTTATTGGTGGCCAGGCTTGAACACAGGAATTTGGTTAGGTTACTCGGATTTTGCTTTGACGGAACAGAGAGACTTCTTATCTATGAATTTGTTCCCAATGCAAGCCTTGATCACTTTTTATTTGGTATTTATTTCTTAGCTTTTTACCTGATATTCTATACTGACAATACATAGAAGGTGAACTTTTTTATAAAATATGGAGCTTATTATTCATTAGATTGTCGCAGATCCGGTTAAACGTAAGCATCTGGATTGGGAAAGACGATCCAAAATCATAGGAGGACTTGCTAGGGGGATTCTTTATCTTCATGAGGATTCTAGACTTCGCATCATTCACCGTGATCTCAAAGCTAGTAATGTTCTACTCGATGCAGAAATGAATCCTAAAATCTCTGACTTTGGCATGGCAAGGTTATTTGCAATGGATGAATCTCAAGGAATCACAAGCAATATTGCTGGGACGTAGTAAGTTTTATATCTCTCATTAGATAGATTGTTCAAAAATACCCAGTTTGCAGCACAACATTCTACCACTGTACTTCTTAAGTTCATTAGAAAATGTCTTAATTTCATTAGTGGAATATGAAGTTCTGACATTTAACATCAAGTAGTTCTCTGTTGTGTTCGGTTATGCTGATCCCATTATTTGCACTACCAAACCCCAGAAATGAGTTTCTTTTTAAGACTTTTTACCTCAAGTCTGTTGAAGAAAAAACAAATTCTGTACGCCGAACAAAAAATTAAACAATTGAATCATATCTAATTTGCGAAATGTTATGTAATTCTTGTTTTGACTTTGCAGTGGATATATGGCGCCAGAGTATGCAATGCAGGGCAAAATGTCAGTCAAATCAGATGTTTTTAGCTTTGGAGTATTAGTCCTGGAAATTTTAGGTGGCCAAAGAAACACTTGTTTCAGAAATGTAGAATATGTGGGAAACCTTCTAAGCTATGTAAGTAGTAACCAAGCCGATTAATCAGCTTTACTTTTCAATTTCAAATTAGTCAGGGTCAGGTGCATGCAAATTATTTTACACTATTCGTATTAAAATTCTTTAATTAAACTGTCACAGGCTTGGAGGAATTGGCGCGAAGGAACAACATCAAATTTAATAGACCCCATGTTGAGAGGAAGCTCGAGACTGGTTTCTGACATAACGAGATGCATCCACATAGCCTTACTGTGCGTTCAGGAAAATGTTGCTGATAGACCAACTATTGCTGCAGTAGTTCTCATGCTCAGTAGTCTCTCTCTGGCTCTTTCAGTGCCTTCAAAGCCCGGATATTATATGCAAGTTGATGTTAGCCCAAATATTTCACCTATTCAAGGATACAAATCAAGATTAATATCAGAATCTAATCGACCAGACAAAAGTAAATCAATTTGCTTATCACAAAATGAGATGTCAATAAGTGAGTTAGATCCAAGATGATAAGAGTTGGAGAGATTTTTCCTTTTCTGAATGTAGTTTAGTAGTATTATCTATTATATTTTATTTCTTCAAACTTTCATTTGTTTGAGAATGATAGATTATTTATGATTTGGGATTTAATTTGGGGATATTCACGGAGATGTATACAATTAGCAACTCCTAATAACAAAAGAACATGGTACTATTTCACCATATTAAAAATAATTGTATCATATTAGTTGATCACCTTACTAAATTAAGAAAATATTAATTTATTTTTTCCCATAATACCCTTGCAATTAATTATTTTTGAAAGTGCTCAGACTTGTTGTAAAGTTTCATCAAAGAAGTTCTTAAGGGATAAATCAGTAAACCTGTCCTCTTATTCAGTTAATATGGGACTGAGGGAGTATCAACATTAAGAAAGTGAACATTGTTTGCGCTGCTTGGCAGCTTCCATTGTTAATTCCTTTGTCAATTCAATTTTAATCCCTTTTAAGAAGTTAAAATGTTTTCTCTGAGATATGTACATGACAAAATAGAAGAAAAGAAAAATCATGGAGTGAAGTTTAAATACAAGGAGTACAAATAAATTAGATTTTGTTTTGTAGAATCATATAATTCAAAGAAGAACAAGTAACAGTCAAAATTTCCCGTTCTTACTGGCTTGTTCGCATCCACTCCTGTCCATAAGTTAGTGGTGTCATTTCCAAGAAAAAGACCAAGTCAAAAGTTGATGTCATCTTAGGTGACACGAAATTTTATTTGGAGTACATGGAAATTCAAACCTAAAGAAATTCAAAGTAGCTATCACCCTATTTACTCTCATCCTTTTCAATGCTTTAATTTTCTGCCTTTTATATTTTGAATTTTCCACTTGACATCATAGAAGACTGAGTCAATCTTACAAACAATAAAGAGATTGTGAACAGTTGAAAAAATTGGAGTGATAACTTGTATTTATAGATTATGGAGTCTCAAACACGATAATTGAGATAATATTGGGCAAACGGCTATGGGTTTGTTGAAATGGCTGATCATTCTAATATTCCAATTCTACGTCACCATAGCACAGCCTAATTTCACTTTTCAATCGCCCTGTGAAGGTAATGTGACAGAGTACCCTCCAAATGGTACTTACCACACAAACCTTAACACACTTCTCACCTCTCTTTCACGTAACATAGACAGTGATGGCTTCTATAATGCTACCTTAGGCCAAGATCAGAACAGGGTTAGTGCCATCGCGCAATGTAGAGCAGATGTTGAACTACAAACATGCCGCAGCTGTATAAATAATGCTACTCGCTTGATTTTAGAGAAATGTCCTTCCAAGAAATCAGCCTTTGGCATTTATAATATGTGTCTAATAAGATATTCAAATGAGTCCTTCATAGGCACCATGTCCACCGACCCTCGATTTATTTATTATGTCGTCAGGAATTTCTCGGACCCCCAATTGTTTTTCAACCAGTATCTGACACCTGTGTTGACAAGCTTACGAACTCGAGCTTCAGCGGGTGGAAAGCGCAAGTTTGCTGCTAATGTTTTTGATGCCCCTGATTTTCAGAGAATACATGCACTTGTACAGTGCACATCTGATTTATCAGCTCAAGGATGCTACAATTGTTTGACTGCTGTCTATTCAAGTTTACCTGACTGTGAATGTTATGCAAAGAGAGGAAACTATCATTTGATGCCCAGCTGCATTGTTCGGTATGAACCTTACTCATTCTTCAACCAATCATTATTGACTGAAGCTCCGCCACCCTTATTGTCACCGCCGGAGCCAGCCTTATTGCCACCACCACCCGCAGGTATTTGAAATCTTTGTGGAATTATCTTGTTAGTCACTTCATATTCGTATTCGTCTTCAGGCCGGGGAAAGGTTCAAGTTCAACCTCTTTAGATCCAGATTATAGAGTAATTAGCATGAGTAACTGAATAGTGGACTATAAACTACTCTATTGTGCTTGTGATACTAATTTAAAGCATTTTTGTAGGAAAGGATGACAAAACCGCACAAACTGTCATCATTATTCTTGTACCCATTGTCACAATTGTTATTCTTATTGGTTGTATTTCTGTCATCTTGATGAGGAGGCGAAAGAGGGAGTTGGTGACCAGAAGAGAGGGTAAGTGTGGTTTATTAACCTGCAATGATCAAGGAAAATTGAATTTTAATTAGAAAACCATTTTTCACTAATTTGTTCTCTGCTATTGCATCTAGCTGTTGAAAGTCTATCTATGGAAGATGATAGTATGGCAGAATCTTTGCAATATGATTTTTCAGCAATTAGTGCAGCAACGGATAACTTCTCAGATGCTAATAAGTTGGGGCAAGGTGGATTTGGTCCTGTGTACAAGGTGAGAGTTATATCATTACTTAGGTTGTAACGATTCTTTAAACTGTCAGTGTATACAAATGAGGACCGTGTTGCGTAACAACCAAGTTGAAGGAACAATACTACTTAGTTATAATTCATAACTTTTCAACTTGTTCTCATATTATGTTTCAGGGTAAGCTTCCAAATGGACAAGAAGTAGCAGTGAAAAGATTGTCAATAGATTCAGGCCAAGGAGATGTAGAATTCAAAAACGAGGTCTTGTTGGTTGCCAGGCTTCAACATAGAAATTTGGTTAGATTGCGAGGATTTTGCTTTGATGGAACGGAGAGACTTCTCGTCTATGAATTTGTTCCCAATGCAAGCCTTGACCACTTTTTATTTGGTATGTATTGTTTTACATTTATTTAACTCGATAGTGTAATTCTTCTATATATATATATATATATATATATATACTGTCCATATATAGAAGTTAAATCTTTTTTAAGTGTACTACGTTTAACATTTGTCCAATGGGAACACAGATCCAGTTAAACGTAGGCAATTGGATTGGGAAAGGAGATCCAAAATCATTGGAGGCGTTGCTCGGGGGATCCTTTATCTTCATGAGGATTCTAGGCTTCGGATCATTCATCGTGATCTCAAAGCTAGTAATGTTCTACTTGATGCAGAAATGAATCCTAAAATCTCAGACTTTGGCATGGCAAGGTTATTTACCCTGGATGAAACTCAAGGCAGCACAACCAGAATTGTTGGGACCTAGTAAGTTGTATAACTCTCATTAGATAGACTGTTTAAATTCATATAGCTCGAAGAGATTCTTTAACCATTTAGCAAGCAAGAACAAAACACCTCAATACTACTCGTAAACAAACCATTCCTTAGAATTACTAGAATATGTAAGATGAATTTTGATATGTAAGGTTATAATTGCTTCAGACACTTTATCTCATTTTTTGTTTTCGCACCTCAATTTTGTTGAAGCAGAATTTTAGCCATTCCCACAATTAAGGTACGAATACTAGAAAAGTTTTGTAATTTATGTTTTGTATTTCCAGTGGATATATGGCACCAGAGTATGCAATGCACGGGCAATTCTCAGTGAAATCAGATGTTTTTAGCTTTGGAGTACTAGTCCTGGAAATTGTAAGTGGACAAAAGAACACTTGTTTCAGAAATGGAGAATCTGTGGAAGACCTTTTAAGCTATGTAAGTTAATTGATCAACTACATTTCAATAGTTGGGCATCAAATGTCGATTGTATAGAGTTTAAACTCTGAATTATAATATTGCAGGCATGGACAAACTGGCAAGAAGGAACAGCTGCAAATTTAATTGACCCCATGTTTAGAGGAAGTTCAGGAGTGGTTCGTGACATCAAGAGATACATCCACATTGCCTTATTGTGCGTTCAAGATAATGTTGGTGATAGACCAACTATGGCTGCAGTAGTTCTCATGCTCAGTAGCCTCTCTCTGAGTCTACCCGTGCCTTCAGGTCCTGCATACTATACACACAACGACATTAGCCCAGAGATTTCACTTATTGAAGAGTACAATTCAAGATCGTCAAAACCTAGAGAATTAGCCAAAACTAAATCAATTTGTTCATCGCGTAATGAGGCATCCATAACTGAGTTATACCCTCGTTAACTTTATTTCCTCAATTACTTTGTCATTTTTTCCAACTCCAATACTTGGTTGTAGAATTGATGAGATTGATTTATTAATGATTTTTGTGATCCAACTTGTTTCATATTATATTACTTATATTACACTTACATAACAGTAACAGTGACCAACTGCGATATATATATTTATAGACTAATATAATTGCAGTTATGTAACTAACTAGTTACACTTATTACAGGGTTCTGGCTGCTTCCACTATCATATCATATCGTATATTATTATAAATGAAAAGCTCTTAAATGTAAAGCTGAAATATCATTTTATCCCAATATTAAAATCTTTTTTAAAAAAAAATCATAAAAAATTAAAAATTATATATTATTAGTTATTATATATAAAATATAAATATTATGAGATGCTAAAAGTCTACTTTCTATTTTAATAAAATAGTAAAATGTCTAAAGAATTTAAACAGTCAATTTATATATTAAATATAAATATTATGTGATGCTAGAAATCTAATTTTTTTTATTTTATGAAATAGTAAAATGTCTAAGCAATTTGAAAAGTCAGTTTTTCATCAAAAACATAATAATAATAAGAATATATATAATTAAAAGTGGGAAGAAATTTAGGAAAATGTTAAATGGTTGTTTTTTCCTAATTTAATATTAAATTAAAGGGTTTTGCACAAGTTACCCCAACATTTGCCAGAAATTTCACAGACACACTTATACTATACTAAGATCCTATTACCTCATGAACTTATTTTATAAATAATTTTCTACCATTTTTCGACCTACGTGACACTATCTTGTGGACCCAGCGCGTGTTGACATTTTTTTCATAAATCAAACACTAAAAATCTTTTTTGACTAATATTTTTTACTCACCAACCAAACATAAAAAATAAGTAAAAATCTATTAATTTTTAGGAAAATATTTTCTTCGTACCAAACACACCCTTAGTTGGATTTCGTTTTCTAGAATCATATAATTCAAAGAAGAACAAGTAACAGGCAAAATTTCCCGTTCTTGCTTGCTTGTTCGCATCCACACCTGTACATAAGTTAAGAGTTGTAAATTCCAAGTAATTTGTCAATTCCACAAAAAAGACCAAGTCAAAATTTGGTGTCATCATATATGACACCAGATTTTATTTGGAGTACGTGGAAATGGAAAAATCCTTTTCTCCATGACATTTAAAAATGATATTTTTTTAATGTTATTTTATTTTTTAAAATATTTTTATCATTTTAACTTCAATATCTTTTAACTAAAAAATAGTTTATTTTAAAATAAAATAAAAAATTTAGTATAGTTTTTTAAAAAGTTTGGCCAAATTCTGATTAAATGTTTTTGTCATTTAACGCTATCCGAAATGGAAATTCGATCCTAAAAGAAAAGTTTTCAAACCTAAAGAAATTCAAAGCAGCTATCACCTTATTTACTCACATTCTTTTCAATTTTTTGATCAAAGTAGGTCATTATTAAAATCAATTTATCAAGATAATATATTTTTTTGAAATTTTACAAAACTAGTATAAACGTAGTTCTCAGTAACGTTTTAGGTAATATTTATTCAAAAAATTGAATAACAAAAAGACAAAAATCTGACAGAGTAAACAAACATAAAACATTATTGTCAGTAACGTTTTATAATCCGTTTCTCTGAAGCACGTTTTATAGCTAAAATGTGACTCACAGTAACGTTTTTGTGAAATGGTTGAACGTTGAAATTCAATCTTGTACATGCCTCATTCATTATTCAAATTTCTACTACCAAAATGAATATATATATATATATATATATATATATATACCTTCACTTGAAATAAATATAATTTTCTCTTTTCTTTTATCTTTTATACATACCTTCACTTTATATATATATAATTTTCTCTTTTCTTTCTCTTTTCTATATAGAAAATACCTTTTTAAACAAAGGAAAAAAAAAGCGAGGAAGACTTTGAACAAATTGGAGCTTGTCTTGTATCATTTCAATTTCAAAATTTGTGAATAAATCATGTGAGAGATCTTCTTTTAGCCTAGGTAACCACCCCTTTCAAATATTAGACCAATCGATTTCTTATGATTATTAAATATTAGACTATCAATAAAAAAGTTATTGAATTAATATTGATGCAATAAGTAAGCAAGACAACTATTAAAAAAAAGAATTAATTGATATCGTTGAAAATTCCTCCTCACTCTTTTTTTTCTTGGAATAGTATTATCTATGTATGAAAAGAGAAGATAAGAGAATATATATATATATATATATATATATATATATATATATATATATATATTGAAAAGTTTAATAAAGTTGAATGGGGCATGTACGAGATTGAATTTTAATTGTTAATCATTCCAAAGAAACGTTATTGTGAGTCACGTTTTAACTATAAAATATGTCTCAGAATAATGAAATATAAAACTTTACTGATAATAATATTTTATGTCTGTTCACTCTGTCAGATTATTGTCTTTTAGTTACTGAATTTTTTTGAATAAAATATTACCTAAAATGTTACTGAGAACTACATTTATACAAATTTTATAAAATTTCAAAAAAATATATCATTTTGATAAATTAATTTTAATAATGACTTACTTTGCTCAACACTTCCATTTTTTTCAATGCTTTAATCTTCTGCCTTTTATATTTTGAATTTTCCACTTATCATAAACGACTGAGTCAATCTTCCAAAAAATAAAGAGATTGTGAACACTTGAAAAACTGAAGTCATAACTTGTATTTATAGTCCAACGCGCTAATTGAGATTGCGCAGACAGCTATGGGTTTGTTGAAATGGCTGATCACTCTAATATTCCAATTCTACGTCACCATAGCACAGCCTAATTTCACTTTTCAATCGCCCTGTGAAGGTAATGTGACAGAGTACCCTCCAAATGGTACTTACCACACAAACCTTAACACACTTCTCTCCTCTCTTTCACACAACATAGACAGCGATGGGTTCTATAATGCTACCATAGGCCAAGATCAGGACAGAGTTAGTGCCATCGCGCAATGTAGAGCAGATATCGAATTACAAACATGCCGCAGCTGTATAAGTAATGCTACTCGCTTGATTTTAGAGAAATGTCCTTCCAAGAAATCAGCTTTTGGCATTTATAATATGTGTCTGATAAGATATTCAAATGAGTCCTTCATAGGCACCATGTCAACGGACCCTCGATTTATTTATTATGTCCTCGGGGATTTCTCGAACCCCCAATTGTTTTTTAACCAATATCTGGCACCCGTGTTGAGAAGCTTACGAACTCGAGCTTCAGCTGGTGGAAAGCGCAAGTTTGCTGCTAATGTTTTTAGTGCCCCTGATTTTCAGACTATACATGCACTTGTACAGTGTACAGACGATTTATCAGCTCAAGGTTGCTACAATTGTTTAACCGCTATCTATTCAAGTTTGCCTGACTGTGAATGTTATGCAAAGAGGGGAAACTACCATTTGATGCCCAGCTGCATTGTTCGCTATGAACCTTACTCATTCTTCAACCAATCATTATTGACTGAAGCTCCGCCACCCTTGTTGCCACCACCACCACCACAAGGTATTTGAAATCTTTGTGGACACTTTGTGTATGTATTATTTCATAATGTATTGTATTGTATTGTATTGTATGGTAATGTATTATTCTATTGAATACAATGTTTGGATAGATCACATCGTTTTCAATCGTTATCTAATGTCACACATTCATAATTTGAATGACAAGGTAAAAAAAAAGAGTAGGATACCAGATAGAGTTACTATGAAAAGGTAAAGATAAAAGATGAAATACAATAATTTAATAAAAAATAAAAACAAATTAAAATGAGAAGAAAATATTTTGTTAACCATGTGATCACACTAAATCGGTTATTACATAAATTGATGTCATTATCTAAGGATGAATTTAAAGGATACTATATAATAAAATTGAAATAATAATTAAAAAAATCACCATATTTAAACTAACAATACAATATAATGCAACGGGTAACAACGATCCAAATCAACAAGGTGTTCATATTAGTATTCATCTTCAAGGGACGTGTTGTCCAAGTCGAGCCTCTTTTGTTAGGCGTGCTCGGTGGTGCCAATTGAAAAACTAGATCCACATTATAGAGTAATTAACACGAATAGCTGAATCGTGGACTGTAAATTTTAATTCTATACTCGGCGGTGCTTGTGAAACTAATTTGAAGCATTTTTTGTAGGAAAGGAATGCAAAACGGGTCCTGTCAGGAAAAAAAACTTATCCGCACTTGATATTTACATCAAATCAATGCCAAAATGCATTATTATGTGATTTAATAAAGTAAAATGAACTATAAATTTAAACACATGACATGCATATATTGGCTTAGTTGATGTAAACACCCGGTGAAAATAAGTTTTTTTCCAGACAAAACCACACTAACTGTAATTATTATTGTGGTACCCGTTGTCACAATTGTTATTCTTATTGATTGTATTTCTGTCATCTTGATGAGGAGGTTGGTAAACAGAAGAGATGGTAAGCCTAGTTTATTGACCTTTTTTGTATTAATTTTTTTAATAATAAACCATGTTAATAAGATAGACAAAAGTTACCGAGTCAGAGGGGGACATGGTAACCTAACCTCCAGACACGAAAAGAGCATTTACAATGGAGTGAATACTCCTAAGAGATCTTGTCTAAGACTAAGAGTTATGGCAGGCGGACCCACACTATACGAAGGGAGGGACGCACGTGCATTCGGTAACTTTAGAAAAATTCATATGTATATATGTATATCTATTTTGAAAAACTAGTAGAAATTAAGACATAGTAAACCGTGCACCCATAAAAAACATAGAAGTGCCCTTGTGCGATTGGTAGAATTAAGAGATACCACCCTCTAGACCAAGGTTTGAATCCCACTTGATTTTTTTTTAAATTTAGTGTAGACCTCATATTTGAGCTATGTTTATATTGATGCATCCAAAGTCTTCATATTCTGAATTCATCTTTGTCGGTTGAAGTGCTAGCCTACTTTATTGACCTACAATTGAAGAACAGATACGTATATATGAATGTTCTATAAAAAAAAAATCCTGGATATTCTTTATTTTTATTATAATATGATGTTATTTAGTTTAACCAAGCATGACTAATAATTATATTATTCATATAAAAGTATATTTTATGTACTTGTGCACTAATTTTGAAGAAGTTTAATGCATGGTAAAGGTATAACGTGCGACTCTTTAGTTCTTCATAATTAGGTACTTCACTCTTGAGCCTTCATACATGCACTATTAAAAAAAAAAAAGGTATTTATCTTACTAAAATAGATTGAATTACTAAAAGCTGGCCATTAATTGTGTTCACTTTAAGTTCTTCAAATAATGAGTGCTTGAAGGGTTAAATGAACTCAATATCGAATGGATATTTCGTCTTTTAACTTTTCGCGATTATTAAATAAATCATGATAATATGATTTTATATGTATATCTTTTATATATTTTTGTATCAAGTACAAGACGTGTACATTTTTCACTGAGATATCTAATTCTAGAAGTTAAAATTCAAAGAGAAATGATTTTAGTGTATATATTGTATCTCTGTCTTTAATTACTTGTACACTTTTAAATTGACATATATTTATTAAATAAGAAAATAATTATTGATATAGTGAGTTTATCATTTTACCTTTATTAATTATAAAGTAGATGTATTAAAAACTGAAGATTTTAAGAAAAAAATCATTTTTTTTCAAAGTAATTAATTGAGAATATAATAGGTAAAAGAGTTATCCTTTCTTTATTTATCAAAAAAGATAAGTAATTGATGAAAACTAAAAAAGAAAAAAGAACAAATAAATAGGGAGAGAAAGTATAAAATTGTAAAAAGAAAAAAAAAGATTAAAAAAACGTGAATTTCCCACCATTTCGATGTGTTGTGTAAAAGTCAACTTGTCATCGTCGGCCAAAGAGAACACCTAAGTCAAGAGTGGCTGACTTGCTATTTATAAAGTCAAAACATTTTTAACCCAACTCCTTTCTATATCATCTAAAAATTAAAGTGACATGTAGCTCAATTTATCCATGAAAAAAATTGTAAATATATTTTATAAGATATTTTATATAATAACCAAGGTAAATGAATTTTCTTTTTTACATGTATAAAAAAAATTAATAAAATTGAATGGATTGGATTATGATTTATGACACATTTTTTACCTACATATTTCAGACCAACTCTTTATTAACTCATCAGTACAATTTCTTTTGACACCCTATAATATAAGCAGGGATGAATTGCAGCCAAACATTCTATCTAACCTTATTTAAAATATCTTAGTTCTGATGAAGCTTACCTCCAATGGCTAATCATCAGAAATTGCAAGTTTTTCTTGTTTTTCATATTTATTTTCACTGCCTCATCATAGCTCAGCCTGATTTACTATTCTCCGATTGTGGTCTCAATGGTAACTACATTAAAAATAGTGCATACCAGACCAATCTTAACACACTCCTTTCCTCCCTTTCTTCAAATATGGATGAATATGGTTTCTACAATGCTTCCATTGGCCGAAACACCGACATAGTCAGTGCTATTGTGCTGTGTAGAGGAGATGTGGAGCTGCAAGAATGTCGCAATTGTGTCAATAACACTGCTCAAAAGCTTGTACGGTCATGTCCAGAACAGAAAGAAGCTTTTGGTGGCTATGATGACTGTATGTTACAGTATACTTCTCGATCAATCATTGGTACCCCGTCGAATGATCCTCTGCTCTACATGTGGGATTCTGGAAATGCCTCTAAACCCGAAGAGTTTAACCGGGAGCTCAAGAAATTAGTGGATAGATTACGAGGGGAAGCTGCAAATGGTGATCCCCTTCGCAAATATGCCACTGGTAGTGCCACGGATCCAAATGATCAGACTATATATGCACTTGTGCAATGTACTCCTGATTTGTCTCCTCAGGATTGTTTTGATTGCTTAACGAATGCTTATGGAGCTATGGTTACTTGTCCCTGTAATGGCAATAGAGGGAGTAGACAAATAGGGCCTAGGTGCAACTTCCGTTATCAGAGTTATCGCTTCTTCAAACAGGTGGCTGTTGAATCTCATTCTCCACCACCAGGTGATTTCTATATATTGACTTTTGTGTAAAGAAGAGGATTAATTGGCCTTGTACAACTAATAAATACTAGAATTTATTACTAATTAGATTGATGCTAGGTCGAGCACCTTTTCAGGAAAGGATGATAAATCTGCTAGAATAGTCATTATCATTGTTGTGTCAACCGTTGCAACGATAATTCTTATGCTTTCTACTTTTGTCATCTTGATGAAGATGAGAAAGAGGAAGCTTATGGACAAAATTCAGAGTAAGAGTGGCTTGTTAGTAGACAATGATTAAGGAAAGTTGATTTCTAAATCTATGCTTTGCTGATTTGTTTTAAACTGCTATGTTGATAAAGGTAGACATGTGGACGATATTGATACTGCAGAATCCTTGCAGTATGATCTCTCTACAATTAGAGCAGCAACAGATAACTTCTCAAGTGCTAATAAGTTGGGAGAAGGTGGATTTGGTCCTGTGTACAAGGTGATTAGTCCTAATAGTTGCATAATAACGCGATAGTATCCAAAAAAAATAATGTACAAGAGTTAGTTTCACTTCAAATTCATAATTTCCACTTGTTATGATATGCTTCAGGGTGTGCTTTCAAATGGACAAGAAGTAGCAGTCAAAAGATTGTCAATAGATTCAGGCCAAGGAGATCTAGAATTCAAAAACGAGGTCTTGTTGGTTGCAAGGCTTCAACATAGGAATTTGGTTAGATTGCAAGGATTTTGTTTCGATGGAACAGAGAGACTTCTCGTTTACGAATTTGTTCCTAATGCAAGCCTTGACCAATTTTTATTTGGTATTTATTGTTTAACATTTAATTAACTTGATAGTGTAATTCTTCTAACACTCTTTTCATATATATAAGCTAAATCTTTTATAAGATCTGGTGCTTGAGCATTAATAATTTATGCTCTTCGTTTAACATTTGTCCAATGGTAACACAGATCCAGATAAACGTAAGCAATTGGATTGGGAAAAGAGATCCAAAATCATAGGAGGGATTGCTAAGGGGATCCTTTATCTTCATGAGGATTCTAGGCTTCGGATCATTCATCGTGATCTCAAAGCTAGTAATGTTCTACTAGATGCAGAAATGAATCCTAAAATCTCAGACTTTGGCATGGCAAGGTTATTTACTCTGGATGAAACTCAAGGCAGCACAACCAGAATTGTTGGGACCTAGTAAGTTATACCACTCTCATTAGATAAGACTCTTTAACTTCATATGGTTCGGAAGGATTCATTAACCATTTAACAAGCAAGAACCAAAACCTCAATACTACTCGTAAGACAAATGATTCCTTGAAATTACTAGAATGTGTAAGATGAGTTTTAGTTTGTTGTGTAGTTGCTTCAGGAACGTAATCTCATTTTTGTTTTGCACCTCAATTAAGATACCGATTACTAGAAAAATCTTGTAATTTTATGTTTTCTCTTTGCAGTGGATATATGGCACCGGAGTATGCAATGCACGGGCAATTCTCAGTAAAATCAGATGTTTTTAGCTTTGGAGTACTAGTCCTTGAAATTATAAGTGGCCAAAAGAACACTTGTTTCAGAAATGGAGAATCGGTGGAAGACCTACTAAGCAATGTAAGTAACCAAGTTAATTAATCAACTACCCCTGAATGCCGAACTAGGTGGGACACCATCCTTATGCATCAAATTCTTTTACATAATCAATGTAAGAGTACTTCAAACTCTGAATTAAAATGTGACAGGCTTGGATGAACTGGCGCGAAGAAACAACTACAAATTTGATAGACCCCATGTTGAGGGGAAGCTCAGGAATGGCTCTTGACATAATGAGATGCATTCACATAGCATTACTGTGCGTTCAAGAAAATATTTCTGATAGACCAACCATGGCTGCAGTAGTTCTCATGCTCAGTAGCCTATCTCTGAATCTTCCCCTGCCTTCAGGGCCTGCATACTATACACACAACGATATTACTTCAGAGATTTCACTTACTCAAGAAGACAATTCAAGATCATCAGGACCTAGAGGATTAGCCAAAAGTAAATCTATTAGTTCATCACATAATGAGGCATCGATAACTGAGTTATCCCCTCGTTAACATCCTTAGGCATAATACCCTTCTTTCCCGAGTGTTGTGAATTATTTGTTGTTTGTTCCAACTCTAGTTAGTCTAGAATTGATGAGATTGATTTATTAATGGTTTGTGTGCTTCATACAAAATTCCAACTTGCTTCATATGTACTATGTAGTAGCTATTACACTAATGAAACTGCATGCTATATATTTATAGACTGATTTCTAACTAATTGCAGTTATGTGACTAACTAATTACTTAATTACAGTGTCCCAGCCGATTCCACTATCATATATATCATATCATATCATATATTATATTATATTATATTATTATTATTATTATTATTTATTAATATTAATATTATAAGTGGGAAGCTCTTAACTGAAAGTTGAATTACCATTACGCCCTTATTTCATTTCTAAACTAAATTAAATATTAATATATAATTAATTTAATATTAAATAATCATATTTAAATACATACGATGGTTCAAATTCTAATTATTTAAAGGAAAAAGGCTCAAATATGCCATCAAACTTTCAGAAAAGGCTCATTTATGCCATCAGTTAAAAGTTTAGCTCATTTATGCCATTACCGTTAAAGAAAAGGCTCATTCATGCCATTATTTTTTAACGGTGGTTTTGCAAAACCATTTTTGACACGTGGCCAATTATAATTTGGCCACGTCATCAATTTTTTTAATAAAAAAATCATAATTCTGAAAAAAAAATTGAATTATTTTATTTTTTATTTTATTTATTAAATAAAATTGATGACATGGCCGAATTATAATTGGCCACGTCATCAATTTTTTTAATAAAAAAAATTAAAATTCTGAATAATTGGCCACGTCATCAGTTTTTTAAATAAATAAAATTAAAATTCTGAATAAAAATTGAATTATTATTTTTTTGATTAAAAAAATTGATGACGTGACCGAGTTATAATTGGTCACGTGTCAAAAATGATTTTGCAAAACCACCGTTAAAAAATAATGGCATGAATGAGCCTTTTCTTTAACGGTAATGGCATAAATGAGCCAAACTTTTAACTGATGGCATAAATGAGCTTTTTCTGAAAGTTCGATGGCATATTTGAGCCTTTTCCCTTATTTAAATACTAAGTAATAATTATATTATATTATACTAAATACTAAAAATAAGGTGTAAAGTCAAACTTTGAAAGACAAAAATATTTCATAAAAAATTGTTAGGAATTACTTCTTAAAAAAAGTAAAAAATATGTATTCTTTCTTTATAATTAGTGTGGTTAAATGAATTAAATTTGTTATCCTTTCTCTATCATTAGTATAATTAAATGTATGAAATTATTATTAAAAACTATCAACCTTTCCTTTCCCCCTTATCTATGATCACTAACTTCTGAAAATCAACTTAAACGACTTTTCACTTTTTCATCTTATCCTATAAATCTTTAGCTATATATATGTATCATGAAAAAGTAATTTTTCTTTACCACTTGCCTCTTGTTAATGTGAATCATTAGGCAATTTTCATGTATTTTTTTTGTTTTAAATATTAATATTTGTTTGATTCTAATTAGAATGATATTTTGTATCATAGCTTTATCTTTACCATTTTAGATGGTTTTTTATTTTTTGTTACGGGAGAAGGTATCATCAAGAACTCTACTCCATATGTATTTCTTTTTACTATATATATATATATATGTTATAATTAAAGTCTTAAGAAGGATATTATTGTTGTATTTGTTCTTATTTGTTTAATTTTTTTTTTCTTTACTGATTTATACTTCTTTAATTTAATCTACTATGAAATTATGAATGTTATAAGTCTATTTTTATTAGTTCTGAAATTACTAATTTATTAATTTTATATTTGTTTTAAATGTATTTTTATATTATTATTTTTCTTCTATCCTTTCCTTGCTGATATAGTTTCTTTAAGTAGATACGTATTTGTGTACTTAGTATAAGGAGCGTAATGAGAGATTATTAAGGATAAATCATATAGATATTTTCATATTATTAGATGCTATTGTAATATTATTGTTTTTCCATATTTCTTGCTTGATAGTCAATGTAATATTCGATTATTATGAATTTTATTTAATAAATAAAATATAAATTGATAAAAAAATATTTTTAAGCTCAACATTTTCTGTATAATAATTCAATTTAATAATAATTATATGAAACAAACGTGCAACGCACGTTCCGAGAACTAGTCTTCTAATAAACATAAGGGGGAAAAAGAAGATACAAGTAAATATCAGTTGAATTTCATTTCTGAAATCACATTCAAACTAAAGAAGAAAAAGTAGGCCCAAAATTTCCGACCTTGTTGGCTTGTTCTCATCCACTCCTGAGTCCTGTATACATAAGAGTTGTTAGAATTCAATAAATTCTTAGTCACTTTTGTCAATTCCAAAGAAAAATCAGATGTTGAACTGCCACTATTTCGACAAGAGAGAGTTGCTCGGATGGTAATCACTCCTCACCTCTAACCCTAAGATTTTGGATTCGAGTTACCAAGGGATAGAAACTCAAAGCAGCAAAAGAGCTGTAAAGATTAAGCTGATGAATTTTGTATCAATACACAGTAGGGTATCCAGATCAATCAGCTTCAACAAAAAATCAGAGAGGATATAAGATTTTAAAGTTTATGGGTCCGTTTCAACAATTTCAAGTTAATGAACAATAATAAATAGGTTCAGAATCAAATATTTATAGAATAATTTTATTGATTTATAGAATTTGAGCAAAAACTACTAGGTTCTGTGAACCCTTACCTGACAAGCTGGATCCGTCCATGACTGGTTTTCGTTTTGTTTCCGTGGAGTTTTAATTTGAAGGAGTCCACTTCTCCAATAGGTCTAATAATTATAGATGTTCCTGTCTCGCTCAAAATAAAACTTCTCCATAACTAGCACTTGAAAATATCAATAGACGTATGTGTCAATGTGAATACAATACGTACAAGTCTTAGTTGAAGCATCAAAATGGAAACTGTTGTGAAACGTTAGGTGGTCATTCATGAATATGGTCTATCATATTTAATAATTAATTAACGTGTGTTTCTCAGAAATTGTAAACGTTTTTTCTGCTCATACAAATATAGTCCAGTCTACTGCACCTTTCAATACGTTTTCTCTAGCTCTAATTACTCACTTGGAATTCCATGGCTTGCAAAGGCTATCTTTTTATTGCACTTATCATGTACTATTACGATTTAAAATTTGATATAAATCATGTTTTATTCAACTACAACTCTTATTGATATGTCAATTTTGATTGTTTCAATAAAAAGTCGAAACAGTTTAAGAAACATACTGCAAAATGAAAAATAAAGATATATATGGAAAATGCACAAGTACCTCCTAGACTATGATCGAAATTTCAGATACACGTCTTAACAATTCTAAGGTCCTATTACCCTCTGAACTTATTTTGTTTGTAATTATGTGCACCTTTTTGGCTTACGTGACATTCAAATATCTCCCGCGCGCCTCAATTGCGTGGAGTCACGTAGTGTACCACGTAAGACAAAATGTGCATAAACTTACA
Source organism: Solanum lycopersicoides (assembly GCA_022817965.1). Lineage (NCBI taxonomy): Eukaryota > Viridiplantae > Streptophyta > Magnoliopsida > Solanales > Solanaceae > Solanum > Solanum lycopersicoides. The sequence goes on along the minus strand of CM040619.1, from coordinate 70,619,111 downwards.
AAAAAAAAAAATCAGGGAGTAATAGGACCTTAGTTTAGTTCAGATGTGTCTTTGAAATTTTTGTCATAATCTAGTGGGTACTTGTACATTTTCCCATATATATATATAACAAAGTGATAAATTTGCAAAACAACATGCATTTAAATTATCATATCATATCATCATATATCATATATCATATATTATTATAAGAGGGAACCAAAAAAGTTAAAAGTTGAATTACGATTTTAACCTTATTATAAATTAAAATGTTATAAAAATATTTAACCATTTAATTTAAATATTAAATTACATTATTTTAATAAAAATGTTAATGACTTTTGCACTTTTTTAGAATAATTCTTAATTAAAATATCTAATTTAATTTATTTTTTTGAAATTATTTACCCTTTAAATAGATAATCTTTTAAATTAATTTATGTTCTTAATGAATATTTGTCTTTAATTTTTGTAACACTTGACCTTTCAACTTTGTATGTGAATCTTCATATTCAAAAGCTATATTTTTTTCTATAAATACAAATCTTTTAACATTATTTTCATAGAAAGATTTATATGTGATACAATTTTTATGTGTGGAAGACTAGAAAAGCTTTAATCAAGTGAAGAAAATTTCAAGGCAAAAGTATTTGTGTCAAGATTACAAGGCATAATGTGATTATTGGAATGAATAACACTTTAATTACTTGAATATCGAAGCTTGATATATTTGTTTTTTTCTTACTTATTTGTTGAGATTAGAACTATGATAAGACCCTTCCATTTATGTAGTTGAATATCACTTCTATTAACTTACCTTCCAAAGATTTTAACTTTTTTTTATGGTCAAAAGTTGAATGTTTATTACTATAACTTTGTTTCAATTTGCATTATCAATAAAAAACAGGAAAAAGATTGTCTTGGAATTTTTCTATTTTTGTTGATAGCCTTATGCTAAACTTGCTCCTATATATGATACTTTTTCTTTGTATTTGTAATTTTGTTTTGAGAATATATTTGATTGAAGGGTGTATTTTTTGCTTTAGAAAATGAGGCAAATACAATCATAAAAATAGTGTATAAGGCATGTAAAATAATTAATGCCTACAAGATATTCTAATTTCAAATTATTAATAATTACATTTTTGCATCATAAATTTTAAATGTTTGTAAAGAATCATTCTTACTTGTGCATAAAATCTATAGTTTTTAGACAATTTTCATTAAAATTATTATGAGATACAAATCCCAAAGTCAAAAAAATGATACATCAAAATGCTTAAGAAGTTAGAAGATCTTTTATCCTTTGACCAAACATTACTCCTATTAATTTTTTAACAAAAAAATATAATATTTTAACAAACTTTTAATTGTAAGAATACTAATATTGTCATTTTGGTTCTCCATTAAATTAAAATCTGATTTATTTAATTAAAGATTAATATTTATTTGTACAATTACATAATTTAAATACCAATCATTGCACTTTAAAAATCTTTAGTTATTTCCTTCTAATAAGCTAAAAGGGTAAAAAAAAATTGTCAAAAATTCCAAAAGGGCATATCAATTTTTTTTTAAAACCAAAACGGTAAAATCGCTCAGGATTTAGCGACTTTGTTCGTGGGAAAAAACGAAATCGCTGCTATAGAGCGATTTCTTAAATTTGTTTTTTTTTTAAATTTTTTTTTATACAAATCGCTCCAAGTGGAGCGATTTTCAAAATTTTAAAAAAAAATTATAATTTTTTTAATAAGTCGCTGCTTTTGCAGCGACATACAATAATTTTTTTATATTTTTTTTGCTTTATTTTAAAAAAATATTTAAAATCAATTCAATTTTTTTAAAATTTTTTTAAACTTGGCAGCGATTTTAATTATTTTTTAAAAATAAATAAATAAATCGTTGCATGCTGCGATTTAATTAAATTTTCAAAAAAAAAAAATTAAGTGTAAATCGCTGCCTTTTGCAGCGATTTACACTTATTTTTTATTTATTTTTTGAAAATTTAATTAAATCGTCTAAATTTTTTTTGCTGCGATTTAATCAAATTTTCAAAAAAAAAATTAAGTGTAAATCGCTGCCTTTGCAGCGATTTAATTTTTTTTAAAAAAAATAATTAAAATCGCTGCCAACAATTTAAATTAAAAAATTAAAAAAAAATGAATTGATTTTAATTTTTTTTTTAAATAAAGCATAATAAAATAAAATAAAAATAAAAAAAATTAATGCATGTCGCTGCACAAGCAGCGACTTATTAAAAAGAATTATTATATTTTTTTAAAATTTGAAAATCGCTCCCCTTGGAGCGATTTGTATTACTTTTTTTTTAAAAAAAAACAAAATTTCGTTTTTTTCCACGGACAAAATCGCTATATCCTGAGCGATTTTGCTGTTTTGATTTTTAAAAAAATTGATATGTCCTTTTGGAATTTTTGATAAATTTTTTTACCGTTTTAGCTCAGAACTCAATAATATGTGCACTCACTTTTTCTAAATAGATATTTATCAGCATCAAGTGTTTATATCAAATCAATAAATGCAAGACATTTATCTATATATACAAATTTATCACTTAATAAGAGATAAAGTGATTTGATTTTCTTTTCTTTTGTTTAAACTATCAAAGTTGGTATAAACACGTTACGTTTTTTTTTACCATTTCCCAGGTTACAGGTGCAATTGCCGCTGAAACCAACCATGTCTTAATTGGAGTAGCTGAAAAAGAAAGAAATATTTTGGTCTTGATTGTGTTAATAGGTTCGATTGTTTTTTGTTTTAAAAAAAACATATTGTTAAACCTTATAATCTCAAGATAAAATGTTTTGTTATTTATTTTTGTGTTCAAATACATGGGGCTAGGCCTTACCTTGTCAATTCGGTCTAATAAGGCAACGAATCTCTACTAATTAACAAGTATGAAGAAAATAAGAGCTAGAGAGAATTAGGTATACTAGTACTAATATCATTAAAAGCTATTAGGAAATAAGGTGTTTAAGAAATTGCCTTGGTGGTTTTTCAATGAAAAAAGTTTTCCAAAAATAAAATACAAAATTACTTACACCCTGAAATGGTATATTAAGGAACTATACTTAATTGATAACCGTTTATACATATAAGAATAATAATACATATTTATTACTCCATATGATATGTAAATAGTGAGCACATGCATTCATATTTTTCCAAGTTTACCTCAGCAAGGAAACCAAAAATTAATCATCTCCAACTTATCAAATCCAAGAAGCTTCATTTCATCCGTTTTTATTACACAAGCACTCCAAAATAAAGTTTGTTTGCGTGATGTATCAATTGATTTAAAAGCAAGTTACACATGTCATTTTCGTCTATTATATTCTACCTAGGTGAGAGTATGGGCGGAGCCATCTAAGGCAAAAGATAGGCTCGATATGCACTATTTGATAAAAGATTATATGATGTGCATAGGTTAAATATTAACTATTATGAACGATTATTTAATTTTGTACACTCTTATCACAAATAAAAAATAAAATTTTACACCTTAGCTAAATTTCTGGCTTCGCCAATACTAGGAGTACCAATAAAAAATAAAATTGCACACCTTAGCTAAATTTCTGGCTCCGCCAATACTAGGAGTACCGGCTCGATTATTGTAACATTTGCCAGTCATAGAATTAGAATCAGCTTAATGTGGGACTCAACATTTTGTATACTAAATTTTTTAGGTTGAATTAATGAGAATTAAGTAAAAGGAGGAGGAGTTTTTCATATTTAAGAAGAGTAGTATTTGAATTTTTTTTTTTTTTCCAGCACCGGTCTACTGAATAGTACTTATTAGTTTGTTTATTTAAATTTTTATTAAATTTATTATTATTATTATTATTTAATTATTTTAGTTTGTTGGATATTATTTTCTTTTGAAATTTTAAATTTTATAGATTTTTTGGTTTTAAATTAGTTATTTTAATTCTTCGTATACGAGACATTTTCAATCAATACTTACAAATATTTTTTATTGCTCCTATCTTTAAAAAACTCACACTTCCGCTGCATATAAACAACATTATATAAACAATAAAAATCGTAATTTTAATATACCGATAGATTAGTGACGAATTATTAAAAAATTATGTTAGCTACATATTATTTCGCAACAGATTAACAACAGATTATAACTAATTTCCTTTTTTTCAATTAATGCCCCATCCTACCATTATAGGGTCTAAGGTTTTCAACGTCTTAGGGTACATGCATTTGGTGCATATATGCTCCTACTTCTGTTTTCTAACAAAAAAAATTACCTAAGAAAGCGTCCTATCTTTTTGTTCCTTTGGTAATTCAAACCCATAGCCTTAAATTTTTTCAACTAGTCATTTTCAGATTCTGCTTGTTTATTGTTCTCAAATACGTGCTATTGCCATAAAGACAATTAATGTTATGTAGAGCTTGAGCCTTTAAGCATTCATCTGTCTCTATTTCAATTTATTCCTCAACCCCTTCAATTTCTTCACTTAAAAGAGTAGCAATTTGATCAGTCATTATTATGTATCTGATATACTATATATTATACCATCCTAAGAAGCAACTCCACTGTTAACAAGCCAAATATATGCTTGGATGTTGATGATGTAGACGATTGGTTGACAAGTGGCAAAACAATTCTAGTTAACCCCATGCATTTTGTACTATACCTTCACTAAGTCTCATAAATGCATCATACTTATAAATAGACACTCAAATTTATATAAAATTAAATAAATAGATATATGTATCTTACGTGCCATATTATACATAAGACATCATGTAGGATGTGAAATACCACATAAGATGTCACATAGGAAGCATGTGTATTATGTCTAGTTTAATTCATCATTTCTTTTTAAGCCACAACACTATCATAAAAGCCCCTCCTACTCCAAAGCACTCTCTCATTGTGACAGAATTTTTTTTTCAAGAAAATGAATTGTCATAACAACTACATAAAGTTTATATTTTTTCTTGTTTTTTTGGCATCTTGTAGATTTTCTATAGCAAAACAGACAAAACCCACCTCAGATATCCCCAAATTGGATCAATTCTTGAATGCAATTTATGAATGGAGGGCTAATCAGAAACAGAAACAAGAAGATGTGGGCTTAAAATTTGGAGTTTCAACTGTAGCAGCAGGGGTGCTCTGTTTTTTAGCAGCCTCTACATCAAGTGCTGGTGGGATTGGAGGTGGAGGGTTGTATGTTCCAATTCTCACTATAATTGCTGGTGTAGACCTCAAAACAGCTTCAAGTTTTTCTGCATTTATGGTCACAGGTGGCTCTTTTGCTAATGTTGTAACTAACATGTTTGTTAAAAGTCCCAAATATGGAGGCAAGATTTTGATTGATTTTGATATAGCATTGCTTTCGGAGCCATGCATGTTGTTGGGTGTCAGTATTGGAGTTATATGCAATAGGGTACTCCCGGAATGGCTTATCACTATACTGTTTGCTCTGTTTCTTTGTTTTTGCACTTTCAAGACATGTAAATCAGGATTCTTTTATTGGAAATTGGAATCAGAATTGGAAAATGGAAAACAAGAATTGGAAAATGGGTTGCTGAAAAATGAAAGTTGTGATGAAGATGATGAGGCTTTGTTGGAGAAGAAGGAAGGAACAATTAGCAACATTCCATGGATGAAAATGGGGATGTTGGTGATGTTCTGGTTTTCCTTCTTTTTCCTCTATCTTCTTCGTGGAAATCAGTATGGACAAGTATGCCTACTTTTATCTTGTCTTCACTTCTCTTCTTTTGAGTACACGTTTCTTTTTCATTTGTCTTGAATTTTCCTTTTTTGGACACTTTATGCCATAACTTAGTCTTATA
>CM040619.1:70474405-70612297 GCA_022817965.1 Solanum lycopersicoides | reverse complement strand
TTGTATTGTATTGTATTGTATGGTAATGTATTATTCTATTGAATACAATGTTTGGATAGATCACATCGTTTTCAATCGTTATCTAATGTCACACATTCATAATTTGAATGACAAGGTAAAAAAAAAAGAGTAGGATACCAGATAGAGTTACTATGAAAAGGTAAAGATAAAAGATGAAATACAATAATTTAATAAAAAATAAAAACAAATTAAAATGAGAAGAAAATATTTTGTTAACCATGTGATCACACTAAATCGGTTATTACATAAATTGATGTCATTATCTAAGGATGAATTTAAAGGATACTATATAATAAAATTGAAATAATAATTAAAAAAATCACCATATTTAAACTAACAATACAATATAATGCAACGGGTAACAACGATCCAAATCAACAAGGTGTTCATATTAGTATTCATCTTCAAGGGACGTGTTGTCCAAGTCGAGCCTCTTTTGTTAGGCGTGCTCGGTGGTGCCAATTGAAAAACTAGATCCACATTATAGAGTAATTAACACGAATAGCTGAATCGTGGACTGTAAATTTTAATTCTATACTCGGCGGTGCTTGTGAAACTAATTTGAAGCATTTTTTGTAGGAAAGGAATGCAAAACGGGTCCTGTCAGGAAAAAAAACTTATCCGCACTTGATATTTACATCAAATCAATGCCAAAATGCATTATTATGTGATTTAATAAAGTAAAATGAACTATAAATTTAAACACATGACATGCATATATTGGCTTAGTTGATGTAAACACCCGGTGAAAATAAGTTTTTTTCCAGACAAAACCACACTAACTGTAATTATTATTGTGGTACCCGTTGTCACAATTGTTATTCTTATTGATTGTATTTCTGTCATCTTGATGAGGAGGTTGGTAAACAGAAGAGATGGTAAGCCTAGTTTATTGACCTTTTTTGTATTAATTTTTTTAATAATAAACCATGTTAATAAGATAGACAAAAGTTACCGAGTCAGAGGGGGACATGGTAACCTAACCTCCAGACACGAAAAGAGCATTTACAATGGAGTGAATACTCCTAAGAGATCTTGTCTAAGACTAAGAGTTATGGCAGGCGGACCCACACTATACGAAGGGAGGGACGCACGTGCATTCGGTAACTTTAGAAAAATTCATATGTATATATGTATATCTATTTTGAAAAACTAGTAGAAATTAAGACATAGTAAACCGTGCACCCATAAAAAACATAGAAGTGCCCTTGTGCGATTGGTAGAATTAAGAGATACCACCCTCTAGACCAAGGTTTGAATCCCACTTGATTTTTTTTTAAATTTAGTGTAGACCTCATATTTGAGCTATGTTTATATTGATGCATCCAAAGTCTTCATATTCTGAATTTATCTCTGTCGGTTGAAGTGCTAGCCTACTTTATTGACCTACAATTGAAGAACAGATACGTATATATGAATGTTCTATAAAAAAAAAATCCTGGATATTCTTTATTTTTATTATAATATGATGTTATTTAGTTTAACCAAGCATGACTAATAATTATATTATTCATATAAAAGTATATTTTATGTACTTGTGCACTAATTTTGAAGAAGTTTAATGCATGGTAAAGGTATAACGTGCGACTCTTTAGTTCTTCATAATTAGGTACTTCACTCTTGAGCCTTCATACATGCACTATTAAAAAAAAAAAAGGTATTTATCTTACTAAAATAGATTGAATTACTAAAAGCTGGCCATTAATTGTGTTCACTTTAAGTTCTTCAAATAATGAGTGCTTGAAGGGTTAAATGAACTCAATATCGAATGGATATTTCGTCTTTTAACTTTTCGCGATTATTAAATAAATAATGATAATATGATTTTATATGTATATCTTTTATATATTTTTGTATCAAGTACAAGACGTGTACATTTTTCACTGAGATATCTAATTCTAGAAGTTAAAATTCAAAGAGAAATGATTTTAGTGTATATATTGTATCTCTGTCTTTAATTACTTGTACACTTTTAAATTGACATATATTTATTAAATAAGAAAATAATTATTGATATAGTGAGTTTATCATTTTACCTTTATTAATTATAAAGTAGATGTATTAAAAACTGAAGATTTTAAGAAAAAAATCATTTTTTTTCAAAGTAATTAATTGAGAATATAATAGGTAAAAGAGTTATCCTTTCTTTATTTGTCAAAAAAGATAAGTAATTGATGAAAACTAAAAAAGAAAAAAGAACAAATAAATAGGGAGAGAAAGTATAAAATTGTAAAAAGAAAAAAAAAGATTAAAAAAACGTGAATTTCCCACCATTTCGATGTGTTGTGTAAAAGTCAACTTGTCATCGTCGGCCAAAGAGAACACCTAAGTCAAGAGTGGCTGACTTGCTATTTATAAAGTCAAAACATTTTTAACCCAACTCCTTTCTATATCATCTAAAAATTAAAGTGACATGTAGCTCAATTTATCCATGAAAAAAATTGTAAATATATTTTATAAGATATTTTATATAATAACCAAGGTAAATGAATTTTCTTTTTTACATGTATAAAAAAAATTAATAAAATTGAATGGATTGGATTATGATTTATGACACATTTTTTACCTACATATTTCAGACCAACTCTTTATTAACTCATCAGTACAATTTCTTTTGACACCCTATAATATAAGCAGGGATGAATTGCAGCCAAACATTCTATCTAACCTTATTTAAAATATCTTAGTTCTGATGAAGCTTACCTCCAATGGCTAATCATCAGAAATTGCAAGTTTTTCTTGTTTTTCATATTTATTTTCACTGCCTCATCATAGCTCAGCCTGATTTACTATTCTCCGATTGTGGTCTCAATGGTAACTACACTAAAAATAGTGCATACCAGACCAATCTTAACACACTCCTTTCCTCCCTTTCTTCAAATATGGATGAATATGGTTTCTACAATGCTTCCATTGGCCGAAACACCGACATAGTCAGTGCTATTGTGCTGTGTAGAGGAGATGTGGAGCTGCAAGAATGTCGCAATTGTGTCAATAACACTGCTCAAAAGCTTGTACGGTCATGTCCAGAACAGAAAGAAGCTTTTGGTGGCTATGATGACTGTATGTTACAGTATACTTCTCGATCAATCATTGGTACCCCGTCGAATGATCCTCTGCTCTACATGTGGGATTCTGGAAATGCCTCTAAACCCCAAGAGTTTAACCAGGAGCTCAAGAAATTAGTGGATAGATTACGAGGGGAAGCTGCAAATGGTGATCCCCTTCGCAAATATGCCACTGGTAGTGCCACGGATCCAAATGATCAGACTATATATGCACTTGTGCAATGTACTCCTGATTTGTCTCCTCAGGATTGTTTTGATTGCTTAACGAATGCTTATGGAGCTATGGCTACTTGTCCCTGTAATGGCAATAGAGGGAGTAGACAAATAGGGCCTAGGTGCAACTTCCGTTATCAGAGTTATCGCTTCTTCAAACAGGTGGCTGTTGAATCTCATTCTCCACCACCAGGTGATTTCTATATATTGACTTTTGTGTAAAGAAGAGGATTAATTGGCCTTGTACAACTAATAAATACTAGAATTTATTACTAATTAGATTGATGCTAGGTCGAGCACCTTTTCAGGATAGGATGATAAATCTGCTAGAATAGTCATTATCATTGTTGTGTCAACCGTTGCAACGATAATTCTTATGCTTTCTACTTTTGTCATCTTGATGAAGATGAGAAAGAGGAAGCTTATGGACAAAATTCAGAGTAAGAGTGGCTTGTTAGTAGACAATGATTAAGGAAAGTTGATTTCTAAATCTATGCTTTGCTGATTTGTTTTAAACTGCTATGTTGATAAAGGTAGACATGTGGACGATATTGATACTGCAGAATCCTTGCAGTATGATCTCTCTACAATTAGAGCAGCAACAGATAACTTCTCAAGTGCTAATAAGTTGGGAGAAGGTGGATTTGGTCCTGTGTACAAGGTGATTAGTCCTAATAGTTGCATAATAACGCGATAGTATCCAAAAAAAATAATGTACAAGAGTTAGTTTCACTTCAAATTCATAATTTCCACTTGTTATGATATGCTTCAGGGTGTGCTTTCAAATGGACAAGAAGTAGCAGTCAAAAGATTGTCAATAGATTCAGGCCAAGGAGATCTAGAATTCAAAAACGAGGTCTTGTTGGTTGCAAGGCTTCAACATAGGAATTTGGTTAGATTGCAAGGATTTTGTTTCGATGGAACAGAGAGACTTCTCGTTTACGAATTTGTTCCTAATGCAAGCCTTGACCAATTTTTATTTGGTATTTATTGTTTAACATTTAATTAACTTGATAGTGTAATTCTTCTAACACTCTTTTCATATATATAAGCTAAATCTTTTATAAGATCTGGTGCTTGAGCATTAATAATTTATGCTCTTCGTTTAACATTTGTCCAATGGTAACACAGATCCAGATAAACGTAAGCAATTGGATTGGGAAAAGAGATCCAAAATCATAGGAGGGATTGCTAAGGGGATCCTTTATCTTCATGAGGATTCTAGGCTTCGGATCATTCATCGTGATCTCAAAGCTAGTAATGTTCTACTAGATGCAGAAATGAATCCTAAAATCTCAGACTTTGGCATGGCAAGGTTATTTACTCTGGATGAAACTCAAGGCAGCACAACCAGAATTGTTGGGACGTAGTAAGTTATACCACTCTCATTAGATAAGACTCTTTAACTTCATATGGTTCGGAAGGATTCATTAACCATTTAACAAGCAAGAACCAAAACCTCAATACTACTCGTAAGAGAAATGATTCCTTGAAATTACTAGAATGTGTAAGATGAGTTTTAGTTTGTTGTGTAGTTGCTTCAGGAACGTAATCTCATTTTTATTTGCACCTCAATTAAGATACCGATTACTAGAAAAATCTTGTAATTTTATGTTTTCTCTTTGCAGTGGATATATGGCACCGGAGTATGCAATGCACGGGCAATTCTCAGTAAAATCAGATGTTTTTAGCTTTGGAGTACTAGTCCTAGAAATTATAAGTGGCCAAAAGAACACTTGTTTCAGAAATGGAGAATCGGTGGAAGACCTACTAAGCAATGTAAGTAACCAAGTTAATTAATCAACTACCCCTGAATGCCGAACTAGGTGGGACACCATCCTTATGCATCAAATTCTTTTACATAATCAATGTAAGAGTACTTCAAACTCTGAATTAAAATGTGACAGGCTTGGATGAACTGGCGCAAAGAAACAACTACAAATTTGATAGACCCCATGTTGAGGGGAAGCTCAGGAATGGCTCGTGACATAATGAGATGCATTCACGTAGCATTACTGTGCGTTCAAGAAAATATTTCTGATAGACCAACCATGGCTGCAGTAGTTCTCATGCTCAGTAGCCTATCTCTGAATCTTCCCCTGCCTTCAGGGCCTGCATACTATACACACAACGATATTACTTCAGAGATTTCACTTACTCAAGAAGACAATTCAAGATCATCAGGACCTAGAGGATTAGCCAAAAGTAAATCTATTAGTTCATCACATAATGAGGCATCGATAACTGAGTTATCCCCTCCTTAACATCCTTAGGCATAAGACCCTTCTTTCCTGAGTGTTGTGAATTACTTTGTTGTTTGTTCCAACTCTAGTTAGTCTAGAATTGATGAGATTGATTTATTAATGGTTTGTGTGCTTCATACAAAATTCCAACTTGCTTCATATGTACTATGTAGTAGCTATTACACTAATGAAACTGCATGCTATATATTTATAGACTGATTTCTAACTAATTGCAGTTATGTGACTAACTAATTACTTAATTACAGTGTCCCAGCCGATTCCACTATCATATATATCATATCATATATTATATTATATTATATTATTATTATTATTATTTATTAATATTAATATTATAAGTGAGAAGCTCTTAACTGAAAGTTGAATTACCATTACGCCCTTATTTCATTTCTAAACTAAATTAAATATTAATATATAATTAATTTAATATTAAATAATCATATTTAAATACATGTATCTAGACACAATGGTTCAAATTCTAATTATTTAAATACTAAGTAATAATTATATTATATTATACTAAATACTAAAAATAAGGTGTAAAGTCAAACTTTGAAAGACAAAAATATTTAATAAAAAATTGTTAGGAATTACTTTTTAAAAAAAGTAAAAAATATGTATTCTTTCTTTATAATTAGTGTGGTTAAATGAATTAAATTTGTTACCCTTTCTCTATCATTAGTATAATTAAATGTATGAAATTATTATTAAAAACTATCAACCTTTCCTTTCCCCCTTATCTATGATCACTAACTTCTGAAAATCAACTTAAACGACTTTTCACTTTTTCATCTTATCCTATAAATCTTTAGCTATATATATGTATCATGAAAAAGTAATTTTTCTTTACCACTTGCCTCTTGTTAATGTGAATCATTAGGCAATTTTCATGTATTTTTTTTGTTTTAAATATTAATATTTGTTTGATTCTAATTAGAATGATATTTTGTATCATAGTTTTATCTTTATCATTTTAGATGGTTTTTTATTTTTTGTTACGGGAGAAGGTATCATCAAGAACTCTACTCCATATGTATTTCTTTTTACTATATATATATATGTTATAATTAAAGTCTTAAGAAGGATATTATTGTTGTATTTGTTCTTATTTGTTTAATTTTTTTTTCTTTACTGATTTATACTTCTTTAATTTAATCTATTATGAAACTATGAATGTTATAAGTCTATTTTTATTAGTTCTGAAATTACTAATTTATTAATTTTATATTTGTTTTAAATGTACTTTTATATTATTTTTTTCTTCTATCCTTTCCTTGCTGATATAGTTTCTTTAAGTAGATACGTATTTGTGTACTTAGTATAAGGAGCGTAATGAGAGATTATTAAGGATAAATCATATAGATATTTTCATATTATTAGATGCTATTGTAATATTATTATTTTTTCATATTTCTTGCTTGATGGTCAATGTAATATTCGATTATCATGAATTTTATTTAATGAATAAAATATAAATTGGTAAAAAATATATTTTTAAGTTCAACATTTTCTGTATAATAATTCAACTTTATAATAATTATATGGAACAAATGTGCAATGCACATTCCGAGAACTAGTCTTCTAATAAACATAAGGGGGGAAAAGAAGATACAAGTAATATCAGTTGAATTTCATTTCTGAAATCATATTCAAATTAAAGAAGAAAAAGTAGGCCCAAAATTTCCGACCTTGTTGGCTTGTTCTCATCCACTCCTGAGTCCTGTATACATAAGAGTTGTTAGAATTCAATAAATTCTTAGTCACTTTTGTCAATTCCAAAGAAAAATCAGATGTTGAACTGCCACTATTTCGAGAAGAGAGAGTTGCTCGGATGGTAATCACTCCTCACCTCTAACCCTAAGATTTTGGATTCGAGTTACCAAGGAATAGAAACTCAAAGCAGCAAAAGAGCTGTAAAGATTAAGCTGATGAATTTTGTATCAATACACAGTAGGGTATCCAGATCAATCAGCTTCAACAAAAAATCAGAGAGGATATAAGATTTTAAAGTTTATGGGTCCGTTTCAACAATTTCAAGTTAATGAACAATAATAAATAGGTTCAGAATCAAATATTTATAGAATAATTTTATTGATTTATAGAATTTGAGCAAAAACTACTAGGTTCTGTGAACCCTTTCCTGACAAGCTGGATCCGTCCATGACTGGTTTTCGTTTTGTTTCCGTGGAGTTTTAATTTGAAGGAGTCCACTTCTCCAATAGGTCTAATAATTATAGATGTTCCTGTCTCGCTCAAAATAAAACTTCTCCATAACTAGCACTTGAAAATATCAATAGACGTATGGGTCAATGTGAATACAATACGTACAAGTCTTAGTTGAAGCATCAAAATGGAAACTGTTGTGAAACGTTAGGTGGTCATTCATGAATATGGTCTATCATATTTAATAATTAATTAACGTGTGTTTCTCAGAAATTGTAAACGTTTTTTCTGCTCATACAAATATAGTCCAGTCTACTGCACCTTTCAATACGTTTTCTCTAGCTCTAATTACTCACTTGGAATTCCATGGCTTGCAAAGGCTATCTTTTTATTGCACTTATCATGTACTATTACGATTTAAAATTTGATATAAATCATGTTTTATTCAACTACAACTCTTATTGATATGTCAATTTTGATTGTTTCAATAAAAAGTCGAAACAGTTTAAGAAACATACTGCAAAATGAAAAATAAAGATATATATGGAAAATGCACAAGTACCTCCTAGACTATGATCGAAATTCCAGATACACGTCTTAACAATTCTAAGGTCCTATTACCCTCTGAACTTATTTTGTTTGTAATTATGTGCACCTTTTTGGCTTACGTGACATTCAAATATCTCCCGCACGCCTCAATTGCGTGGAGTCACGTAGTGTACCACGTAAGACAAAATGTGCATAAACTTACAAAAAAAAAAAATCAGGGAGTAATAGGACCTTAGTTTAGTTCAGATGTGTCTTTGAAATTTTTGTCATAATCTAGTGGGTACTTGTACATTTTCCCATATATATATATAACAAAGTGATAAATTTGCAAAACAACATGCATTTAAATTATCATATCATATCATCATATATCATATATCATATATTATTATAAGAGGGAACCAAAAAAGTTAAAAGTTGAATTACGATTTTAACCTTATTATAAATTAAAATGTTATAAAAATATTTAACCATTTAATTTAAATATTAAATTACATTATTTTAATAAAAATGTTAATGACTTTTGCACTTTTTTAGAATAATTCTTAATTAAAATATCTAATTTAATTTATTTTTTTGAAATTATTTACCCTTTAAATAGATAATCTTTTAAATTAATTTATGTTCTTAATGAATATTTGTCTTTAATTTTTGTAACACTTGACCTTTCAACTTTGTATGTGAATCTTCATATTCAAAAGCTATATTTTTTTCTATAAATACAAATCTTTTAACATTATTTTCATAGAAAGATTTATATGTGATACAATTTTTATGTGTGGAAGACTAGAAAAGCTTTAATCAAGTGAAGAAAATTTCAAGGCAAAAGTATTTGTGTCAAGATTACAAGGCATAATGTGATTATTGGAATGAATAACACTTTAATTACTTGAATATCGAAGCTTGATATATTTGTTTTTTTCTTACTTATTTGTTGAGATTAGAACTATGATAAGACCCCTCCATTTATGTAGTTGAATATCACTTCTATTAACTTACCTTCCAAAGATTTTAACTTTTTTTTATGGTCAAAAGTTGAATGTTTATTACTATAACTTTGTTTCAATTTGCATTATCAATAAAAAACAGGAAAAAGATTGTCTTGGAATTTTTCTATTTTTGTTGATAGCCTTATGCTAAACTTGCTCCTATATATGATACTTTTTCTTTGTATTTGTAATTTTGTTTTGAGAATATATTTGATTGAAGGGTGTATTTTTTGCTTTAGAAAATGAGGCAAATACAATCATAAAAATAGTGTATAAGGCATGTAAAATAATTAATGCCTACAAGATATTTTAATTTCAAATTATTAATAATTACATTCTTGCATCATAAATTTTAAATGTTTGTAAAGAATCATTCTTACTTGTGCATAAAATCTATAGTTTTTAGACAATTTTCATTAAAATTATTATGAGATACAAATCCCAAAGTCAAAAAAATGATACATCAAAATGCTTAAGAAGTTAGAAGATCTTTTATCCTTTGACCAAACATTACTCCTATTAATTTTTTAACAAAAAAATGTAATATTTTAACAAACTTTTAATTGTAAGAATACTAATATTGTCATTTTGGTTCTCCATTAAATTAAAATCTGATTTATTTAATTAAAGATTAATATTTATTTGTACAATTACATAATTTAAATACCAATCATTGCACTTTAAAAATCTTTAGTTATTTCCTTCTAATAAGTTTCTTATTTATAAATTTGAATTACTTAATTGCATTCTACTTAATGAGAAGGAGAATTTCATCTTTTACTAATTAATGTCAAACATTTTTTCTTCTTGAAATGTATATCTTGTGTAACTATTAATTTAATTTCAACATTTTTACTATATTCTATGAGACAAGAGAGACATTTTAAGGAAGAATTTTAATATTTTTACTCTATCTATGAGACAAAAAAAACATTTTAAGGAAGTTAATCATAAGATAGTGTGCCTCCATATTTGTTTTTGCTACTTTATTTTGTCTTTTAAAATAAATATAAAATTTCTATATCAAAATTATAATAAAGGGAGGACTAAATGCAAAAAAAATTCTTCAAGTTAACTATACAATATAAACCTTTTTTAAAAGTTCAATCGTTTTTCATTTTATTTATCGTTATGAAATAAACGTGCAACGCACATGCTCATATACTAGTGATGCTTAAATGTGCAGAGCAACATGCATTTGGTTAAAAGGATAGACAGTATTTATAGTCTCAGAAAACCATTTAGTTTACAAGGATACATATATTGCTTGAAATTACTAGAGAAAACTGATAAAAGAAAAATGCCATCACTTTGTTTAACTAGCTTGAATCTAATTTGTTTAGATATTACTCTGTTACCACCAGCAAAGGTCTTTTACTAACTTAAATTTTTATTCCTCTAAAAAAATACTGTCTCAATTTATATTGTACTTTTCTTTTTTCTAGAGTCAAAGAAATTAAGTTTGACAGGAATTTGCATACGGAATCTTTAAAAAATTTAAAATAAAATTTATATATTAATAAACTACGTAAAAAGTACTATAAAAAAGAGTCACAATAATTAGCAATTCAAAATATTTAAAAGATATATAAAAAAATTCACGATAAAAAATAGACTTTGCAAGGGATGAATTGGTGGTACCATCTTATGTTTCATCACTACGGCCAGATTTTAAAGACGATAAGATTCGAGAAGAAAACACTCTTGGAATATTGAAGAGTAGCATAAATATAAACTGGAACCACAACCAATACTATAAAGTTATACTACACAAATTAAAGCTATATAGCCAAAGTTTGAGTCATTTTCGTATCCCTGCCATTTTTCTTTTACCCTTTTCCACTTTCATGTAGCATCTGATAATGTACTGTAAGATATTATCTTCATGCAAATTTTTCATTTTTTTAAAAAATACTAGAAAAAATTGCTGCCTATTAAGCAAAAAATGCTCAAAATTCTTTGAAAATGTGAAGTGATAAAAAAAAAGATGGTTTCTTTGGATATATTTGATTCAGTGTGGATAAGAACATAAAAAAGATGGATTCTAGAGGCTCAATCATCCAACTAGATATATGTTCGTGAAAACTTTATTGCTACGTATATATATAATTTGAGTAGAATAATATGTGAGTCCCGAGCTAAAACGGTAAAAAAATTTGACAAAAATTCCAAAAGGATATATCAATTTTTTTTAAAACCAAAACGGCAAAATCGCTCGGGATGTAGCGATTTTGTCCGTGGAAAAAAACGAAATCGCTGCTATAACAGCGATTTCTTAAATTTGTTTTTTTTAAAAAAAAATAAACAAGTCGCTCCAAGTGGAGCGATTTTCAAAATTTTAAGAAAATATTATAATTATTTTTAATAAGTCGCTGCTTGTGCAGCGACATGCATTACTTTTTTATTTTTTTATTTTATTTTATTTTGCTTTATTTTTAAAAAAAATTAAAATCAATTCATTTTTTTTTAATTTTTTAAAATCAAATCATTGGCAGCGATTTTAATTATTTCTTTTTTTTAAAAATCAAATCGCTGCAAAGGCAGCAATTTACACTTAATTTTTTTCTTTTGAAAATTTGATTAAATCGCAGCAAAAAAAATTTAGACGATTTAATTAAATTTTCAAAAAATAAATAAAAAATAAGTGTAAATCGCTGCAAAAGGCAGCGATTTACACTTAATTTTTTTTTTGAAAATTTAATTAAATCGCAGCCTGCAGCGATTTATTTATTTATTTTAAAAAAATAATTAAAATCGCTGCCAAGTTTTAAAAAAATTAAGCTAAAAGGGTAAAAAAAAATGTCAAAAATTCCAAAAGGGCATATCATTTTTTTTTTAAAACCAAAACGGTAAAATCGCTCAGGATTTAGCGACTTTGTTCGTGGGAAAAAACGAAATCGCTGCTATAGAGCGATTTCTTAAATTTGCTTTTTTTTAAAAATTTTTTTTATACAAATCGCTCCAAGTGGAGCGATTTTCAAAATTTTAAAAAAAAATTATAATTTTTTTAATAAGTCGCTGCTTTTGCAGCGACATACAATAATTTTTTTATATTTTTTTTGCTTTATTTTAAAAAAATATTTAAAATCAATTCAATTTTTTTAAAATTTTTTTAAACTTGGCAGCGATTTTAATTATTTTTAAAAAATAAATAAATAAATCGTTGCATGCTGCGATTTAATTAAATTTTCAAAAAAAAAAAATAAGTGTAAATCGCTGCCTTTTGCAGCGATTTACACTTATTTTTTATTTATTTTTTGAAAATTTAATTAAATCGTCTAAATTTTTTTTGCTGCGATTTAATCAAATTTTCAAAAAAAAAATTAAGTGTAAATCGCTGCCTTTGCAGCGATTTAATTTTTTTAAAAAAAAATAATTAAAATCGCTGCCAACAATTTAAATTAAAAAATTAAAAAAAAATGAATTGATTTTAATTTTTTTTTTAAATAAAGCATAATAAAATAAAATAAAAATAAAAAGAATTAATGCATGTCGCTGCACAAGCAGCGACTTATTAAAAAGAATTATTATATTTTTTTAAAATTTGAAAATCGCTCCCCTTGGAGCGATTTGTATTACTTTTTTTAAAAAAAAAAACAAATTTAAGAAATCGCTGCTATAGCAGCGATTTCGTTTTTTTCCACGGATAAAATCGCTATATCCTGAGCGATTTTGCTGTTTTGATTTTTAAAAAAATTGATATGCCCTTTTGGAATTTTTGATAAATTTTTTTACCGTTTTAGCTCAGAACTCAATAATATGTGCACTCACTTTTTCTAAATAGATATTTATCAGCATCAAGTGTTTATATCAAATCAATAAATGCAAGACATTTGTCGATATATACAAATTTATCACTTAATAAGAGATAAAGTGATTTGATTTTCTTTTCTTTTGTTTAAACTATCAAAGTTGGTATAAACACGTTACGTTTTTTTACCATTTCCCAGGTTACAGGTGCAATTGCCGCTGAAACCAACCATGTCTTAATTGGAGTAGCTGAAAAAGAAAGAAATATTTTGGTCTTGATTGTGTTAATAGGTTCTATTGTTTTTTTTTATAAAAAAAAACATATTGTTAAACCTTATAATCTCAAGATAAAATGTTTTGTTATTTATTTTTGTGTTCAAATACATGGGGCTAGGCCTTACCTTGTCAATTCGGTCTAATAAGGCAACGAACCTCTACTAATTAACAAGTATGAAGAAAATAAGAGCTAGAGAGAATTAGGTATACTAGTACTAATATCATTAGTAGCTATTAGGAAATAAGGTGTTTAAGAATTGCCTCGGTGATTTTTCGAATGAAAAAAAGTTTTCCAAAAATAAAATACAGTATTACTTACACCCTGAAATGGTATATTAATGAACTATATTTAATTGATAACCGTTTATACATATAAGAATAATAATACATATTTATTCCTCCATATGATATGTAAATAGTGAGCACATGCATTCATATTTTTCCAAGTTTACCTCAGCAAGGAAACCAAAAATTAATCATCTCCAACTTATCAAATCCAAGAAGCTTCATTTCATCCGTTTTTGTTACACAAGCACTCCAAAATAAAGTTTGTTTGCGTGATGTATCAATTGATTTAAAAGCAAGTTACATATGTCATTTTCGTCTATTATATTCTACCTAGGTGAGAGTATGGGCGGAGCCATCTAAGGCAAAAGATAGGCTCGATATGCGCTATTTGATAGAAGATTATATGATATACATAGGTTAAATATTAACTATTATGAACGATTATTTAATTTTGTACACTCTTATCATAAATAAAAAATAAAATTGTACACCTTAGCTAAATTCTGGCTCCGTCAATACTAGGAGTACCAGGCTCGATCATTGTGACATTTGCCAGTCATAGAATTAGAATCAGCTTAATGTGGGACTCAACATTTTGTATACTAAATTTTTTAGGTTGAATTAATGAGAATTAAGTAAAAGGAGGAGGAGGAGGAGTTTTTCATATTTAAGAAGAGGAGTATTGAATTTGTTTTTTTTTTCCAGCACCGGTCTACTGAATAGTACTTATTAGTTTGTTTATTTAAATTTTTAATAAATTTATTATTATTATTATTATTTTATTATTTTAGTTTGTTGGATATTTTTTTTTTTTTTTGAAATTTTAAATTATATAGATTTTTTGGTTTTAAATTAGTTATTTTAATTCTTCGTATACGAGACATTTTCAATCAATACTTACAAATATTTTTTATTGCTCCTATCTTTTAAAAAACTAACACTTCCGCGGCATATAAACAACATTATATAAACAATAAACATCGTAATTTTAATAAGTTACCGATAGATTAGTGACGAATTATTAAAAAATTCTGTTAGCTACATATTATTTCGCAACAGATTATAACTAATTTCCTTTTTTTTAATTAATGCCCCATCCTACCATTATTTATAGGGTCTAAGGTTTTCAACGTCTTAGGGTACATGCATTTGGTGCATATATGCTCCTACTTCTGTTTTCTAACAAAAAAAATTACCTAAGAAAGCGTCCTATCTTTTTGTTCCTTTGGTAATTCAAACCCATAGCCTTAAATTTTTTCAACTAGTCATTTTCAGATTCTGCTTGTTTATTGTTCTCAAATACGTGCTATTGCCATAAAGACAATTAATGTTATGTAGAGCTTGAGCCTTTAAGCATTCATCTGTCTCTATTTCAATTTATTCCTCAACCCCTTCAATTTCTTCACTTAAAAGAGTAGCAATTTGATCAGTCATTATTATGTATCTGATATACTATATATTATACCATCCTAAGAAGCAACTCCACTGTTAACAAGCCAAATATATGCTTGGATGTTGATGATGTAGACGATTGGTTGACAAGTGGCAAAACAATTCTAGTTACCCCCATGCATTTTGTACTATACCTTCACTAAGTCTCATAAATGCATCAGTATAAATAGACACTCAAATTTATATAAAATTAAATAAATAGATATATGTATCTTACGTGCCATATTATACATAAGACATCATGTAGGATATGAAATACCACATAAGATGTCACATAGGAAGCATGTGTATTATGTCTAGTTTAATTCATGAAATACCACATAAGATGTCACATAGGAAGCATGTGTATTATGTCTAGTTTAATTCATCATTTCTTTTTAAGCCACAACACTATCATAAAAGCCCCTCCTACTCCAAAGCACTCTCTCATTGTGACAGAATTTTTTTTTCAAGAAAATGAATTGTCATAACAACTACATAAAGTTTATATTTTTTCTTGTTTTTTGGCATCTTGTAGATTTTCTATAGCAAAACAGACAAAACCCACCTCAGATATCCCCAAATTGGATCAATTCTTGAATGCAATTTATGAATGGAGGGCTAATCAGAAACAGAAACAAGAAGATGTGGGTTTAAAATTTGGAGTTTCAACTGTAGCAGCAGGGGTGCTCTGTTTTTTAGCAGCCTCTATATCAAGTGCTGGTGGGATTGGAGGTGGAGGGTTGTATGTTCCAATTCTCACTATAATTGCTGGTGTAGACCTCAAAACAGCTTCAAGTTTTTCTGCATTTATGGTCACAGGTGGCTCTTTTGCTAATGTTGTAACTAACATGTTTGTTAAAAGTCCCAAATATGGAGGCAAGATTTTGATTGATTTTGATATAGCATTGCTTTCGGAGCCATGCATGTTGTTGGGTGTCAGTATTGGAGTTATATGCAATAGGGTACTCCCAGAATGGCTTATCACTATACTGTTTGCTCTGTTTCTTTGTTTTTGCACTTTCAAGACATGTAAATCAGGATTCTTTTATTGGAAATTGGAATCAGAATTGGAAAATGGAAAACAAGAATTGGAAAATGGGTTGCTGAAAAATGAAAGTTGTGATGAAGATGATGAGGCTTTGTTGGAGAAGAAGGAAGGAACAATTAGCAACATTCCATGGATGAAAATGGGGATGTTGGTGATGTTCTGGTTTTCCTTCTTTTTCCTCTATCTTCTTCGTGGAAATCAGTATGGACAAGTATGCCTACTTTTATCTTGTCTTCACTTCTCTTCTTTTGAGTACACGTTTCTTTTTCATTTGTCTTGAAATTTTCCTTTTTTGGACACTTTATGCCATAACTTAGTCTTATATGTGATGTTTCATGTGACTTAATTAGTCCCTGGAAGTAATCTAATTTACTTTAGGTATTTGGTACTTTTCTCTGTTCCCTTGAAGGTTAAGTTCATTTTTATTTCTCATCTTCTTTTTTGGTACACTGTTGTTTTCTCTTCTTTTTTTACACTACTCTTGGTAGTTGGTAGCATCATTCCTGTCTTCTTTCAGAATTGTGAGAACTTGTGTTGAGACTACAAAAGTAAGACAAACGGGAAGAATTACTTAAATTCAGCTTAGAATACGCCATACGAATCTAGTCCCTTTCTAGCATAATAATAGACTAAAAGACATTTAGTTGAGAGATACACATTATCTTTCACTTTCTTCAATCTTAAAACGGGAAAGAAAGTAGGGTGTAGTACTTTAGATTATAGACTTGAGATGTGTTATTGCTAATTTTAAGGACGCTAATTGCAACACGTGGAAAGAAAAGGAGAAGTGATGATGAGGCAGTAAGATTTTTTAAAAGCTAAGTTACTTGTTTGTAACATTGTAACAGAAACTGTTCAAATCTATGAACAGGGCATCATTCCTATGGAGGCATGTGGAGTGGGATACTGGATCATTTCATCAGTTCAGTTTCCTTTGGCTATCATCTTTACATCATGGATCTTGTATAATAGAGAAAGTCAGCAGAACATGCCTTCCAAGAAACCGGTATTTATAAGTTATGAGAGAGTATGTTGTTTGCTTAACTTCTTGACTAAAGAACTAACTTGGTTCGGTAAATGCAGGAAGGAACCAGTGAAACTAAACATGGACCTTCAGGGAAGCTCATCTTCCCTGTAATGGCACTACTAGCTGGGGTTCTAGGAGGTGTTTTTGGAATTGGTGGTGGAATGCTAATTAGTCCCCTTTTAATCCAAGTCGGAATAACTCCTGAAGTAAGCTTTGCTACTTGCTATTCTTCCATCTTACTTATCCTTAAATTTGTGAGTTTTTTCCTCATAACACTGATGACTTTGTTTAACCCCAGGTGACAGCAGCAACCTGCTCATTTATGGTGTTTTTTTCCTCTACCATGTCAGCTGTGCAATATCTATTTCTAGGGATGGAACACGTGGACGATGCCCTCATCTTTGCAGTTGTATGTTGTATTGCCTCAATCATTGGATTACTAGTGGTTCAGAGAGTCATAGAGCATCATGGGAGAGCATCCCTTATTGTATTTTCTGTTGGCACAGTTATGGCTTTAAGCACTGTTCTCATGACTAGTTTTGGAGCTGTTGATATCTGGAGGGATTACACTAGTGGGAATTACATGGGGTTCAAGCAGCCTTGCTAAGATAACAAAACGAGGAAGCCTTGAGAGATGGTCCAATTCAAGGCATTGACCAAATATTGCATTTTTATGCTCTATAAAGAATTAGATGCTTCTTGGGAAGCTTTTGTTAAGAAAATCATACTATCAGATAACACGGGTGAATTGGGACTATGAAATGTCTCTAATCTGGACTATGAGTTATCACAAATACCTGTGTATTTCCAATTGTTATGTTTAAGCCATGATTGTTACTTATATAAATAGCTTGTTTTACTACTGTCTCTCATAGAAACAAACTTCCAGTTAATCTTTACTTAGAAAATATGGAATCACATGATATACAGCAAAAGTTTCTTCAATGAAAACCTACTTACAGTATCAAACAGAGTTTCTGAAATTAGTTAAACTGCAATGTAGAGTAAAAAGTTGTCAGGTGGACAAACATGACTCTCAACAAACAAATTGCAAAAAATCAAGTTTTAACAAATAAATTGCATTGTATAGCTGACTAATCGAATGAGTGTTCAAGATCTTTCTTTCAAGTCCATAAAAACTAGAGCTAGTAGCTGGTGATATATGATCTACAGGGTACATGGAAAAAAAAAAGCATAAGGTAGCATTCATACACAGTCCACTCTATGGATTGTTCACATAGAAGATACGAATGAACTAACTCTAACAACTAGAAGCTATTTAACTGAGTGCAAAACCAGATTCGAAAATTGAAGAGTCAAAACTTAACAACCAAGAATGGCATGTCTTGAGGATGCTATATTTGGTTAGATGATATAACATAAGGGAGGTATTCATGTAAACTTCAACGAGATTTACATATTAGTGTACATAATCAGTTGATCAACTACCTCATTATAGTATATGTACCAATCTGCTCATATTAGGAGAACAAAATGTCAACAAACGTCAACAAAATTGTTGACATAGGAAACAAACATTTGCATAATTCTGGTAACAAGAAGTCACCACAATTTAAGCAACTGGAGGACGGAGAGAATGATCTTCTGAGGTATCAACTGCAGCAGGAGGCACAAACTGCCACATAGGGATTCCAGGATAGCCAAGATATGGCATCATTTTGCTTGCAAAGACTTGATGTGGGGATGAGAAAGGGGAAGGCATTGCAGGAGGGTGTGGTAGAAATCCAGGTTGAGTGTTCATGGCCTTCAGATGCTGCTCGAGTTTGTCTTTCTCTGCTTTTAGCTTTTGTTTCTCATCTCGGAGTTCATTTTTCTCAGCCTGCAAAAGCCCAATCAAGAACCACTTTATACATAGCTCATTAAAGAGAATAATAAGATAGGAAGTAGGGAAAAAGTGAATTCAGTATAATAACCAGATAATCATCGCACCTTCAATTCAATAACCTTCTCCTGCAAGTTGTTGTTCGACTCTTTCAGCTTCTGAGCTTCATCTCTCAACTGCACCACCATACGAACTGCATCACCCAGGATAACAGATTTATCCATTTTTGGCTGCTTTCCTGGTTCCAGAATAGAACTTAATTCTTGAAACCTTGAAAAGAAAAACAGAGAAGAATATTAAAACAATTTTATATTCTAAGAATATCCCACTTGTGAGATTACACTGGGTATGTTCTTGTTGTATTCTAAAAATATTGAACAAGAAGCAAACACAAGTATAATTGCAGCACAACCATCACTCAAGCATGCACACAGAAAGAGAAAGGAAGGGAGAGGGAGAGGGAGAGAGAGAGAGAGAGAGTGTGTATGCCTGTCATTCAGCTTGTCCCTGCGCATTTTCTCCCTATGTGCTTTTGAATCAGATGCACATGCTCCAGATCTCACCCTGAAATAAATAAAGTCTCTATCATACAGGGAAGAGGAAAAAAAAACACTTCACAAACACAGGAAGGACATGATACGTTAGATGATGCCACAAGACATCAGTGATGCTTTTCAATTTTCTGATATACAAAGCACAAGACATATTCTGATGTTAGGTGCTAAAGGCTACTGTTTTCGACTCTTTTATTTCTTACTTCAAAAACTCCAATCAAGTAACTGATTAAAAGAAAAATACCTCTTTTTGGAGCCGCACTCCTTCAAACTATCTGAGTTGCCATAGGAATCTTCTAATCCAGAACTGTAATCAGGTAAGAAACACATCACATTCACCACACTGATTTGATTATCAATTGGCTTAGTTGTACAACACAAAAATGGAAACATTTTCATAAAATGCAAGGTTACTATGCAAGATTTGAACTGTCTGCTAAGGCCGAAAGGACTTGGCACATACAAGTTCCTCCTCATACCATATTTAAGTTTAAAAAATGGGTAGCTCTTCTATGGCTAATGCTGCAGATAAACTAAAACATTGTTAAGGCAAAGATCCACCAGGAAAATCTTTTCAAAATCAAGTATCTAAACCTTCAACTTCATATATTCAACATATCCATGCTCAATCATTAAATTGTTTTTTTTTAACTTGTTGCGGCATAGGAAAATGAAGAAACATAGTTCATAAACTCATATAGTTGACTCCGACCTGTTAGGGACTAAGGTTAGTTGTTGTTTGAGAAAAAGAAATGAGTGCAGACGAAAGAAGGCCAAAGAAATCATTTACTCATTTTCATTTGGGGCTTCTTTTATTTGTGATCCCTGCATCTCAGCAAAACTCCAAATTTATCCATTCGGTATTTTACATAATTAGCTAAAACATCTAACCTGGAAACCCTTGAAGACCTATATGTTTCTCGATAACCCAATCCAACAAAGATCTAAACAACAATAAAACCAATCAATTTGACAGCAGTGAGGCACCTAGATACCAAATCCAACTAGACTAACAAAATCTTCTTACTTTTATGCTATAGATGATGCAAAAGACATTGGCTGTTGAGGAATAAACTTGAACATACTACAAAAGTCAATATTTCCTCTAACTTTTTTTTTTTTTTTTGATAACTACACCTCGACTAGTTCCATGTGATACCTATCACTTCCCGTCAACAACACCAAGGCTAGGACAGATTTAAAGAAATCACCAAAGTGTTTGTGTCTCTTGTGGGATTTGTCACAAACAAAACATTTATATAACCTTCATCTTACCCACAGCCTCCCTTATTCTGAAATAGACCAGCTTAGCTTTACAATACAAAATCACCCAAAACCTAGATTGAACTTACCTCTGCCAATTGAAACTGGAACTAAAGCTATTTTACAAGTGACCAAGCAAAAAAAAAATCATCTTTTTCAATTTTAATAAGGAAGTGAACAAGCTAAAACTACTTGATGTTTAGAAGTCTACTGATAGCACCATACACTTCAGAAAAAAAAAATGTTTCTATTATCTTTTGTAAGTAGTACACTTGAGCAGAGTTCTTTATTTATTTTTTTGGTATTTTGAATAGTTCACTTCAAGTTCTTTATTCAAGAAAATTCAACCCCACATTCCCATTTTACCACTTAAAAAAAAAAGAACAATTAAAGAATGAAACTTGAATTGTTAGACAAAAGGTTCAAATAAAAAAAGGCAAAAATCGATAAATTTAATTAAATCTGTTGAAAAAAAGAAAAGAAAAAGAAACCCTATAAATTAAGAACCTGAGATTATTTGGAAGGGAAAAAGCGTTGGAGGGCCATTGAGCATTGGGTTCAAGAGAAGGTAGGTCTTCCATTAACCCTAATTCTATAAGCCAATTTGATCCGTCTTCCTCTGTTTCCGCCATTTTCTCCGATGTGAGAAGTACCGGTGCCGGAAAATTTCAGTTGAAGATTGTAGGGTATCCCAATCCCCAGTTGGGTGTTAGGTGGAAGAGGAAAAAAGGAGGAAAATGAGGAGGAGAAGGAGAAGTGGAAGGAAATTATATGTGTGGTGGAGGGAGATTTTGTTTTTCAATGTCAAAAAGTTGAGCCTTCCCCTACTTTTAACGTCAGCGTTCACTGCCACTTTTTTTTATATATTTTTTTTTTTAGCTTTCACTTGCATGGGCTTTTGACACCGTTACATACTCGATCCGAATTATTAGTTTATTCTTTTAATTATAGATAATTTTAAAAATATATATTTAATTTCTTAAATTTAAAAATACAGTCCTATTTTGTACTATGATGAAATCGATGTTTAAATTCTCATCAAGTTTTGAGTACTTTTAATATTTTTTAATTAAGAATCTTATGCTTCTACAAGTGTGAAGTCACTTGTTATGTCATGTAGCGAATTGAAGTTTGTATTTGAGTTTAGTTAGTCACGTAAAATAGTGTTTCTAAAGCTATAAATAATTCAAGAATGTAAACTAATAATTTACGTTAAATTCAATTATTTTTTTCATTCTCTTTTGACCACATAGATTTATATAGTCGAGTGATAAATATTTATTTATTTTTGAGATAAGACATAAGTACCTCTTATGATCAAGATTTCAGAAATACACTTACACTTAACTAGGGTTTATTATCTCCACAACTAATTTTAAATGAAATAAATACACCACGAACACTGACTTGCACAAAGAGTGTTCACACTCTTTTGAAGACAAGTGATGAGTGCATAAATTGGACATGTGTCATTTTTTATTGGTAACTTTATAATTAGTTAGTACACGTAATTATTGATTTAAAACTTATACATATTTATTTATTTTTTATTTCGTTCTTTTATTTTTTTTTTAAAAATATTATTTTTCACTTTTAATTTTTAAAAAGAAATTATTGTATTTCTTTAAAAAAAAAGTGTCCTTTAATTGAACATTTTTTTTTATGTTTTATTAATTTTCTTCACTTATTTTAATATCCGTTCATAATTAATTTACAAGACATTTGAAATTAAATTTGAAATCAAATCAAAACAAAAGACAAAGAAAATAAAATCAATAGAAAAATAAAAGAGAAAAAATAATGAATGAAGGTAAAAAAAAAGTTTTATACAAGGTAAAAAATGTGTATTAACTTAGAGTGTGTTTGGTATGAAGCTGGAAAATGTTTTCCAATTTCCATGTTTGGTTAGGACAAAAATTTTGGAAAATGTTTTCCAAATCAACTCATTTTCCTCAAAATTAAGGAAAATGACTTCCCTTCAAAAATTAAGGAAAACATTTTCCAAGACTCTCCTCCAATTTCAAGTTACTTTTTTTTTTTTTGGAAAAACATCAATTTTTAAAAAATATTTTCAATTTCAAGATTTTATTTTTTCACCCAATCCCTGACCCCTCCCCCACCAGCCAGCCCCCCCTCCCTAACCCCACCCCCTCAAAAATTAATTTTGCTTTTTAAAAATATTTTCAACTTCAAATTTTTATTTTAAACTCCTACCCCCCATCCCCCGGCCAGCCCCCACCTCCAACCCCAACCCCCAAAAAATTAATTTTATTTTTAAAAAATACTATCAACTTCAAATTTTTATTTTTTCACTCCTCCCCCCTCCCCCCTGCCCCCATCCACTACCCCCACCCCACCCCACCACCACCACCAGCCCAAAACAATAACAATTTTATTTTTAAAAAATATTTTCAATTTCATAAATTATTTTTTACTCTAATAAAAATAAAAGACATCTCTTAAAAATATTTTTCATTCATAAATCAAACCCTAAAAAATCATTTCCGGAAAATATTTTCTACTCACCAACCAAACATGAGAAAATAAGTCCAAAATCTACTTGTTTTCCAGGAAAACATTTTCTAGGAAAACATTTTCCATGGAAAATATTTTCCTCCATACCAAACACACCCTTAATCTAAATACAAGATAAAGAAAATCAGTATATTTTTATAAAAAAAATATAATTTAATTATTATTTTTAAAAATAAAATAATTTACGCACGTGGCCGGCGCGATTTGGGTTGATTGAAGGTGTCATATCAACACAAAACGTGCACAAAAATACGAAAAGAATGAGTGTAGGATATAATAAAACCTTAAGTTTATGTGTGTTTCTGGTATTTAAATCATAGTTTAGGAAGGTGTACATGTCTTAGAAGGTACATATGTCTTATTCTTTATTTTTTTAAATAATTAATAATTAAAATCTTATTCATTGAGTTGTTTTTGGTCTATTTTCAAAGTGAGACTTTATGACATATATTTTGATTAATCGAGATACAAAATAAGTATTGAACCTAATGGAAAAACAATAACATAATTATATATTCTATTTTAAAGCATATAGGGAGTAATACTTGTAAAAAAATTACTGGCTCGCTTGAATTCGAATTTTTACTATGAATGTCCATTGAGGTAAAAGATAAAATTCTTCTTATAAAAGTTTCAAATTTAAAATGCAAATTTTTGGTTAAAAGTGAATATATCCCTACTTGGGAGCGACTTTGTTTCATTGTTTTTTGTTTAAGTAATTATCAATATAGTCTTATATAAATGTCACTTGTCCTTGTATATTATAAAGGTTAAATTTGTTTTCAATATTTTTTCGATATTATTAATTATTATAATAGAAAAAAAGCTAAAATCTATAAAGTATAACCAAAGAGTCTTGTAACTTCTTTTTTCTTTTAGTATATTTTAATGACTTGTTTAATTCACTAGACGTGATATATTATACCATGTCAAAAGAAGTGATAAAATTGTTCCAAAAGAATAATCAATAGTAGTTCTCTAAAAAAGTCTTTTTTTTTTCTTTATTAGGATAATTCAATTGTCGAAGGAATACCATTTGAATAGTGGTTACTCGTTAGTCTTATTTTATTTCAATAAAATTTAGAAGGTGATTTGATTCCCCGTTAGAAAGAAAATTAATTAGGTTTAAAATTAACATCTGATAGATTTTTTATGGGAAAAAAAGTCTGAAATATATTTGAATTTTATTGTTGTAACAATCTCAAATTTGTGGACATGACCTATTACGCCATGCACTATTTAATAGTGTATTTCAAAAATATATAATTACAAAACTGGACAAATTACTTCATGATGTTATATGATTACCAATATAACTTTAAAATATAATATTAAATAGTGCATGGAAAATAGGTCATGCCCAAAATTTGGACAAGTTACAACAATTTCAATCAAAATTAAAATATATTTAAAATATTTTCCCCATTTTTATTTTATATAATATTCATCACTCCAGTCATCATGTTTGACTATCATTTTTAATTTTACGTGATTAAGTATATATGAATTATCAGTCAAAGTTATATATAAATTATAATTTTATATAGACAAATAACTAATTTGAATTAATCATTTGTGTTACTAACACATTTCTAACTCATATCAGCAAACAAACGACTCCTAAGTGCATTATGCATGAACAAGAGCTCTTTGTCATTCTGAATTATAAGGGATAGTGCATTAGTGTAGATAAGCTTTTATAGTTTAATCATTAATCTTTAATTATTTTAATTAAATAAGTCATTACTATCTTAAAAATAATATTTAGCGATAATTAATGAATGATAAAGCTTAATTATTGCTATCCTAAATATGTATGTTTAGCGATATAATTAACATTTTTTTTAAATATTTCTAAAGTCTATAACAACTTTCATTTAAATGACAATTAATTAATATTGGTAAATACTAAATTAATACTTTTTGTTAATATGGACATTTTATTGTCACTAAATTTATTTTATTTTAATGCATGTGGACGACTTTTGGAAAACTTTGTTAATAAAGAGTGTAAAACGTGTTTGAACAGTTAACTTTTATGAAGATTTGTGTGTGTTCTGTGAAAAGCTGTGTCATCACTAGAAAAAAAAAAAGGCTCAAAGAATCTTTAATCTGTATTGAAATGGTAAGTTACACACCTTAAATTACGTGAGAATTTTATTACTCTTTCTTAATTGCACCAAAAACAATGAGAAAAACTAGACATAAATAGGTGTGTAATTAACAATTTCACCATAGTCGAATAGATTTTAGGGCCTTATCCTTGAAAAAAGTGTAGTATTAGTTTTCAGAAAGAATTTTTAAAACAACTTGAATAATTCAATAATTTGTAACTTCTCTTAGCTTGTGCATATAACAAATTAGAATATTAGTTTGAAAAAATAATCAGAGAATTTCCAAAAGTCCCTTCCTATTTCAAATTCAAGATTTAAAATGAGATGTATGTTTCATGTTTATATACTTTTACTCCTAGTTAAAGTGTACTGGTGTCACAATGTGCCACGACTAGAGCTTAATGTTTATATAGTTTTTGGGGTGTTCTATTTATTACTCCACTGTTATTTTTGTCCTATTTGTTATGACAAAAATATTAATTTGAGTATGGATTGAAGAATCATATATTAAAAATTAAATAAAAGAAAGGATGCTGTTTGTATTTGGGAATATGGCATTCAGAGCCCTTCAAAGTGTTTCAAAATTATTATCACCATTAACAATGTCTCTTTTTCTCTAATGGTCCCTCTTATGCACATTTATTTATGCCTAGATATTTTATTCCAAAGAAATCTTATATGCCTATCTTCCACCATTAGTGGACGTTGCCTTTTCAACTATTCCTTTTCTTGACTTCATTCATTCATGTAACCAAACTTTATTAGTAGCAATAATTTACGTGAAAGCAACTATCCATTTATGTATGTATCCCCAATTAATACAAGAAGTCAGTCTCTGAAGTGTGATATGTCATATATATTAGTACGTTTCAATTGGTTGACTATCTAAACTTTTTTTATTTTCTAAATAAGTGTTTTCTTGTTTATTTTCTAGTATTGATTGGTAAGTAAGCAAATTCTTTTTTTATTATTTCAAAAATATTTATATGTAATATAGCAGAACACCATGAGTGTGAGGAGAGGGAAGTGTGAGTGGGGGAGTGGGATGGTCAAGGGCTACAGATTGCGGGTGTTGAATGGGTGGTAAGATATATACAATAAACATAAAATGTCACTTATAGAACTTATTATCCTGGCTTTCATTAAGGAAGTCATTTTCCTCATTTTTGAAAAACTTATTTTCCTAGAGAATTGTTTTCCCAAGTTTAGGAAAATAGAGAACGTTTTCTTCCATACTAAGCACATTGAGAATATTTAATTCCTTTTTGACAAGCGGGGGATCCCGGAGATTGGAGAGTCTTGATACAACCGTAAAATGTATATGGTTATGTGATTGAAATCATAGATTAAAGATATATATTTTTTGACATATAAATGTACAGAAACTTGTGTATAATGATAATTAGGACATTTCTTAGATCATAGAGTAAAAAAAGTTAGAATGCATTGAATTGTCTTTAATTTTCATTCAGTATACATGTCACGGACTTAGAATATTTGCTAAAATTTCGTGTGGCCCTTGACAACTTACTCACTAATCTTTCAAGCTTTCCGGACGCGGGATTAGGCTGAAATTGTGGCGGGACGTAACAATGGAACACTTAAGGAGAGTTCAGCCACCACACTCTAGGTCAAGCTCCATGAGGTGGTTAGTCAGTTTCATGACTTTGCTTAGCTTTCATTTACATAAAAAAGAATCTTTCATTATCTAAGTGTCCTGAAAAAGAGATTCCACATACTCACTCCTTTCGTAATTCATGTCCTCATAAGTAGAAAGATGTAAAAGGATGAGTATCCAACTCACGTTAAGAAATAGACGGGATGGTCTTAAACTATCAATAAAATGGAGTTAATATGTAGCCATCGTAACATATTTTGATGCTTTCTTGAAAACAACTAAAGCGTGAGAAAGCCACACTCTATTTCTCCACTCGTTTACGTCAATGCCTAATACAGCAAAATGTATGTGCTAGATGAATCTCTACGTTGGTACCAAAAATATCCTGTTGGTAAAACATCTTGATCCAGGAAACTAGTACTTCCAGAGGCGGATCTAGAATGAATCTGATTCAATTAACTGCATCATTTTCGTCTCGACCTATGTATACATATCGAAAAATGAATGAATAGTGAATACCCACTGGCTGTCGATATATATTAGATTCACCTCTCACTGATCTAACTCTTTCTCTAGTTACAATTTACAAGTAGGTAACGACATCCATAACAAAAGGAAAAATGTCTTTTAACATATTCGTGGCAAGTTCATTTATCACACATTTACTGGTGCAAAGAGAAATTGAAGACCTTCCGTTTTCAGGATGCATGCACATAGATTCCAGGACCACTACTTACACAAGGCCGAATACCTTCTCAGTGTCCAGAAAAGCCATACACCGCGTATTAAGTTCATTAACTTGTTACATTATTCATAAAAACCTTGAATACATTACTGTTTTTAACAATCAACTATAAGTGGATATGGAATTATCTGACATTTAAAGATGAAACAGCAGAAGCCACACAAACAAAAGAAGCTTCTGTAGTACACTACATATCAGTATATATTTATGTTTGTATATGTAATATGTACTTGGACTAGGGTATATCTGTGGCGTTGGATTGAGCAAGACTCTGGATCCTTTTTTTAATCTCATCAGGATTTGCACCAACTATCTTGTCAACTGGCACTCCACCTTTCAGCAGCAGGAATGTTGGCATGGCTTTCACCTCATATTTGCTAGCCACCTCCTAGCAACCGAAAAAAAATAAATGTGTATATAGGTAGAATCAGCTTCAACAATATGATTTATCTCGAATTCCTCAACCACCTTTTATTGTCCTGATGCTTTTGTATTCGCATATATCAGACTAGTATTGTTGCTTGAATCTCAACAAGGGATTGAATATAATATAACCAAACATTCAAGTTGTAAAAAGGATCAATGAAACTAAGTGGTAGCCCATAATTATATTAGCCAATTATGTCTATCGATCAACTGAACAAAAGCTTCGATCTTCTAAGATTATGTTAGCATTCTAAACCAGAATATTTATACCCCTTGTTGAAAGCGAAATAACAAATCTTTTCTTTTTTTAACAAGTGAAAGAGAAATAACAAATCTTCAAACAACAGTAATTGTGTTACATATCATCATCATATAATTGGACAATGGTTTCTACAGACAACATGGAGAAACTCAACAGTCTAGGGAAATTTGTGAAACTGGATTTTCAACAGATCAAATTGACAGCAGAGGAGCATTGTTTGAGAATTACACAATTAGAATTATTCTTTTGGCAATACCAAAATTATGCTACAGCCTACTTATATTAATGAGATTCTCCTACCACAAGTAATAGAGAAAAGATCAGGAGACTGAAGAATAATTCGGTTAGATAATCATCAAAGCCACTCCACAAATGGGAATCCAGTAGTCTTAATATAACAAATCTTAAGCAATGCAAAAAAGTATCTGAAGTGACTGGTAAAAGGTGAAGCCTTTCCCTAGACAAAATATATGCAGATTCCACGTCTAATTGCAGTTAGGAATTGCAACCAGGAGCGCAAGAATCTCTCAACTTGGCCACTTGCAAATGATTGAAATGACTATTCTATTCTCTAATGTCTTAAAGATCAACGAGCTTATATAATAAATAACAAAATAAATGACAGTAAAATTGGAAGAGTTTGTATCTCAGATATCAATATTCTCTCATTCAATATAAGAAATTCAAAAGAGGTGTGTTTGTACGTCACTTCTTCGTAAATAATTTCATGGTTTTAATATCTCATAATTCAAGTAACATTTTCTTTTTGAGAAAAGGTGAGGAGGATTTCTAGTATTAAGTGAGCAATGTGAGTCCTGCTGATTGCTTAATGTTTTAGGAAATGAAAAGCAGCAAAAACAAACTTTTGTCACTGGGTGAACACTTGATAAAAAATAATATTATGGTTGACTCTGTTGACCTTTGACAAGCATGTGAACAATATCAAATGACTTTGTAGAAGGATAGAAGCCAATTAGCCCAAAGTGTCAAGTTGGGACAACTAGAGCATAAATGTCTTTAATAGACTAGATCAGATTATAAGCAAAAAATGGAACTTCGAATATTCCATCAGAAAATACAAAGGGTAGAAAAAATATTCAGCAAAACGATGAAGATGTCAATCTTAGGCCTTTTATGTCGGGTGTTGCAGGACTTTTAGTAAAACAAATCCCATCAGAAGCATCTTATAGTCCAAACAGTTCCTTTTTTCATGCAAATCTCCATTTCAAGTGGATGATACTAAATTAGTAACTAGGTAGAAAAGGAGTCAGCTTTTGTACAACAGGAGTTGCCTCCTCGTCTGATTGAAAGGCCCAGCATAGTAGACAAGCCAAGAGAATCAAAGGGAAGAACAAAACTAATCAACTTTTTATGAATGTAAATGAGTTATCACTTTGTCTACGAATATATTCTTGTTGCACGATGTGATATTGGCATATTATATGCCAAGGTCACTCTGACCTCATTGTATGAATGATTCATCATAATCAAGGACTAGCCTCCAGACACTAGACAGTAGGACAGATGAACATAAGTTTGACCATGCAACTAAGCAACTGTCGGAGAACAGGCATAATATGTCCACGCCAGTAGCTCATGAAACTAAAGAGACTGAATATTATTCTCAGAATAGTGAGAAATGACTTGTCATAAATTAAATGTTTGAGTGAAGGAGAAGATACAAGAGATGGTTTCAATTAAGGACATTTCAAGAGTCATAAATTTTGACTTGGTGTAGAGGATTTATAAAAGACCCCCTGACGCCAAATGACATCCCTATCCATGACGTTGAACTCTGCTGTAAAAGCAAGATAAATTAAACCCAGGGCAGGTAGAAACCAAACAGTCCAGTACCATTCATTATTTGATCAGAGGATACATTAAGTCCAAAATATCACATCCTCCTCAAAATATCCATCTCAAATGTGCTTCCTAATCAAGCTGTGAGCTTTCAGACGGAGCGCATTTCCGAAAAATTTGTAGACAAGGATGAATTTAGCCCAATAATTGGATCCTCGCATCTTTTATACTTTGTTATGAGATCTCAACATGCTATATTTAATTAGAGAAATATACTACCAGAAAGCTAAAGAAGGACCTTTACAGCTCTAGTATAAGACATGAACTCGCTATTCTTTTATCAAGTCAACTGGCTCATAAAAACTACCTCTTACACTGTAAATGTTTTCCAGCTCTTACCCTTTCTCGTTCATTTAATTGTAATCTTTAATCAATGAAGAAACATACGCTTCTAGCATTTCCTTGAATAATTGAACATATTGCACTAGCAATCCCGCCGTGAATTTCTTGATACAAATCATACATGATCAAGACAAAATGACAATTATCCAAATCTATACCGAAGTTATTACTATGCCACATGCCTTTAAGTCATGCAAATTAACTCGAACATCTAGAATACACTCAGCTATTTACTCAGGAAGTGGACTACACTTTAAAAAGCCGACCAGAGGGACTACACACAATGATACAATATAATACAAACTACCATTAACAAGGTTAAGCCTATATCTCTCAAAGGGATGCCACAGGCAAGTAACCTCTCATAACTAGACCAGCCCTTACAAGTATGTTTAGCAAGGCAAATTTCTGCATCCTTTTTTCTCATCTTTTAGGCTTTAAAGTTGTGTCTTTTACACCAAAGGGCTAAAAGACCTCACCTTGACCTCATCCACATCAACTGTGAGAAAAGACATATTTTGGTACATATAAGCCAACTCCTCCATAAAGGGTTTCATAGCCACAGAGGGAATACACCAAACAGCCGTAAAGTGTGCCACAATCTACAAATACCCACAAGGAAAAAATGAATTTTTTACACATACTAGAAATTGGAAACTTCAATAAAGATACCACCTTTTAAGAAACAAAAATCAAGATTTTTATAAGTATTCAGGCTTTACTTACAGGGCATCCTTGAAGTGTGGCTTGATTTAAATGAAAATCCCATGATTCCTTAGAGTCTACCTTGACAACTCTTGATTTGGTCCCCTGTTCTTGAACTTCCATTATTCAAAATTGAGAAGGCCAAGTTTGTGTTTATCCAAAATAGTATGAAAAAGGTCTAAAAATTTTCCCTTAGAAATAAGAATTGGACCCCGCCTTATGAGTCATACATTTTTGGCTAAGAATAGACTGATAGAAATTTTGGACCTTTCTGAAAGTTTCTTCCTTATCTGGTTTTATTTTAATAATACAAGTAGATTAGCCTAGAAATTAATCATGATTTTTTAAAACTTCCGATTGTCCTTTCCTCATCTGATTTTTGGGTTAGGCACAATTATATTGGTGATTTTTAAGGAATTGCAGTAGCATTCTGGAGCACACATAATAAAGAGTAAAAATATCGTATATAACCTAAAATATATATGAAATTTAAGTAATTCTATTATCATTTGGACTTTTACTTATTGATAGGGTTCGATTCCGTAACAAACTTCAGTGGTTGATTTGCAGTTCTACTAAAACATTATGGCTCCCTTTATAATTGTTGGCTATTGCCTGCAAAGAACATTAACCAAATTATAAGGATGTCACATGGGCTGACCTGGGTGTGACCCATGAGAGGCCCGAGCTGATTTGCACATATAGAAACTTTCAATAGGACTATTTAAAATTTAACCTCATTTTAAAAAAGTGTAAAAAATAAATTAAATAATCATTTCACCTAAAGTGGGAGCAAAATTCTGGTTTGTCAGCCAAAAAGAAAATTACTGTAATATTGAGCAAGTTTTCCTTAATAATAATTTTGTGATCATCATAATTTTGGTCACAACAAATTCTGACAAATTGTCATAATTTTAGTCACAAGATGTGCCTTAACAAGTTATGGTAATGTTAGAGTTTAGTTAGAAATCTTAAATCATCATAAGTTGTTCAGTGAAATTTTTAGAAAAAACCTTTAAATTATGCTCTGTTAGGTTTATAGGGGCATGATTGGGACAAATTATTGCGAATAACAGATATTGAATTTTGCATCTTTAAAGGGTATTTCAACCTTTTTTTCTCTTATTTTAAGTGATGATAATTTTGATACTTGTACAAATTTGGCTAAATCTCAGAAATTGGAAACTTTATACAATTTCTTAATCTTCGTAACCTGACAATCACTTATATGTAAAATTTGAGATAAAAGCATCAATTTGGAATTTCCTGTTGTATGTACTTGTTAAACCCTAAAAGTTGAAACTTTCTGATGAAAGAACAATCTGAGAGACGTACATTTTAACTTGGAAAATCAGTTTATAACGAAAGGAAAGAATCACTTTTTATGCGACACTATTAAGTGATCAGTATAATAGAAGTTTAGTGTATTGAACTATTCTTTTATTCTTTCGACGAGCTCTAAAAGTTTCATCAATTTCAACAAATATCTGTCATACATGATGACGTGTACACCCAAAATCTGCTTGGTCCAGGTGTCAAGATGCTACAGCTTGGAAAGTAGCCTAATCCAACATGTCAACAATTAAGGCATTGATTGGCTGATGGAATATCCAAAACCAGATAAGGTGATCCTAAGTGTAATCACTCTGCATCACAGACACCAGAAATTGCAATATCCAAATCATACGTACCACAAACATTAACTTATAATTCCCAAACATTTGTAATCAAGTCTTACCTGAAATATTTTATTCATCACCAAAACAAAAAGGTCCTGAGAAATGGCTCATGCTATGGCTTCTATGGGTGGCCTAATTGGTTCTTCACAAACTGTCTTGGATGGTAGCCTCCAGCTTAGTGGCTCAGCCCGCTTGAGCACTGTCAGCACCAACAGAATTGCCTTGTCTAGACCAGGACTCACTGTCAGAGCCCAACAGGGGTCTGTTGACATCGAAACTAGCCGTAGAGCCATGATTGGTCTTGTTGCTGCTGGCCTAGCTGGTTCCGTTGCTAAAGCAGCTTTTGCTGAAGCCAGGTCAATTAAGGTTGGCCCCCCACCTCCTCCCTCTGGTGGATTGCGTAAGTCTGTCTTTTTTGCTTTTTTTCTTAGTGATGAATCAACTTCGTCTTTTATTGATGTTTCAACTTTCAATTTCAAACGCCTATAGATTTATACAAGTCTGAATTACACGCGTCTAGTCTAGATCCATCACTGATTACTCGAACGATACAATAGTAATATCATAACAGATATACTTACGGACAATTGATATATAGTAAGATTCAGATATACAAGACCTAGGGGCTAGGAGTGACCCCCCAATGCTGCATTCCAATTTTTAGGAATTTGATCCTTTAGATCAAGCAACTTGATATTTATATCAGCATTTCCAATTGAAAGATGGATCAAGGAAAAAATTAATTTAGATTTGTTATCAGGTCATGTCAAATAGAAAGGTCCTTAAGTGAATTAAAAGAGAGAATTAACCTTGAGAAAAGACAAAAAAAATGAGGGGCTCATACAAAGTAGTAAAAGATTGCATTTTGACAAGATGATTTCAATCCTTAAGGATCTGTGAATTGTCCCTTCTAATTTTAATAATAATATTGTGTGAGGGGAGCCTTGCCGTAGCTGGTAAAGTTGTTCGAGCTTTTGTGGTAATAGCCTCTTGCAGGAATACAAGATTTAGGAGTAGTTATATATGCAGTTAGAACTATCATGGTTTCTCATTTCTGTAAAATTAGATGTACAGAAAATTCCAACAATTTGAACTAGTAAGAATATGGTTGCAAAGTACTAGAAAAGACAATATATGGAATTTCCTTACTGATGCTTAGATTTGGTTTGGGCAGCTGGAACTTTGAACTCAGATGAGGCAAGGGACTTCAGTTTGCCGTTGAAGAATAGGTTTTACCTTCAACCATTGACTCCAGCTGAGGCAGCCCAGAGAGTTAAGGATTCAGCCAAGGAGATTGTTAACGTCAAGGATTTCATCGACAAGAAGGCCTGGCCTTACGTCCAGAATGACCTTCGTCTCAGAGCAGAATACCTTCGCTATGACCTTAAGACTGTTATCTCTGCTATGCCAAAAGAACAGAAGGGAAAACTCCAGGATCTGTCTGGAAAGCTCTTTAAGACCATTAGTGATGTAAGTCAAATGTCTAAATTCTTGGTTAATAACATGAATGACATAGTAATTGGATGGGTTGCTTATGATTTCGCTTTCTTCTGACAAACCATTTTTTCTTTCCTCAGCTGGACCATGCAGCAAAGACCAAGAACAGTGCTGAAGCACAGAAGTACTACGCTGAAACTGTAACTACCTTAAATGATGTTTTGGCCAACCTTGGCTAGAAAATTTTCTGTACTATGTTATTACTTCCAGTAAGTTAACGAATACTTCTTGAATCAATTGTGAAGAATGATTTTGGAAGAATTGTTTAAAATCTGAAACATCTAGTGCTGCAGCCGAGAGCCTCAACTTGAGTTCTGCATGTGATTTTGATTGGGAATTTCACTTGATTGAGGCCTGCAAACAATAAACATGGTTGCAACCATTCCAGATTACTCAATGTGTTGCTTAATCTTTAATTTGTTTCACATAAAAATCTACCTCAATTATGAAGTTTCACTACATCTTCTGTCTTAAGTCTTCTGGCTTGCAACACGAGAGCTACATGACCAAACCTAGCTCTCCAAATGTACATAGTTTTCCTACTTGACTCAAATTTAAGTACTTGAACGTTAAGTATCGTGTTAGCATGCAGAGGGATAGATTAGTAACAGCAAGGATGCTAATAGGAAAAGAAGCAGTGAAATCATATTCAAACTAAGCCCAAAGTAGTAGCAAAAAATACATTGAATACTGAACTAGTAAAAATATGAGTCAGACCAACAATGCTTTAATACATTCTTTCTTCTTTCGGGAAAACAACTCAGCTCACATTACTGTTTGCTTAGGACATATTATGAACATAAAATTACATTAGGTCAAGAAAAAGTTACAAATAACATAAAATTCAAGAAATGTTACATGAAATATTAGGAATTTTTAAAAGGGAAATATGGGACTCGGTTGTGATGAGTTCTCCATACATGTTCTACTTTCATTTCTCTCGTATAAAGCACTGAGTTGATCTAATTCTGTTAGCAAAGGCTGCATATATTGGAAGAGAGTAAATTTTTTTTGTATTCATGCATGACCTCCTTGTTGATTCAGCTTCTTATCTTCCTGGATGGTGGCTGTAGCAGAGATGTAGTAGGAAACTGAGAAAAGTCCATGGATAAAGCACAATATCCCTCCTATCGACAAGAAACGATGGTGTGATATACCACAAGATCTTCTTGCCTTCCCATTTGACAATGTTCCAGCTACCAGCAATGAGAATGCAAT
This sequence comes from Solanum lycopersicoides, assembly GCA_022817965.1. Lineage (NCBI taxonomy): Eukaryota > Viridiplantae > Streptophyta > Magnoliopsida > Solanales > Solanaceae > Solanum > Solanum lycopersicoides. Next base: position 70,576,546 of record CM040619.1, on the reverse strand, counting down.
GGCCATAATGATCCTAGTATCAGAACAACTTTTTTAAAATCTACAACCATGAATAAGATAAGTAATACATGAACAAAGTGCACAATTTAATGAACACCACAACATTCATTGCCCTCATAAATAAATCAACGGTCTTAGGTTCGAGCTCTTTCTGCAAATGGAGAACTTTTTGACAAAGAGTGTTTTATCCCTTAGTGGTTCTACCCATCGCAAATCTAAATAAGTCGGAATGGGAGAAATTACCATTGGAATACAAATGAAGCAAATGCAAGTTGTTTGTTAGAAGAGGCCTTATCCAGCTCTTCCTTAGACTGGATGCAAATACAACCAGCAAGCAGATTAGAAATAACTTGTGCCAGAACCAAAAGTACTGTTGCAGCCAATCCTAGCTTAAAAGCTTCATAGCTTGGATCTCTACATTCAAAGATCCACACCTTTAAGTCTTGAACCTGTTCCAAAAAATCAAGCCTAATTGTGTTAATTGCCTCAAAATATAATTAAGTAGATAAAAGTGTACCCTCTCAATACTTAAGTATTTTAGACGAGATGACCAGACATTTAACATGATATAAGAACAGACAAATGTTCTAGGTTCGTGTCTCACTACTACCCGCTATCAAAAAAAGATTCCACATATTTGCCCCATGAATAACAAATCAGGTAGGTACGTAAAGGAGCGTGTTAAGAATGTAATTAACTAAATAAAAGTATGCTCTAACCTAAACTTATTAGAAAGATAGACCACACATTTAAACATTTTATACTAATCAAATTTCCGAATGAATTGTCATTTACCTTATTTTGTTCTACCTCAGCTTGAATTCCTAGTATACCAGCAGCAACATCCAAAATCACAAGAAGAAGACAAACAAGAATGCCAATGTTTTTAGCCATTAGTTGATTAATTAATTTCAAATTAGAGATGGCTGATAATGGAAAAACAGGGGATACCCTTTTATACAATCATTGAGAATGCATGAAAACAACAAAAAAATGGAGTCCAACGTGAGAATCTGAATAAAGGAATGGATGCAAGAAACCTAATGTTGTATATGATATATGAGTAAGATTAGCTGGAGCCTATAGAGAAAAAGTCTTCCTTTGTCTTGAAAGACCTCTTTATTCTACTTTATTTTGTTTTTTTTTTTCCTCTTTAGATTTCGATTCCTTTCATGGGGAACAAGGAAAGCAGGGTATCCCCAGCTCAAAATTTTTGTTATTCTCTTAAGTTGTTAAAGCCATATATATTCATTTGCATGTTACTGCAGCTTTCATCCTATAGTATATATTAATTATTAGTACGTATTAAGATGATTTGTGTCTTTAACTGAGAAAGTATGCATAGATGGATTCTTTCTAATGGTTAAGTATTTTGCCTTGAGATCATGCTAATGCCAATATTATATATATTTCTTTATCTAATTTACGTGACACTCTTTTTTTTTTCTTTTTTTTTAAAATAAGATATAAAATTAAAAACGAGTTTTTGGCTAAAAACATTCTTCAACTATACCCCAAACTTAAATTACATTCTTAAAGTATCATTTTTAGCAGAAAACATCCTTTAATTATACCCAAACTTAAACTACATCCTTAAAGTATCATTTTTAGCAGAAAACATCCTTCAAATATTTTAAAGTAAACAATTTTCATCCTTTTACTTGAATTTATCAAAAAGATAATCGATATATCCCACAAAAATTAAGTCGTCCCTTCCTAATTATTATTCTTAAATATGTCAAGAATATTATTCTGAACTTTTTCGTAATTCAGTTAAGAATTATGCAAAATCTTTTAATTTGATCCTTTTTTCATTCATTTTTCATGTAATTTTAATTAAAAATATTATTAATTTGAATATGTTTCTTCTCAATTGAATATGTTAGATGCGACATTTGATGGAGGCTTCCACTTTTAATACTGTAGAATGAAACTCAAATACGAGACATAATCAATATTTTGGTCACTTTAATATTAGATTGACCCAAAAATCTATTCATTTATTGTTTAAGAAAAAGGTAAAAATAATTAATCTCAAACTTCTTTTCGTTATGAAATAGGCAAATCATGTGTACTCATACCTTCCAATCATTTTTAGTTTCCATGAGCAACAATGTCTAAGATTTATTTTTAAAGAACTTCTCGTAGAAAGTAATGAAATTTTCCATAATAACTTTTGTTGATAGTCACATTAACTACTCATTTTTTCGTAAGATCCCTTAATTTTTTGACAATATCTAACAAGGATGAAAGTTGTTCACTTACAAATACTTAAATGATGTTTTCTGCTAAAAATGATATTTTAAGGATGTAGTTTAAGTTTGAGGTATAGTTATAGGATGTTTTCTGCTAAAAATAATACTTTAAGGATGTAGTTTATGTTTGAGCTATAGTTAAATGATGTTTTTGGCTAAAAACTCAACTAAAAACACATTTATAAAGATTCAACCTTAGACCTTTCAAAATGGACTTCCTTGGAAACTTCTCTAAAAAGTAGACCTTACTAAATAGACTTTCTACTATTTTAAAAGTGAAGAGACACTTCGTAGCTTTTTGTGAAAATCATTAAAGCCCAGTCCAAACATAGAAAACATATCCAGTCCAGACTACTACTTCTACTCCTCCATATTCAATAAAAGCCCATCTCAGAATTGTTAATCTACATTTCAATTTATATTAGGGAAACTTACGTAAATATACTATAAATAAAAAATATTTATTATTTATAGCAATATTTTTTTTCCACTTAATCACTTGTAGTATATTTATAATACACTTTTAATTCATATTACAAAAACAATTTATTATTCATATATAATAAAAATTTTATTGATGAATAATTCATTTATCACATATTTAATACACTTATATACAATGTGTCAATTTCTTACCAAATAAATTTAATATATTTTTTAAAACAGATATAATACATACATATTGCATACTTAATTATCTTTTAATACATAATGCATATTTAATAAAGTATTGCTATAAAAAGTACCACTAAAATCAGTAATTATTTATTAAAAGATACTCATACAAGTAATTTTTCCTTTATATTAGAGCTGTCAATATGAGTTAGCCCACCCCAGGTCGAGCTAGCCCATTTTTTGTGTGGGCTAAAAAACGATTGGCCTAACTAACAAGTACGTGGGCTACAAGCTTGCTGCCCAGTCCATTTTTTAAAAATTATATTTTTCTTATAATTATGAAATTAAATTATAAATTATAAATTATAATTTAAAAATATTATCATAAATATCGACAAAATAATATTACATGATATTAATGTTACTACTTGTTAATTAAATCCACAAATAAAATTATTTTTCTAAAATATTTATTAAGTTTTTTTTAAGTAAAAGTATAAATATCTAAATAGAAACATTAACCTAATTGTTTTGAGTTTGAACTCTTTTTTAATTTTATATTATATTTTTTGATTAATTTTTATTGGCCCACTGGACGGCCCTACTGATATTTCTCAAGCTCCACAAATCAACAGGCTTGTTCAGGCCGGGCTAAAAGCTCTTTTCTTAAACGGGCTCCAAAAATTTTAGCACAATCCTATTAAATCCCAAGTTAAGCCAGACCGGTCTAGCGGACCTAGCCCATATTGACGACTAATTTATATAATTTTTCTTAAAACTTATTTTAAAGAATAGGACTATGTATCTTGATAGATTAATTATAATTTATTTGAAAATCATAAATTTTATTTTTTATTACATTATTTGTGTTAAGTATTACTCCTTCCGTTTCACAAAAAATGACATAGTTTAACTTGATACGGAGTTTAAGAATATAAAGAAATTTTTTGAATTTTATGGTCTTAAATTAAAGTTAGATCAAATATATAAAATTACCTTTTGATCTTGTGGTCACGTGTAAAACTGAAAGTAAAATGTTATTAAAAAAAAAAGAGTATCATTCTTTTTTAAACAAATAAAAATACAAACAGTTTTTTTTTTTTAAACGAAAAAAATAAATATCAACGGTCTCTGTCACAAAAATCTTTAAATCATACGTGTCAAAAAGGAACAAACTAGAACACTCTTTTTCTGTATCTGCCCATAACCGAAAAGGCTCGTGTTGGTTCTAGAAACCGCTGAAAGCTTCTTCAAATCATAATAATCGAAACTCAAATCAACACAAAAAAATTCAAGTCTACCCAAACAAATTGGTAAATTATACTTCTGAGATTTTCCCTTCTCTGTGTGTGTGAAGGAGGAGGCAAAAAATGGCAGCTTACAGGTGGAAGAGTTTCAATGATGATGGAGATCGTCCCGAGAAACCTCGTCGCTATGGCGTTACAGAAATGAAGGGTCCCAACTATTCCCTTTTCTCGAGAGGCCTTCTTGAGGTAATATCTTTAAGCTTGATCTATTGAATGTTGTTAATGTATTCCTAGTTTATTTTGATGGTCATTTAAGGGATAAGTTCATGACTGCATATCATATGCCTTGTAATTCAGAATTCTGAGTGCTGCTAGCTGTAGAGGATAATTTGCATAATCAATTGGCGGAGGGCACACTGGTAGTAAACACAATCGAATTTGAGCTAAGTTAATTGAGAGAAAGAGAGAGGTTGCGCGATTTTAGTATCCAGGGTTCGTGTTCTTAATCAATTCAGAACTCCCTTGAGATAGAAAAGTACAAAATTATGTCTAAAATATCTAACTGTGTGTAAAATATCTAAGTGAGCTGTATAGCAGTTTCCGAGAGTGACTTGATAGCAGATTGCTAAAATGACTCTGTGTACAGAATTCTGTGCTATGTTATTAGGGTTCAAATTTGTTGAATTTCTCTTTATTTTTGGTTTATAGGATGTTTTCGAGTCAATGGGTCATTTTGTTGATGGGTTAAAACTATGTGATGGATCCCATACTGTGATGCCAAAGAATTACATCAAAGAAGTGACTGATATGGCACATAAACATAATGTTTATGTTAGCTCTGGTGATTCGGCAGATCAAATGCTTCGCCGAGGTCCTTCTTCTCTTAAAGAATATATTGAGGTATAAAGTACTCGTTAATATGGCTTAAGTGTTTCCTTTCTGATTGATTTTTTGATCTTGATAATAACGTGTTACTTGTTGTAATCTCTCAGGAATGTAAGCAATTGGGGTTTGATTCAATTGAGCTTGATGTCGCATCACTTGGTCTACCTGAGGAGACCCTCTTGAGATATGTGAGGCTGATTAAGAGCAGTGGGCTCAGGGCTAAGCCTCAGTTCTCTGTTAAGTTTAATAAGTCTGATATAGCCTTCGCCGGTGACAGAGCTTTTGGGGCTTACGTGATTCCGGCACCTCAAACCTCTGGTATGCTAGTACTTCTGGTTTAATTTTATTTTGCTATTTTCTCTTTTATTTTCTCTTAGAGAGTGGTAATGTCACCACTGTAAGCTATATCTGTAGATTCCTTTTTTAAGACTAGAAAGTGTGTGCTTGATTAAGTTGAAAAAAAGAGAGACTAATGGAAGCTAATTTTCGATCCAATTGGGCTTCTCTCCTGACTGTCATTTCAACTCTAGTGGCTGCTAGTATCCCTCTTTTCACGTTTTACGGAGATCTATAGCTTCCTTTTGTTGCAAAGAATTATCTTATTGACCAATCCATTGTAGATCCCAGACAACATGGTAGGACACCGAGATAGACAATCTGGATAGCTGATTTTAACCATTGCCTTACATGGAAGAGCGCCATGTACCATCTCATATGCTTTATAAACAAGACTTAACTAATTGTTACAAGGATGGGTGAAGTTCACAAATGATAAGCCAAGAAAGTACATGGTTTTGCTGTCTAGGAAGTTCAACCCCACTTGCAACAGCACAGGTAAACTGAAAGAGGGATAGGAGGTGGGGGGAGGGAGTTGGAGGCTTTTTCCTTGTAAATAAAAATATTTTCATTGCTAATTACCCCCAAAAAAATCATTGCTGAGCTTTACCTTCTGTGCTTCTCATTGGATAAAACATCGCGATTCAAAGGGCTGGAGGGAAGTTCACAACTTAATTGCCAATCTCATTGTACTTGTGATGCCTCATTTTCCTAATGGAGGAAAATGTCTTTGCAGTCTAGTAATCTTGTAGTTGCTCTTGACAGCTTGATAATCTTTGCCTGACTGTTAAAGTTCTTCTCGTACCTCTTTCTATTTTGTTAAGAATATTTGTTACTTTGCATAATGGAAACCAGTGTCTTATAAGACTCATGCCTTGAGAATATTTTATTCTGAAGCTTGGGATATGAGATGATGCTTTGTCTGATGATCACATTGTATTTGTGATCGGCTGCCTAACCTAGGACCTATTTTGCTAAGGATATATCACTTTCTGTCTGATGATCACTAAATTTTGTGACGGATTATTCAACAGAAACTTCAAAAATAGAATTTGTGAAAATTAGCAGTGAAACATTAGTCCAGCATCAAACTGATTGAGCACATAACATGCTCTCCTGCATGAAACAACTTTTGTAATGTTTGTTGTGCCATAGAAGTTGACGATTGAAATGCATAATAGTTTCTTTTGCATGTTCTCTGCTGTTTTGTCTCTCTGCAGAGATGGTTGAAGATGTGGATCTTCTGGTCAGAAGGGCAGAGAGATGCTTAGAAGCTGGTGCAGACATGATAATGATCAATGCTGATGATTTATGTAGGCAGGCTGGTTTACTAAGATCAGATATTGTTGCGAAGATTGTGGGTCGTCTTGGACTTGAGAAAACTATGTTTGAGGCATCAAATCCTAAAATCTCGGAGTGGTTTGTCAAACGTTATGGTCCAAAGGTACTAAGCTTCTCTGAGCAAATATATCTAAGAAGCTACATTGCACAATGAAGACGATTCGATTATTTCATGTTGCTGGTCTTTTCAGGTTAATCTTATCGTGGACCACTCACAAGTAATGGATCTGGAATGCCTCAGAGGACGTAACCTGGGGCAAAATCACTCATCTGTACTTGGCAGGTCATATTTTTTGCTCTGATCTGTGGTGTCCATAGAGAAAACTGCTCATTGTAGCAAACAACTTGTGTCTGTAAAATGCTTTGCTGGTCATGTTCAGATCATGTTTGAACTTTTAAATGAAAAAAAAGGAGAGTACTTCATATATGTACTCATTTACCGTAATGTTTTCAGTCTTTCCAGAGACTCTTTTTTTTGCTTGAAGTTCAGCTGCTTGTAAAGATGTTCTTTTATGTTCTAGTGCCTAAATGGCTGAAAGTTCACCAAATGTTTGAAAGATTTGAGGATCTGTGCTTTTGAAGATTATACTTTGTACCATTCCGCCAAAAGTACTTGCCTGTTAATGGGTAGTGTATTAAAAGCCTCGTGGTAACATTAAGGGTGTATTGGCTATGGGAAAATATTTTTCAATTTTTCCAGGTCAGGCTGGTCAAAATATTTGGAAAATATGTTTTCTAGGAAAACAAGTTCGTTGAAGATGAAAAAAATGACTTTCTTAAAGGAAGTAGGGGAGATGAGTTACGCCGCTGTTGTAGCCCCTATCAGCACCACCCTACACCCAACCTTACCTTCTATAGCATGTGCATAGTCCATTGTTTTAATCATAGGTTTAGCCTGATGGTGTTTGAATTTTATACATTCATTTTGTCCCTATGGGGAATCTAAATGAAGGGATGTAGGTAAAGTCGTGCCCGTGAATTATATAATCTTTTAGAAGTTCAGCGGGTGGATTTATCAGCATGCAAAACAGACCCATTCTTGTTCCTTTCTATTGTAAATCAATTTATATTTATATTTACCTTGTTGAATAGAGACGGTTTAAGATCCATTTAAGCCAAGCAATGGTGGCTAACTGCTAAGGATTATTTTATGACATGCATTGTTGAAATAAGTTTGCAATGTGGTAAATTGTCTAGAAATTTCAGAATCTAAACCGTTCAGTTCACCGGTCCCGAGACCAGTTGAAGGATCCCTCTTTTGGAAGGAATTAATGTATTTCTAACCCACATGGAGGATGGTGGTCGATGGCCATGTGACATTTCTCCATCAATATTCTGTGTGCTATCTATGATTGTTTTGACTTCCTTTTAAAATATGGTTGCTCAACCAGTTTTTATGGAGACGACGTGCTCATTTTAATAGAACAAGTTTCTAATATTACCTTCCTTTCATTATTAGAAGCAACTTCTGCTTTGGGAACAATTTAAAAAGAAAAATTAGTGGTTACAGCTGGTGAATACCAGTTAACACGCTTCATGTCACACATCAACAACAACAGAAGAAAAAAAACCCGGTAAATATGCTCACATCAATGTTTGTTTATACCTATTTAAAAACCTGGTTGAGAATTTACAAATTAAAGTGAAAATACATCTTATTTAACCCATGGTTAAGTGTTAAAAAACTACTATCTAGTGTATCTAAGCATTTAACTTTTTGAATGATTCAGTTCATACCGTTTTAACATATCTTGCAAATAACTTATTGCTTGTCGTGTAGGTGACATATCGACAAGTAGGGTAATTTACTCTTTTTTTTCTCCTGCTAGTACTAGTAATAGTAGGGTAAACTATCGAGGCTTAATTAATTTTTAATGCATTTGACAAAAAACAAAATTTAATGAAAGTATTCTTATCATAAAGACGTTTAAAGAAAGGATGTTGGGAGGAATTAAATGTGTGGTATTTTCATCTCAAATGGTAGATAGAAAATGGGACCCTTTTATTTATCACAGGTCACATTTGTAGATGAATTGGCATTTTTGAAGTAAGGAGAGTAATTTATTGATCTACATCCATAAAGATAGAAGTCGGTCCCTCCGATCTGCAATTTTAGCACTATGTCATAATCTTTCTTCTTCTTCTAACTTATGACGGTAGATGTATCCAAGAGCTACAACACCAAAATTTTAATGCTAGATCACATGCATCAGTGTTTTGTCAGGGCAGGTCTAGGAAATTTTAAGTTTATGAATTTTGAATAAATTATTGGAAATGAACCGTAATTTAGAGATACATATTAAGTAAATTTCTTAATACAAATACAAAGTTTAGATTAAAGCGTACTAAATCTGTAACTTCCATTGTAGATCTACCCTATTTTTTTATTAAAGTAAAGAATAGATGTACATACTTATTTGGGATATATTGAAACATAGTTGTTGTATATAGTTTAAGAATATGTTGTGTGCAAATGAACAAAGATAAATACACGATTTGAGGTTTAATCATTGATTAGGTACATGTGATTTTGGTTACTGTAATCAAGTTGTTTTATTTTTCTCAAAGTGTAGGCTTTGTTTGTATCGATTTTATCCTTTCCATTTGTCTTTACACATTGAGTAGGAAGTTGTAATTGATGGATATTTTCAAAAGTTACTGCCGTATGATAGCACTTTATTACCTTCTGTTGTCATGTCTTTGTACACTTATTATTTGTTTTCAACCAAATTGATTTAATTTAAATTTCCATTATTTAAACTATTCCATGTCGATGAACAGACGTCACATGCCTCCTAATAACTCTTCTAGGTCAATAACTAACAACTCAACTCTATTTAATTCAATTTCTTGACCATCTATTTATTCCACACTAGCAAATTTGTATTTAATTTTCTTATTCCGCTGATTTCGATTTATACAATACTCTTTTCTATTTTGGAATGCATAATTAATGTACTAACAATATTATTTCGTACATGGCTTATAACTTGCTAGTATTTGAATTTATTTGAATGAACAAGTTCAAATTTGACGTGATGGTTTCTACTATTTATATGCAAAAAAAGAACTAGCATTAATTGTGTAAAAGAACTATTTACACGATCAGCTCACTTATTAGGTAGTTTTTAATTACAAAACATTAATTAAAATTAGGTAAGCTATTAACATATATATATTATAAGTAAAAACTCTGTATATGTTCGTATATATAACTTAAATATATTTTATTTTCTTCTTATATGTACTACTATGAGTCTATGACCTATTAGTTTGTACATTAATGTCACGTAGTGAGATGATTCTATACGGCAGAGTTCCTCTTTCCCATTGAATAATATAGTTAATCATTAATTAATCCCACAATTAAAGACCATAACTTTGATGCTGATTTGTTTAATGAATTTAAGAATATTAAACGTGTTAAGTTGTTTTTTCATAGCAAGAAACTCTTTAATAATGTATATGTATTTGAAGAAGTTTCCATAAGTTTGGACCATAGTAAAACTACAGCATTTATTATGGTTTGAACAACACAAATTTACACAAATGATGACTTCACTATTCAAACAGGAAAACTTATATGGAGGGAAGATTTTTTTCCTTAAACAGATTTTTTTTCCTTCCCAATACGAACACTTTAAAACTTTTGATTCAATGTATATTTTCAAGATTTGTCTAATTTGAAGGTAAAAAAGGAGGAGGAGATTTAAAAAAATGCCAGCAGTTTGGTTTGCTTTAAAGAAATCATTGCAGTGCAGATCAGAGATTAAAGATGTGTATGATCCAAAAAGTGAAGGGAAAAATTTAAGCAAGATATCGACGAAAAAGGCGACAACAGGTAGGTCAGGTTGTTCAAGATCAATTGCAAATCTGAAAGATGTTATACATGGAAGTAAAAGGCATATGGAGAAGCCACCATTACAGAGTCCAAGATCTATTGGAAGCAGTGAGCTTTTGAATCCAATTACACATGAAGTTGTTTTGAGTAATTCAACTTGTGAACTCAAAATTACTAGTTGTAATTTCCAAGATGGTAATGGGAGTAGTGGGAATAATGTTGAGAGTATTTCTGCTTTTATGGGTACTTTAAAACCAGGGACCCCTGGTCCTGGAGGACACCATATTGGATCATCAAGGAAATACAGAGGCTTTGGTAGTCCTATAAGAAAAGGGTCACCTGGAAATTTATCAAGAAAAACAGGACCTGGATTTGGGGGTAATGTTTCTAGGCCTAAAGCTTCTTATGGTGCAGATTCTCATGGCTTGACTTGTCATAAATGTGGTGAACAATTTGTGAAATGGGAAGCTGTTGAAACACATCATCTCTCAAAACATGCTGTGACAGAACTTGTTGAAGGGGATTCTTCGAGGAAAATCGTAGAGATAATTTGCAGAACAAGCTGTTCAAAGCCTGAAAACAGTTCAAATGGTATTGAGAGAATCTTGAAAGTTCACAATATGCAGAAAGTACTAGCTCAATTCGAGGAATATCGTGAATTGGTAAAGATCAAAGCCAGTAAACTCGCCAAGAAACACCCTCGTTGCTTAGCAGATGGGAATGAGCTTTTAAGATTCTTTGGTACAACTGTTGAATGTTCTCTTGGCATGAATAGCTCTTCTAGCCTATGTACATCAGAAAAATGCAAAGTTTGCAGGATTCTACAACATGGATTCTCAATCAAGAAGGAAATCAATGGTGGGGTTGGTGTTTTTACAGCTTCCACAAGTGGAAGAGCACTAGAAGTCATTGAGGAAAATATATTATCTTGTAGAAAGGCTCTAATAGTATGCAGAGTAATTGCTGGTAGAGTGCATAGACCATTGGAAAATGTTCAAGAATTGATGGGTCAATCAGGATTTGATTCATTTGCTGGCAAAGTTGGACTTTACTCAAACATTGAAGAACTCTATTTGCTCAGTCCTAAAGCTTTGCTTCCTTGCTTTGTGGTGATTTGCAAATCATAAATATACATTGTGCATGAGCCATTCTCTCATGTAGATCAATTGAAGTTCTTTATGTTAAGTTGAAGTGTCCTGCTTCTAACAAGTGTAAATTTTATTCTTTTGAATTGAGATACATGGGTGTTTGAATCATAGTAGTTTCTTTCTTGGTGATTTCAACTTGCTACTATATAGTAACATTCGACCACAAAAACTCAGCTTGGTGGATATAGTAATTTGGTATTTGTTGATGATCGAGGTGACAAATATCTCAGGAAATTAATAAAGCTGCGTGAAAATTTGTCCGGACACTATCATAAAAGAAAAATTAGAACAAAAGGAAGCTTTCTAATGTGTAAATGGAAAATTCAAGCTAAATACCTAAAAAGTGGTGTAATGGATGAGATATATTTATTTACTCTTAATAACATTATCGAGTTCGAAGCCTAGGATTGAAAAAACTTCTGGTAGGGCTGTCGGGATCATTTGGTAAAAAGAAATTACTTCTATCAGATGTTTACATTAAATCATTTAAGTTTACTGATTTAGTGAGAATACATGTCAAGAAATTTTGAGCAATTTTTCTTTAATACTCTACAAATAAATCAGTTTAGCCAGTAAATACTAAACATCTCATGATTAATTTTTGAATTAAAAAATAAGTCCTAAACTTCCAATGTTTATTTATTTTGAAGTACAGTAAAATCTCTATAAATTAATACTCGATAAATTAATAATTTTATCAAAATAATATTTTTCTTTGGTCCCGACTTGGGCCAATAAAAAATATCATCAATTTTGATAAGATAACAAGATAATATATCTTCAAAAGACCCTATATAAATATTTGTTCCCGTTAATATCCCGAATAAATTTTACAGTGTCGAAAGCAATTTAATATTTTCTCTTGCTAAACAATTATTGTCCAAGTACGGACTGCAAAATTAATGACATTCAAAACATTAATCTTAGATCACTTTGTCCCACTTCATAGTCTTCGAAAATCTTAGGATAAACTTGTTACTATACATCTTGAAAGCTCTTATTATCTACACATCATAAGGTTGAAATTGGTAAGATACAATGATTTTGATATAATCAAAATTAACCTTAGTTAAATCTCAAACCATTCTTTAAATTAATAAATATTAATTTATGAATTAAATAATATCTTTATAAAATAATAAAATTTCATGATCACGTCTATATTAATTCATATAGGTTTTACTGTATATAGTGTTGATTCTTGTTGCTCTATACTCTTATTATTTATGTCTCCCTTGTTCATATCACCAACACTCTTTCATAATTTCATAAATACTTAATTCAGGGGACAATGAAATTTGAATTGAAACACCAACAATAAATATATTAATTCAGGGGAGCAAACTCATTCATGAACTTTTGTCTCTCTCTCTATTCAATATAATGACAATGGATAAAACCTGTAAGAAATCAAAATCTTACTAAAAGATTCATGATGAGTAGTATTACTACTCCTTTTCTTTTGTAATACTACTGTTCCTTGGGTCAAATTCATAATACAAGTCCTGCTATATCAAAAATGATCTTTATTAATAATTAAATAAATTATTATTGAATATAATTTTTTATATAAGCAATTAACATTCTTTGTAAGTGTTTCTTAAATCTATATACAACGATATTAAATCTAATGTCAGTTAATAAATATCTATAAAACTTTAACACTCTTTAATAATATACATATTTGTTACTGCTAAAAACTGTTTTTATTGTTGAGTCATGATCCTTTGAACAATCCAAGAAGAAAGTATAGTATGCATTTATTTTTTGGATTGGACTGCACTAAAATTGGAAATAAATTCTGACACTGACTTGCATATGCAAGGACTACAACATATGGGTCATTATTATACAGTTGGTTGATCTATGGGTCATTTTTCTTTGGTGTAAATCCAGTCAATTTACCAACAAGAAGGCAGAAAAACACAACCTCAGTACTACATCAATTCTGGCTAAAGTTTGCCAGTCAAGAATCGTAGGGATCGTTTAAATTTGTAGGATTTATGCATCCATAAAGTAACTAATATATCAAATTTAATCCTAGGTCTCGAGTTCGAGTCTCTTTGAGTATATAGTCATCTTTTTTAAGGAACATTTTACCTCTAATGTGTTACTTTTTTGCGTGAATCAAGATTAATCAGGCTCTGATATAGATATCAAATGCTGAATGAAAAAAACAAACATAAATGGTATCTTATCCAACTAGGCACCAACTAAACCAGAGATAAAATAATTTCATATTATATTTTGGATTTATTATTCTGTATATCAAGCGAGTCCTATTTGTATTCCCACTATTTCAAAATGAATGATTTTTTGAGTTAAAAAATTAGTTATTGACATTAATTAAAGGGTAATTATCAATATTATCCTTGTATTTCTTCCTTAACAACGGTTATGTTGGAAAAAATACTAAATAAATTCTTGGACTTTGTTCATTTTGGATCATATAAGGGAGTCAGAAATTTATTTATTTTAGAATGGAAGAAGTGTGTGATTATATGCCCTCTAGAGACTAGAATGTCACTTCCATTTCCTCATTTTACCATGCTACAGTTTTATATTTTCCGACGCACTGTTTTGATAGTATAATGCAAAATTTATACACTACACCAGATATTTAGTGAAATTATTTAATAATAATTAATTAACCGTAAATATATTCTTTGACATTTAAACACTCTTCATGGATAATGGACTTGAACAAAATTTCTTGATAAGTAGTTGTATAGATAGTTAATTTACCTAAATTTTATAGTGTTAAAGAGCTAATCAAATTATTTTCATACTCTTTTATAAAATTATAAAAGTCCCTTAAAATTTATGGATTTCAAATACATCATTGAACTTTCGGATACATCGATGAGAGATGTATTCGAGAAGGGATGGATATGTAAGAGAGGGATTAGGACATTCGGGTATATCACTAGACTTCCGAATACACAAGTGAGGAATGTATCAGAGAGCGGAAGGATGTATTAGAAAGCGGAGAGATGTATCCAAGAAGCAAATGGAGATGTATCAACAAGATGAGAGCGCTATATCCGAGAAGAAATTTTTGGATTTTTTTTAAAATGGTAAGAATTTTTTAAAGATGAAGTTCTGGATGGGCCAGTGTTGAGAATGGCCCAAACCTCTCGCAGTGCCAGAATTTGGCCCAAGTCCTAAGCAGGTTATTCTCTTCATCCATTCAAATATGTTTTAAAAGTTAAAACCTTGCAAGAAATATGTTAAACTTTTTAGTCTTAATTACCTATGAAGCATCTCAATCATGTCAAGAGTCGGTTCTAAAAAATTTCTTATTTGTCAACCGTGACAGAAGGAAAGGAAGATTTACTATTTTTTCTCTTTCTTTACTGTCACTTCAATTCCTTTCAACTATAAATCATGGTGTTGATGTATTTTATTGTTTCTTATCGGGATTCGTAATTATCCTACTAAAGATCATATATATGTTCAATATGAAATGCCTTCACAAATAACTAGATAATCAATAGTACTTTGTCATTCATAATTTTCACCAAAGAAACTTTTACTAATGAATCGAAATATATTTAATTTTAATGATATGGAGATAAACAAGTAGTGAATTATCAAAAATAATTTAATTTTTATTTTATCTATCATAATAATTGAATAAATCGTAAATCATAAATCATAAACAAGAAACTAAAATATCCCAAATCATGCTCTGTGGAAAATTTGAAATTTCAAATCAAGATCTCAATTAATTTTGTATATCCATGCTAATTTGAAGTCATTACTTCATATCCTTACTCCAAACACAAGCTTGGATAGTTCTCCTTATTGGAGGAACCATATATATGTTACAAACATAATAAATCTAGGGTTAATACAACTGCAGTAACATACATCTATATTTATATTATTTAAAAAACATGAAGGTCGTAGAAACGTTATTAACCTTTTTCCTTAGTTAAATGACCCTACAGTAGACAAAATATTACGGAGTATTTACTATTTTCCTCTTAAATGATTATTTTTTATGATCATATAATGTTGTACACAAAATGAATAAAATATCGAATCAGATATACTAAAGAAAGAGGTTCACGTATTAAAATAACTTTGTAACTTTTATATAGAGTTGAAATCCAAAACGGTAAAAAAAATTTATAAAATTTCCAAAAGGGTATATGATTTTTTTTTAACCAAAACGGTAAAATCGCTACTGACGTAGCGATTTTACTGGCCTGAACTTTTATAAATGATTTATTTATTTGTTATATTTTTTATTTTTATTTTTTAAAAAATTAAAATCGCTGCAAGTGCAGCGACTTTTGATAAAAAATATTTAATTTTTTTATTTTATAAATCGCTGCACCTGCAGCGATTATTTTTTTTAAAAAAAAAATTAATTTATTTTTTAGAAATCGCTGCTCCTGCAGCGTTTTCTTTAAATTTTTTTTTTTTTTTTGTCAATTATGATATTTATCTACTTTTATTTATATAGAAAATCAATTGACAAATGACAAAGACATTTATCTACTTTTATTTTTTTATTTATAATTATAAAAAATAATTATATAAAAACATTTATCTACTTTTATTTTTTTATTTATAATTATTCTTTGTCTACATTAATATGAGTTTTTCACTCAAAAAGAGTTCATTAGTGAAAGATGCCTGTTAAAAAAAATGTCTTTGTCATTTGTATAAATAAAAAAAAATTATAATTATAAACTGGCGATTTGTCATTTGTCAATTGATTTTCTATATAAATAAAAGTAGATAAATATCATAATTGACAAAAAAAAAAAAAAAAAATTTAAAGAAAACGATGCAGGAGCAGCGATTTCTAAAAAAAGAATTAATTTTTTTTAAAAATTTTTTTCCTTTAGAAAATAAAAAAAAAAAAAAAAATATTTTTTATCAAAAGTCGCTGCACTTGCAGCGATTTTAATTTTTTTTTAAAAAAAATAAAAAATATAACAAATAAATAAATCGCTGCCAAGGCAGCGATTTATAAAAGTTCAGGCCAGTAAAATCGCTACGTCAGTAGCGATTTTACCGTTTTGGTTAAAAAAAAAATCATATACCCTTTTGGAAATTTTATAATTTTTTTTTACCGTTTTGGATTTAACTCCTTTTATATAAGACATTTGTTTTAGCATCAATAACTAATTTTAAATTATTTTATTTATTCTTAATATAATTTTATTGATTGACATTACATACCATACCCTCAAAATTTGTGGTTATATATGGCTTACCCATTATATAAAGGGAAAATTTCACATATAACCATTCAAAAATAGCCTAATTATTCTCCATAGCTATAGTTTGATAATTACGAGGAGAGAGGCGAGCGAGACTGGGAGAGAGAGGACAGAGGAGAGAGGGGGGGCAAAAAGTGGGAGAGAGGTGAATTGTATATGTATATCGGTTAGATAATTGTATATTATACATATATATTTGTATATATGGCAAAAGAGTTTGAGAGAGGGAGGAGAGAGACGATATAGATTGGGAGAGGAAAGAGAGAAACGAGCGAGAGACGGCAGAGAGTGGGAGAGAGGTGAATTGTATATGTATATCGGTTAGATAATTGTATATTATACATATGCATTTATATATATGACAAACGAAATTGGGAGAGAGAGGAGAGAGGAGAGCG
The DNA here is from genome assembly GCA_022817965.1 of Solanum lycopersicoides. Lineage (NCBI taxonomy): Eukaryota > Viridiplantae > Streptophyta > Magnoliopsida > Solanales > Solanaceae > Solanum > Solanum lycopersicoides. The sequence continues at coordinate 70,559,240 of CM040619.1, read as the reverse complement.
AGATTGGAGAGGGAAGATAGAGGCGAGTGATAGAGGGCAGAGAGTGGGAGAGAGGTGAATTGTATATGTATCTCAATTAAATAATTATATATTATACATATGTTTTATCTATTATGACGAATTATGCATATATATACAAATGTGATTAATTATACAAAGTCGAAGACAGCCCACGTAATTAATGTATAATGTTAGTCGTAAGTGGTACTTATAGCAAACTATAGCTATGATGAATAATTAAATAATATAAATTTACTTAACCGCGTAATTTCTATTTAAATAAACGATTGTTGCAAATTAGTTATGCATATATATGCATACAATATATATATATATATATATATATATATATATATATATATATATATATATATATATATATATATATATATATATATATATATATATATATATATATATAGTATGTATTAACGAAATCTAAGCTATAAATCTAAAAATCGTAGTTATTACTGACCACACAAATTCAAATTTCATGTCTATTTAAAAATTCATTCAATTTCTTAGCCACAAAAATAAAATTGATAGAGCTAAATTCTTATTTTTGCTATAATTGCTAATAATTGTGGCAATAATTATCTAAATAGCTCTAATTTTACCACTACGATAAAATTTCATAGCTAATAATATATATTTATCACGCAATGAAAAGAATTATAGCAATAGTAACCCTTTAGCCACAATAAGTATTTTTGAAACAAAATATTGTAGCTATATAAATAGATTTGCTTCAAGTTATAAAAAAAATTATGGCAATAGTTATATGAATAGCCACAAATTTATTGTTGCAATAAAATTTCGTACCTAATTATTAACTCTTGCCACAAGTTTAAATTTGTCATAGTAAAAACAATCTTTTAGCCACAATAGTAATTTGGATAAAATTTATAGCTAAATAAATAATTTTGTTTGAATTTATAAATGTGGCAATAATAATGTAATAGACAAACTTTTTGTCATAATAAAATTTCATAACTGATTATTAATTTTTGTCACAAATTCAAATTTATTATAACAATAATAACCTTTTAATCATAATAAATTATTTAAAGATTTTTTTTTTTTGAAAAATAGATATATGTTTTTCAAGCTACAGAAGAGTTGTGGCATATTAAAAGATGTAGTCATAGATCTTTTTGCTATAGTAAAATTTTTAGTTAAGTATTAATTTTTTGCTACGATTGAAAGTAGCTAGTTGAAGCAGTTATAACCTTTATTTCATAAAACAAAATTTTATATCTAAATAAATAATTTTTGAAGTATCAAAAGTTATAGCAATTTTTAACTTAGATAATTTAATTATTTGTCACGACAAAATGATATAAACATGCCACACAAATATGAAGATCAGTATCGCAAAAAGGAGATAAATCTCACATCAAACAGTAAGAGGAGAAAGAGAGGGAATAACTTAGGATTAAAGACAAAATAAAATGGGTCATATTATATTTTTAATGGGTCAGGTTTGGTGGGTGGATCACTTGGTTTTTATGTTGTTGTTTTTTAATAAAAAAAATGGTTTGTTATATAAACAATTAATATCAGAAAATTTTAATTAAAAAAATAATATAATAGATTGAGTGACTTTTTGGGAAAAGAGTGGATATTTGAGCGACTTTTGAGTTAAAATTCAAAGTTGAGTAATTTTCTAAGAAAGAAGTGCATAGTTGAATGACTTTTGAACAAAATTGAAAATTGAGTGACTTTGTAAGAGAAGTGTGCATAGTTGAGTGACCATCTGAGGTATTATTTCTCAAATCATATGAAAAAAGTGAGCCAATAATGGATGACCAAGGAAATGACGTTTAACGGTTCTTGCTTTCTTTAACTTTTCTTATTATTTATTTATAAAATTTTATCTATTCAATTTTATTGTCTCGTTAAAGAAAGTGATTAAACGCCTCTCAACCATCGTCTTTCTTTAATTATATTTCTTATTATTTTTTCCAACAAATGCTAAATAAAATTATTCTATATTTTATTCCAAAATTTTTAAATCCCTTATCCAACAACCTAAGAGTCTAGCTAGTATGTTTTCACAAGCAAATAAACGTTTATTTAACATTCATTAGATAGGTACAAAGTATTCAGGAACATAGTATTGGGGACCATGAATTTTACTGATCAGTATTTCATATGACTAGACTACCTCAGGAGAAAAGTCAGAACAGGCTAGCCTATGGGTTGTTAAAATTTAAAATGTCACTCTAATTTTATGCATGTCTCAAATTTTATTTGATTTTACGTTAGACTACATCGTCTATATATATAAATATTTACCTACATTAATCAATATGCTCAATCACATATATCTCTTCTTGTTACATTCTAGTTACAATCCCTACTATATATATATTTTTCCTTTAGAAAAAAATCATCATGACTAGTGAGCAGCAATCTGTCTTTTGTAACCAAATCAATTATTCTGCATCATTTGGTGAGAGTAAGATAGATCAAAGCCTAGTTCAACGACGAAATGCTAATTACAAGCCAAACATTTGGAAGTATGATATCCTCCAGTCACTTAAAAGCCAATATTCAGTAAGTTTAATTTCTCTCTTATACATCTAAATAAGATATGTTATCTGCTATATCAAAAGTTTATAATATAGCATAATTGTACAAAAAAAATTGAGTGGCTGGGTAGGTAGAAAATTTTAAAATTTGATCAACACTAAATTCAAGGACAACAATTCTAACATAGAAAACATGACCAAATACTTTCTCTAGCTAATACTTGAGCAGCTTAAAATTTATATAGAAGCTAAGTCAAGTATCCATTTGAATCTATGCATGTGTAGTTTATTTTCACAAGCAAATTGAAGTGTATCAAAATTAAGTCATTCAGAGTTATTAAAAGTACATTATTATTAATTATATATAGGTCATAAATTATTTTATGTGAGTACTCAACAATGTACTCCCTCATATTCGTTTATTAATTTTAATTTTGTAACGATGCTTAAGAAATCATGAATGAAAAGACAATTTTATTAAATCACCCCATAAAAAGCTTCTTGGGATCAAAAAGAATTAATTGCTTGGTTGATATAAGAAACTTAATAAATGATTTCTTGATTAGATAAAATGGACAACTATTTTTCGTATACTGATCAACTAATATAGTAGGATTATTGATCCGGCAACATATACTCATTGGACCCATGTAGTACGATGAAAAAACACCTAACATAATAACATGGGTGTGTTTGGCCAGGAATTTGGATACCTACACTGTGCAGACCTGCCATGGGTGCGTTACCACTAAAAAAAGAAGAAAGAAAAGGACATATAATGCTGACTACTTCTAGGGGTTTGTTAAAATATACGGAAAACAGCACTCTATTTGTATGTGGCTCAAATTTCAGTGATTTTTAAACCTCATCGTCTGTATAAATCGTTACATTAATCAAATGTATGCTCAGTTCTTTTTTTTTTTTTTTTACATTCTAGCTAACTAGGGTACATCACTAGAATATTGTTGCTCAATATATATCTAATTTGTTTTCTTAAATAAACTATGACAAGTGAGCAGAAATTATCTGTCTTTTGTAACCAAATGGTTAAAGAATGATAAAAGTTCGACATCGATGGTTAATGAGATGAGTGGACTCTTTTTAAGGCTTGGACAATTCTTCTCCCTTTGAGCTAACTTTTGAATTTGAATTAGACCTAAAACCTAATTTCACATCGTATCAGAACAGGACTCATCTCACTCGATGTTGGGTACATCACTAGAATATTCGTGAATTTTCTCCCTAAGAAGACAAAGAAACTTTATGCAATATATTTATAACGGCTGATACTTTAATTTTGTGTCACGTTAGACGTCAGTCAAAAAGTCTAACTTTTAAACTTTGGTCGTTTTGTTACTTCGTACCATTATTATAATGCTGATTATGATTAAAGAGGCAGTGTTGAAGACAAACACCTTATCATGTTGAAAGTTATAGTTATTACTTCAACCCCGACAAGGCTTACACACGTGGATTAAAAAACCATCACACACTTAAATTGTTCTTATGGACAGTACTTACCTATTTTACCTTATTATCTGATAATAGGAATAAAGAGAGTTGTTATTTTTTATATGCAGGAAGGGAAGTACAAAAGAGAAGCTCAAAAGTTGAAAGAGGAATTTTTGTGGCTTATGAAAGAGATAGAGAATCCATTGGCTAAATTAGAGCTTATAGATAGCATAAACAAAATGGCCCTCTCTCATCTCTTTGACAAGGAAATCATGGTGTATCTACAAAACATGGAATTTCCAAACAAGCTCAAGGATTATGGCAATGAAATGGATCTCTATTCAACTGCTTTATATTTTAGGATTTTTAGGCAGTATGGCTATAATGTGACACAAGGTACGTATGTACGTACACAAATATCTATATTCAAATTAAAATTTCACCATATCTTAATTAATTCTATATGGATCCACTATTAATTATATGTCCAGTCAAACACCATCACATAAATTGGAAACTTATATTCGTATAACACAGATGTATTCCTTAGCTACATGGATGAAATGGGTGAACAAATCAAGGTAGACACAAACGTGGATCCAAAAACAATGATGCAACTATTTGAAGCTTCTCACTTGGCCTTAAAGGGTGAAAATATGTTGGATAAGGCTAGAATATTTTGCACAAATAATTTGAAAATTTGTAATAATATTATTCCAATGGAAATGCCACTGCATTGGAAGGTGGAATGGTACAACACTAGAAAGCAAATTTACAAACAGGAAAACGAAAAAGAAGAACGGATGTCAAAATTGAAGCTTCTTCAACTAGCTAAACTCAACTTCAATATGGTTCAAGCTGAGCATCAGAAAGATCTTGTCCATATTTTGAGGTAGAGTTTAAGTTTTATACGTCGATTTCTATGATAATCATTATTTGATCATCTCTCTTGATAAAGAATAGTAGTAATAGTTAAGTTAAATTTTCGAGAAAAGTAAAAGTCTCTGTTTGTGTTGGGACATATTTTTCACTAATTGTCCGACAATAGTTGTTCATTATTGAATTAACACACTCTTTAAGAAACTATAAATATTAGGATAATTTTACTGTATAATCTTTTGAAAACGTAATAGGTAAATGACTACAAATCTACAATTAATGTTAAGGGTAAAATTATAAACTAAGAGTATGTTTGGTATGAAGGAAAATTTCCAATTTTTCCATGCTTGGTTGGGACTAAAGTTTTGAAAAATATTTCCAAATCAATTCATTTTCCACAAAATTAAGAAAAATGAGTTCCCTTTAAAAATTAAGGAAAACATTTTTCAAAACTCTCCTCCAATTTCAAATTACATTTTTTTTTGGGAAACCAATAATTTTAAAAAAAATATTCAATTTCAAAATTTTATTTTTTCACCCGATCTCTGACCCCCCCGGCTACCCCCAACCCTACCCCTCCCAAAAAATTAATTTGCTTTTTAAAATATTTTAAATTTTAATTTTTGTTTTTTAAACTGCTAACCCACCCACCCCACCCGGACATCCACCACCCAACCCCAACCCCCAAAAAATTAATTTTATTTTTAGAAGTACTATCAACTTCAATTATTTTTTTCACTCCAACCCCCTATCCCCTGCCCCACCACTACCCCCACCCCACCCCATCCCACCATCACCCCAAAATAATAATAGTTTTATTTTTAAAAAATATTTTCAATTTCATAAATTATTTTTTACTCTAGTAAAAATAAAAGATGTCTCTCAAAAATATTTTTCATTCATAAATCAAACACAAAATTATTTTCGGAAAATATTTTTTACTCACCAACCAAACATGGAAAATAAGTCCAAAATCTACTTGTTTCAGGAAAACATTTTCATTAAAAAAAAATTCCTCCATACAAAAACCTAAGTGTAAAATTATCCATTAATCTCATAAAATAGACAAGTATTATTGGACATCCATTTTTAGTATAGTGGACAAGTATTGTTGGACGGAAAGAGTAAAACCAGACATTCTGTGGAAACATAATAATTTATTAATTTGTTTATTTAAAATGAAGATATTCTTCACTTTTATTTTTTTAACATACAAATATCGTGTTGTTTGGAGAAATTAATAGATAAAGAGGAAATAGGGAGACAGGAAAATCGACTTCTATCTTATGATGTTGTTTGGAGAAATTAATGTAAAAACAAAGATGAAATTGACATGGTTGTCGTGTTGTTAATTTGTTAGGTGGTGGAGGAATTTGGGACTGATAGAAAATGTAAGCTTCAGCAGAGATCGAATCGTCGAAAGCTTTTTGTGGTCAGTGGGTGTTGCTTTTGAGCCTCAACATTCTAATTTTAGGAATTGGCTCACCAAAGCTATCACTTTCATTATAGTAATTGACGATGTCTACGATATTTATGGCACTTTGCAAGACCTACAACTATTCACCGATGCTGTTGTCAGGTATAACAAAAACTAATATCATGTGTGATCGTCTTATCTAAAAACGTTTGACTTGTTATAAAGAGCATATTATTATTATTTAATTATATTTTCAACACTTTTTTTTTTTTTATACCAGATGGGATCCTACGGTGGTTGAGCAATTACCATCATGTATGCAAATCTGTTTTTGGAAACTATACGATACCACAAATGATGTAGCTCTTGAAATTCAACAACAAAAAGGCTGCAAATTTCCAGTGTTAACATATCTACAAAAAGTGGTATATATATATATATAAAAAGTTAATTTAATTATTGTCTATGATTTGATTAATTAATGAGTACTACATATATATGACACAAATTTAACATGAAAATATAACGTTTTCAGTGGGCAGAATTTTGCAAAGCACTGCTTGTGGAAGCTAAATGGGATTCAAAGGGTTCTACACCAACATTTAGTGAATATTTAGATAATGGATGGAAATCATCAGGTGGCACTGTGCTATCTCTTCATGTTCTTCTTGGTTTGGCTCAAGATTTCTCCCAAGTTGATTATTTTCTTGAAAATGAACAAGACCTTATATACTATTCATCCCTTATAATCAGGCTTGGAAACGACCTTGGGACTTCAACGGTACGTAATTATTAATGGGGAATCTTAGTAACTTAATTAGTTGGTTATCTGAATTTTTACATTGGTAGTGAGAGTTCGATTTCTCATATTATGATCTCCTCCCCCAGTTCTCCTTCTCCACCTTCAATTTTTTTTTTTTAAAACAGTAAGTAATTGCTACTCCCTCCATTTTAAATAATGACTTACTTTTCTTTTTAGTCGGTTTAAAAAAGAATCCCTCATTCATAATTTAATTTTAACTTTCCATATGACATGTTTAAGACCAGAAAATTAAATCACATTTTTGCTAAAATTGAAATAACTTTAATTTAGGACAATAAGATTGAAAAGTCTCTTTTTTAAACGTATAGACTAATAAATTTAGTGGGACGAATATAATTTCCAATTTATGTTGTTCCTATATATTCATTAATTCACCGTATTGTGAATAATTACTTACATAATATTGTGAAAAAATTACATAATCAGTGTATAGATATTAAATATTCAATCTGACATTTTCGAGTACATATATATAACAGGCTGAACTGGAAAGAGGTGACGTGTCTTCATCTATCTTGTGTTACATGAGGGAGGAAAATGTTAAGGAGGATGTAGCAAGGAAGCATATCGAAGAGATGGTGAAAGAAACATGGAAGAAAATGAACAAACATTGTTTTGAGAATTCATCACCATTAATTAAGTATATAATGAATATTGCTCGTGTTACACACTTTATATATCAAAATGGAGATGGATTTGGTGTTCAAGATGGAGAAACTAGACAACAAATCTTATCTTCTTTGGTTCAATCACTTCCTCTCAATTGATGACAACAAGTAGTACGTACATGCAATTGGCATATCTTGATTATTAGAGAGAGAGAGAAAAATATCGTGGATATGTACTAATTAAGTCCTTTTTTTTTTTTTTTTGGTTGTAAATCTTGAAATTAAGCATTTAACAATCATTTACGTCAGCCACTAAAAATGTAATGTATTACTAGTAGTTTTTATGATTTTTTTAAAAAAAAATTGTGTGGAAGAGTTTTCTATTGTTGATATGTATTTATTTTGATTCTTTACCCTAACTAGACATATTATTAAAAAAATATGTCTTAAAGTTATTGTGAATCTTAAGCGGCTAATAAAATTCACTAGTGTGTGTCAATTCCTCTAAGTGATTAAGTACCATCTAAGTGATTAAGAACCATGTGAAGCTTTTTTTCGTCAATTAGGATTGTGATAGAGTGGTAAATACTCTTTCATCCTTAATTATAGGTCTTGAATGTGAGGCCTTAGGTGTACGGTGGCTATCTTCAGAGATATTTTGATTAAACTGGCTATTTAAACACGTTTTGAATTCCAAGATTTAAACACGCCACGTCTATCTTTGATCGTAAATTTTTCATATATCTTTTAGATATTTTGAATTTTTAGTTATTGTAACTTATAGTACTTTGTACTAATATATAAATTTTTTATTTTAAAAAACTTTGAAAATTTCATGAGCAAATTCACTATCAAACTTAAATTGTTTAACTCTAAAAAAAGAAAATGTGCACACAAATTGAATCATGTAGAGTAATGTTTCCAGTCACATTGAATTTATCTCCTAATAGATATATTTTTCCAGTGAGTTGATTCGATGGAATATGAATGAGAAAATTATATTTTATACTCTTTACTTATTTGTAGTTGCAAAATCTTCATTTTTTACGTAAAGAAAAAAGAATTTTTTTTTATAGTATATTAACTTGCATGGAATATATAAAAAGCTCGCTCCGTTTGGCCATGCGATATGGTATTATGATATTAAATCATGATATGGTATCATGATATAAAATCATAAGATGAAATTGAAGTGTTTGTTTGGACATGCGATATGAAATTTTTGTGTTGTAAATTTTCTCATAAATATAAAATTCCATAAGTTGTAAAATTATTAAAATAGCCCCAATTGTTTATTCAGTTTTATAAAATAAAAAAAATTATAAAATCGCATTAAAAATTATTACAAAGGTATTTGTTCTTCACTTAAGTAATTGTTTCATCTAACTTTAATTTAATAAAAAAAATGAACATAAATTGTAGTGTACTAATTTTTAATATAATCCTCTCACATAGTACGAACAATTTCCTCAAGTTGAACTTGCATTTCTCGATCATGTGACTGAGAAGACGAACCAACATTATTACTTTGAGTCATTTATTGGTCAATATCATCCGCAACTATATTTTCATGTTTAAAGACCATAAATATTTAATCACTTAAACAATCGATTGGTGTGAGTAGTGCTGGCAATTTAAGCCCATTTTTCAATTACCCACCCAAATAGCTTTTCAAATATGTGTTGAAAGAGTAATTTTAAATATGGATAATATTTGGGATTATACCATTAAAATATGGGTATATTATGGGTAAATTACGCGTCAAATATGAGTATTGCAAGTTTTCTTCAAATTATCAAAAAACCTTCTGTTACCAAGTTTTAGAAGCGATTTTTCAAAATTTTCATATATATGTCCCTGTTAATATTTCAACTCTTGACCTCCATCCCACGCTTTCAAAAAAAATAAATTAAAGTTTATTTTTAAAAAATATTTTGAATATCATAATTTCATTTTTCACCCTTACCCTCGACCCCCCCAACCCACCTCCACACCAGCCCCCTCACCCCCACCCCCCAAAAATATAAAAAATTAAATTTATTTTTAAAAAATATTTCAACTTCAAATTTCATTTTTTCATCCCTACCATCGTCCCCCCATCACCCCCACCCCCACCCAAAAAAAAATTAAGTTTTTTTAAAAAAATTCAACTTCAAATATTTATCTTTTCACTCTACCCTGGACCCACCCATTCCAGCCATCGTCCCCCACCCCCACCCCCTACCCCCTACCCCAACCAGCCCCACCTTTCAAAAATATTAAGTTTGTTTAAATAATATTTTTAACTTAAAATAATTTTCACCCTACCCTGCCCCCCGCTAGCTCCCTATCAGCCCCCCCCCCACAACATCGAAATTTTTTTAATTTTTTTTTTACTTTTATAATAAAATTAAATTAAATGAAGCATTTTCAACAGATTTCATCTAAAAAAAAGACTAAAATATTTTCTACATATTGCATTCTTAAGTAAAGAACTATTTATTCATAAAATATGGGTAAAATATAGGTAAACTAGCATTTTACCCAACCCATTTTTACCCATATCAAATATGGGCGGGTTGAATGATTACCCATTTTATGTTACTCATTTTCAACCCGCACATATTTGATCCAACCCGCCCATTTGCCACCTCTAGATGTGAATTAAAGTGACTATATGTTGGTGAAAATAATAAATTTTATGTCGGTGAGAATAAAAATTTTAAAAATTAATAATGTGATTATAAATTTTATTTACATTTGAAATAAATGGTAAGTAAATATAAATGTGGGTTGTTTTAACAAAATAAAAACTTGTGAATCAATTTTTATATTAAAATATCTCAAATCATGATATGAAATCACCATGGAATTTCATATCCTGCTTTTTGGAGAACATAGAATCACATCTCATGATTCCATATCATGAGATGGCAGCGTGAAATCACATGTCCAAACGCTAATTCCATCTCACGATATCATATCGTGATATGATATCGCATGGCCAAACGCCTACTAAACGTTATCACCCATGTCTTATTTTGTTGAATGAAATTTTGTTCGCCATACTAACTTTAACTTTTTATATAAGATGATAATCATATAATTTAATATAATGATATTCCACTTCTCCCCATTTCCTTTCTCTCTATTTTCTTCAAGTTCTAACTTGGATTGGAGACACATGGCATAGTTTAAAATTAATTGTTGAGATTTAATTGATTAAAGTAAAGTCCTAACAATAATTATTTACTTTCATATATTTGTTTCTAAAATATTTTTGCAATATCCATCATATTATCCTTAAATATATTTAAAAAAAATATTTAATACCCTGCATTCATATATAAAACTTTTACTAATTTTTTTTTACTTTTTTGAAAAAAATTATAATAAAATTAAAATATTTTTATCATTCTAATAGAGTATTAAGACCTACAATGTTTATACAGCAATATAGACTCCATTTAGGGAGTAAGAAAGAATTTAAAGTTGAGTGGCAAAATTTATTTTACTCCTAAACATAGAAAAAACTTTAGGTCACAATTTTTATTTTTTCAGTTGACAAATATTATTTGAGAAATGACAACGTTAGAAAAAAAAGTAAAATCAGCAAAAAAAATTACTCAAGTAATTAAGAAAAGAAATTCCTTTAAATACACTTAGAAAAAAAATATAATGTAAATCTAGGATTGTTAGATTGTAAATATATTTGAGAAGCAAATATATGGAATTAAATAACTATGGTTAGGACTTTACTTTAATCAACTAAATCTCAACCATTAATTTTAAACTATGACATATGTCACCAGTCCAAGCTAGGACTCAAGAAAAATAAAGAGAAGAGAAATAGAAAGCAGCCGGATCCGCAAAAAAGCAACACCTACGGACCGAACAGACTTTGCCAAAAATGTACTAAAATACACTTCCAGTATTAAGCCTAAATGGGTCCTTAGCGTTTAAAATAAATGGTCAAAATATAAAAAATAAATTATAATGACAATATGAGTAAAGATTATGAATATAATTTTATACGTTCTCTGGATTATATTTGAACCTAAAATCAAGTCACTGCTTATACGTCGAGTCATGTGAGATTTTCACAGATTTATTGTGATTATCCCTTGTTCATTAATAAGAAATATCAGTTTTTAAGTTATGAGCCTCTTACGATTAAATTGTTTAATTTGGTGTACATATTTAGTACCAATGAATATTTCTCGTCAAAAGCCTTTGATTTAAACTGATGTTTATATAGTTAGATACTTGATAGGTCTTAAATATTTATATATTTATACTAAATTAAGACGCATGCTTTTATTTGTTTTCAAACAATGAATAAAGTTAACTATATTCATGTTGAAGAAATTTCGAAGTTAATTACTAGCTCAAAAAAATCGTTACATGTATGGTCTTCTTTTCCAGATTTCCAGTATTATCAAAGGAAAAGGGGTTAAATTTGACTTCTACTATGCAAAAGTATTGGTGATATTGGCACAAAAATATTCTTGCAAATATAAAAGTGGTTCAAAGACATTTTGTTCCAAAACATTAGAGGTTATTCAATATGAGTGCTCAATTCAATGTTAACACTAAGGTGTGGACGCTCAATTTCACCACGAACAGTAAATAATAAATTAACATTACAACGTAACTCTTTACAATCTTGACTCTTATTATTTATTTTATTTTTTGCAATCATTATAGTCAAAAAAATCATGTACTCTTTAGTGCTATTTTTTTTTTTTTAAAGAAAATGATGAATACCTAACTCACATCTTTTCCACACGGAATAAACTAATAATCACGTTATTGTTAAGGGCGACTGCATAAAGTTTTAAAGAAGAAGAAAATTGGTATTTCCGCGTCCATACAATACTTTTCTCATCTTGCATACCTTACAACGTTTTGTCGTATTTTTAAGTTGCTATTTAGATATTAAAACAGGTCCTATTCCATTTTATTTTATTGATTTCTTGAAAACTATATATATATATATATATATATATATATATATATATATATATATATGTATACGATGGCTACATATATATTTGCCTTTTTTTTTTTGCTTTCGTTTTAATTTGTTTGCTTATTTTTAGTGTTTTTTAAATATATATTTAAGAACTATGTAAAAGAAATACTATAAATCATGATAATAAAATATTTTTAAGAATATATTAAAATTCGAATTTTTTTATGTTACTAATGCTGCATCAATATTATATAAAATAATATATGTGTGTATATTGATATAAAATTATTTATTATACATGTATATACGTTCATATACACTATTTGTATACTGCAACAGGTTCATCTTTCTCACTAAGTTGATTTTTTTCTTCAATTTTATCCAACTCAAATCTCCTCTAATGAGTCCGAAATTTTAAATATAAACTTAGTATTTTAAGTTTTTTAATAAATTATTCACTAATAATGATTTACAGTTAATCATTAGAATTTGAGCTAAGCATTGAATAGACAAAAAACTAGTATTTGTTTGACTTATATACTCCCTCCATTTAAAAAAGAATGATCTACTTTGACTTGACACAAAGTTTAAGAAAACAAAGAAGATTTTTGAATCTTATGATCCTAAATTAAACTTATGTAAAACATACAAAACTCTCATTTAATCTTGTGGTCTTAAACATGCCAATGAAAAATTGAAATTAAAATGTTACCAAACAAAGAAAGAGGTCATTCTTTTTCAAACAAACCAAAAAGGAAAGGAAATAATGTAGCTAAAGTGTTTAGCCACGAAAAAATTCATATTTAGCTACAATGAACTCTGTAGCAATAGATGTCTTTTCTTGCAGTGGTGTTGCATGCTTATTCCCCTTTAATAATTATATTAAATACTATATTAGATTAGTGTGTATATATATCCCATACCTTCTAATGCATATGCTACTCTATTATCTAAAAATCATGGCTTGCAGAAATATATTGTCCATTGTTTCAACCATGCAAACACAGAAACTTTATCATACTAAAGAATAAAAAAGTAATCCTGAAAAGATATCTACGTATAAAGCAAACATTTGGAAATATGATCATCTACTTTCTCTTACAAGTCAATATTCAGTGATTATTCATAATCTTATCTTAATTAGTCATTTAATGATTACCTAGTTAGTATTACATATTACATTTGGTCGTGCAGGAAGAGAAGTACAAAGTTGAAGCAGAGAAGCTAAAAGAGGAAGTGTGTTGTACGTTTTCAGACACTGCTAGTCCAGTGGCTCAGCTAGAGCTTATAGATACAATTGACAAACTTGGCCTTAGTAGTTACTTTGAGGCTGAAGCTTAGGAAAATACAATTATGCACTCCATGAAGAGTAGTTCCAATCACTATGCTTCACAAGGTATCGATATCAAACATCGTCTGGTCATTTGAGAAATTAACTCCAAACATTTTTATATTTCCACTCTTTACTCTTTTTGATTTGTGCAGATTTGTTAAAGGATTTGTGGGATGGGAAAGGGAAATTAGCTTCAACATTATTGGAGATTTTTGAAGGGTCACATCTTAGCATGGATGGTGAAAACTTACTAAATAATGACATAAGATTATTGTCAGATATTGTTGACAGATTTACTACTAGTAATCCCTTGGCATGGAGAGTGAGATGGTACGATGTTAGAACACACATTATAACTGCAAAAAATTGCAACAACACAAATCCAATGTTGCTCAAATTAGCTAAACTTAACTTTAATATCATTCAAGCAACACACCAAAATGATCTCAAAGATGTAATAAGGTAATTAGTACTCCTATATTAAAATCATTTTCTTTTCTTGATGGTTCGATCGATCGATCATCTCAATTATTTTATGGAATATATATTTGTTTTTGTGAATTAAACAGATGGTGGAGCAATCTTTGCATAGTTGAAGATTTAGAGTTTACAAGGGACAGAATAGTAGAAAGCTTCTTTTACGCTGTAGGAATTGCATCAGAGGCTCAACATGGAAGCATTAGAAAATGGATCACCAAAGTGATTCAATTAGTGCTAATAATCGATGATCTTTAGCTGACGTGCAACAATTCACCCGTGCCATAGAGAAGTAGGTCCTCACAATACTAGTTAATTAAAATTAATTAAGTTGTTAAACATTTAAATTCATAATTAGTATCATTAAAAACAAGTTCAATTTTGACATTAAATTAGATGGGACCCAAATGAAGTAGAGCGGCTGCCAGAGTGTATGCAGATCTGTTTTAGGGCGTTGCATGCAACAATGGAAGAGATTTGTGTTGAAATTCAAGAACAAAAGGGTGGCCCTTCAACATTACCTTATTTGAAACAAGGAGTAAGTATTAATTTACGAGTTTTTAACTTTAGAATTTGACAACAATATAATATATCAAGTAGATTTAAATATATATATATATATATATATATATATATATATATATATATATATATATATGCTCATTAACTTTAGGCTTAGGCTTAAGTGAGCCCCTCAAAGTTTTCTGCATAATTCACTTAGATAACTTAACTAGAATTAGTACCTATTGAACATTTTTATCTATCCAAAAGTTGTTTACATTAGTCCTTTTTTGATAATTAAAAAAAAAAGTAAAGTGTGTGTGCACTTGCTATAATCTGACAAAAATGACTAATCAAAAGATGACATGTGTCACTTGACCCAGGGGCGGCTCAACGTAATTGAGGGTCTAAAGCGAAATTTCAATTCGCGGCCTAATATATAGATATACTTCATATACGTTTTATTAAAAAAAATTACACTATTAAGATGAAACTTATTAGTACTTAATATTATTTTTTCGTTTTATTTAAGATTTTATCAACTCATCATTGAAAAACATCTTTAAGTGAGATAATTATTATTTGTATTGTTAATATGATGATACAAGTAATAAATTGATAAATATTAAGTAAAGATAAGAGTTAGAACTAGAATTTGACTCAAAAAGTTGATGACTTGGTATACCTTATATACTTAGAGTAATGCTTGAAACTAAAATCTAAAAAGAAATGAAAAGAAATTTGTAATTCACTTTGTAACACTTTTCACTGTTAATTCTCATTTTTAACAAAGTACAAAAGATGTTAAGTAGATAAAATAATTTATTTTTTACAAAAATATATTTTTTATCATAAATAATTAATTTTCTATAAAAATATTAATACATAATTTATTTTTAACAAAATTTGGGGCCCCAAAATTTGGGGGCCTAAGACAAAGGCCTAATTTTTTAGTGCATTGAGCCGGAGTTGACCCCAACACCTATAAAAAAAATATATGTTAAAAGGAATGGAGATTATTTCAAAATTTTTTATATCTATTTCTCAATAAAAAAAATAAAGGGAGACTTTCACATATAGCCAATTAAAATTAATTAATTACTCTTAATAGTTATAGTTTGATAATTATAATTTGTAGCTACAGATTATATGGAGGAGAGAGGCGAGCAAGACTGGGAGAGACAGGAGAGAGGCGAGAGAGGGAAAAGAGTTGTTATTTTTAAAAATATTTAAAAAGTTATTTCAATTTATGTAAATGTCAAGTGTCAATTAAAGAAGAAAAGTGTAAGTGTTTTTGGAAAAAATAAAAATAAAAAAATATTTCAGAAAATTTCACGCGCCCAAAAAAGTGAAAAATAATTTTTTTTCCATATCAACATTTTGTGGTTGATATGTACATTTGTTAAATAATTTAAGTGCTTAATATTTAAATTGTTATTTTTAAAAATATTTAAAAAATTATTTCAATTTATGTAAATGTCAAGTGTCAATTAAAGAAGAAAAGTGTAAGTGTTTTTGGAAAAAATAAAAATAAAAAAAATATTTCAGAAAATTTTACGCTCCCCAAAAAAGTGAAAAATAATTTTTTTTCCATATCAACATTTTGTGGTTGATATATACATTTGTTAAATAATTTAAGTGCTTAATAAATAATAATCATAATTAAAATATCAAAATAAGATATGTGAACAACTTTAAGGGCTAGTAACTTAAAGCCTTAACTTTATATACATCTTTTACATGATTTTTTCATGTATGAGGAAAATCTGTGATATTGTTTGTTTCAATAATTCAGTGGGTCAACTTTTGTAAAGCCTTGCTGGTGGAAGCAACGTGGCATTATGAAGGTCATACACTTGAAGATTATCTTGATAATGGGCGGATCTCATCATCCGGTTCATTATTTTCTTTTCATGTCATATATTGTATGACAAATAAAATAACAAATGAAAATCTTGATTTATGCAAAAATTGCCAAGAAATTATTTACCACGTCTCCATCATAATTCGACTTTGCAATGACCAAGGTACCTCAACGGTAGTACCTCTAACTCTTAATTACAAATAAATATTTTATCATTCTATTTTAATAAAATTATTCATCTATTTGTGATATTAATTTTTTTCATAACATTTGAATCATATAGGCGGAGCTAGAGAGAGGTGACGTTGCTTCATCAATTATATGTTACATGCAACAAGAAAATGTCTCAGAAGATGTAGCCAGAGAATATATCGAAAGCATAATTTTGGATTAGTGGAAGAAGATTAATTACCATTTTAATAATCTTTCTACGTCATATAAAAAAATTTATTAATCATGTAATAAATGGAGCACGAATGGCACATCTCATGTACCATTCTGTAGATGGATTTGGGGTTCAAGATGGAGAAACTCGACACCACATCCTTCTCAACTTGGTCGAACCTATTATATAAGACTAAACTGCTTTTGATAAGCAAATTGTGTTTGTTTTAATATTTTTTTAAAAAAAATTGTTTTTGAGAGTTAAACTTACAAAAGAGGATAAGTATCAATGCACTTTTAATATTAAGATTATTTTATAGAAATAAATTATTTTCTATTATAAAATTTTAATTAATTTTTATTATTATTAAATTAAAATGTATATATTCAAATTTTCAATTAATATTATATATAAATGAGTAAAAAATAAATTAAATATTGATATAATATGAACACGATGATTAAAATATAATTAGAAATATCAATCAAAATAAATTTGAAATCATTCCACAAATTAAATTACTACCTATAAAAAAATCACAACAAAAACAAATAAGTATAACGGATTTATTGATAAATATTTTGTTAAAGAATGACAAAAGTCCCACATCGGTGGTTAATGAGATGGGTGGACTCCTTATAAGGCTTGGCAATCCTTCTCTCTTTGAGCTAGCTTTTGGAGTGTGAGTTAGGCCTAAGACCTAATTTCACATGGTATCAAAGCAAGGCCCGTCTCACCCGATGTTGGGGTCCCCCAAAATCAAAATTGCCCACGCACCAGATGCTAAGCACTGGACGTGAGGTGTGGTGTTAAAGAATGACAAAAGTCTCACATCGGTAGTTAATGAGATGGGTGGACTCCTTATAAGGCTTGGGCAATCCTCTTTTAGGGTGTGAGTTAAGCTAAGATCTAATTTCACATATTTATATATGATACATATACTTTTGTCATTGATAATAAATAATTTTGGCCTCCAAAAACAATTTCGTCAAACAGGCTGTAAATACGATAATTGTTTTAACGACCTAGAAAGTGGCCTTTTCTGGGGGCATTCGATGGTCACATGTTAAAAAAAAAAAAAAAAAGAGCAAATTTTATAAGGGCTACACATAGAATATATGGCCACAACAACATTTGAACAAAGACCAGAAAAACGCATGGGGACAAGTCACAATAATTTGACAAACAACGTTTTACGTTTGATTGTTCTAAGGACCACAGCGTTTTACGTCACAATAAAATATTCTTTTTCTCGATTGTAAACTAACACTTAGTTCTTTCTTTTTTAAAAAAAAAAAAAAAACCAATGCATGTTCAATGTACCAATCCATTGTGAGATAAAGTTGTTAAAACTATGACCAGAGGAATTACGTAGTTGAGTTTTGAAGGCCAATAAACTGAACATCCACACAATAGCTTTCTTATCTTGCGTTGTTTTTTTCTATTGTTTAAATTGTTTTTCGAATCGTGGACTCCAAATTTGTTTTCCTTTTTTTTCTCTTGCTTATACTATTTACAAAATTATATCTCGAGTTTAACTACTAATATTCATCGATGGTGTAATTGTGTAGATATTTTTTTTACACGATCAGGTAAAATATGTATTCTAAATTCTTAAGTATTTGTACTTTTTAATATTTAAATTACAGTTAAAAAGCATCGTTATAGAAAGAAACTAGTCATTTTCGAAACTCTTAAGTTTTTAATTCATCCACTTTATAATTAATAGAGATAAAATGATAAATTTTCTATGTCAATCATTATTTTATTAATAGGTGTGTCAATTCAGAAATAGACAAGTAATTAGGGACAGAGGAAATAGCTTATGTTTGGATATAAAAATTCAATGTTTGGAAACTAAGAATATTACATTAATTAAACATCATCTTTTTCCAAATATTTGGAATCAAGTTTAAAAGAGGATTGGGCATTCAATGGTATAATTTTGATTCTTTGGAAATAATCTAAGTGGTGCAGTTCCTTATAAAAGTCACCATCTCATTTAGAGATCCGAAATAACTTTA
Organism: Solanum lycopersicoides; assembly: GCA_022817965.1. Taxonomy (NCBI): domain Eukaryota; kingdom Viridiplantae; phylum Streptophyta; class Magnoliopsida; order Solanales; family Solanaceae; genus Solanum; species Solanum lycopersicoides. The sequence goes on along the minus strand of CM040619.1, from coordinate 70,539,989 downwards.
TTTTGCTTTCTTGTTGCAGAAAACATAGAATAAATGAAATTCTATCAATTTACGGTCGATTGTAATACAAAATTTACGGTAGATTGTAATACTCAAGGAACAAAAACTAATGTAGTAATTGTAGTCATTAAAATTTTGTGAGACCTTATAATATGTGTTTAATTTGAGTTGAAATTCTATAAATTGTGTTCAACTCTATAATATGCTTTTAAAGATCAAAATTTCGCATACTCCACAAATTGGTGGAATATTTATATAGAGAAGTCAAACCTAAATCATCTAATTCGAGAAATACGTCACTAATGACTCTCGAATCATGGATAAATCTTATGAGAGGAGAATCAAGGGAGGAACAGAATTGTACTCGCAATATTTATCAATAAAATCATGTCTCTACTTATTTTATTGTGATCACATTTATTTTCTGTCACTTTAAAATTTGTTGTAAACAAAAAAATTTGTTGCAAGTAGTAACGTTTGTTAGAACTTATGAATAGTTCTCAGCAGTACAGTAATGCACTTAGGGGTTGTTTGGTACAAACATTGATAATGCAAGGATTAATAATGCAGGAATTAGTAACGCACAGATTAATAATACAGTGATTAATAGTGCAGGAATTATTTTTTGTCAAGTGTTTGGTTCATTACTTTCCACTTAATTTTGTGTTTGATTTAAAACTCTACAAGAAAATTCTTCCTATTATACTCTTGTGTTATTATGAGTGTTTATTTCATGTAATTGGGTCAAGATCGATAACCATCGGATCAAATAAATTTTTTTAAAGAATTTTCTATTCGATTTAATTAGTTAAATAAAATACATATATATACATAAAATTCTTATTAATTTTAAGGTGTGATGTACCACTAAAAAGATCATTGATGACACAAATATTTCGTTGGTCAAGTATATATCTTAAACTTAACATAGATTTAAGACTACTTAAAAATTGTTCAATACCTAAAGTTATTTTTTTGAAAAATAAAAAAAATAGCTCAAGTAGGTAATCGACAAACTATCTTGAATAAAAAAAATATAGAAAAAAATATTAGTAAAATCATTAAATTACAGTAAACGAATTTGAAAAACTAAAATTTTTTTTTATAACCATTCCAATATAAATAAAAAGGAAATTAAATACAAAAAAATTTAGAAAGAAAATAAAGGGTTAGTTTAGTCATTTAGGGGTCCTATCCAAGATTTAACAAACTTTGGATTTGTTATCCCTCCATTTTTTAGGAATAAGGTAAGACCATATAGGATGGATAAGCAATCCATGAATTAATTTAAGTGAAATAACTAAACAATATATTAATTGAATTAAATTTTAATCCATAAATTATTTTATCTAATACCGTCTAACAATAGAATCCTTAGATATCTTGGCAATTTATGAATATCCACATTGAAAATTTATACAGGAAAATTTTTGTAGTTGTTGTAACAGTTCCATCGAATGAAAAACGATTGAATAAAGAGTAAGATGTCAATAAAAACTTTAATGATATCAAATGAGTATAGTTTGATTTGTATGTTTCTTCAGCTTTTCTAATCAATAAAAGGTTTGAAAATTTCAATTAAAAAATATATATTTAGGAGAGCATCAATATAAGGGGTATATATTTGTAAATTAATTTGTATTTATGGAATATTTACCTAATTTTTTCTTCATATTTTTAATAGAATACTAAATAACTTAAGGTCGTAATAGGAGTCTAATATAATAAAAGATTCGTTTACGAACTCAATATATAATAGAAATTTAATTAATTTTTAAAGAGAAAAATTATTGTGATATTTTCAAATAAAAATGATAAGAAATAATATTAAAATATCACATGCACCAGTGATTATTTTTAACATCGTGTCAAACATTATATTTTAATTAATAATTAATTTACTGATATTCTTTTTTTATTTTATTTGAAAATCATCAAGAGAATAAATTAAAATTATTAGTCTCAATATATAACAATTTTCATAAAAATCAACATGGGTTGTCGTGCACTGGTGGAGTGTTTCACCCTTAACCATATGTCTTGGGTTCGAGCCCTGTGTATGGAGAAAATCCTTTTGGGAGCGCTACCCCCAAATGGGTCCTGCAGTGCGCGATCCGAATTTAATCGGAGCTTCAATGTGGACTCCGGACACCGAGTGAAAAAAAAAAAACAATTATCATAAACTATATGAAGATAGAGTCTATTGATCCATCTATAGATCAATTCTGAATACCTTTAAAATTTGTTTTATATATGTTTAACAAATAAAAATAATGACCTACTTTTAAAATATATATTTTAAATACTAAAACTTAATTTTATTTATTTTTTAATTTCAATTTAATATATATTATTAATTTATGTTCACACTTATTTCTTTTCACGTATATTAATTAGAGCCAAAATAAAAGTGACAATAATTAATTATTTTTTAAAATAATGAACTTTTATATTAAAGTAGACATTTTTAGTAAGTATAACGTATAGAAAAATATTAAGAATTAAATTAAAGTAATAGTAAATTAGAGTAATGAATAAATACACAATAACTCATAAAAAAAGTGAAGTAATAACAAAATGATGTTTCTAGAACTATTTAGAGTTTTCTTGTTATCATTCTTGTTAGATTTTTGTTAGCGTAAAGTTATAATTTTTACCTACGATCATTTATAATTCTTACCTTCGATCATCATTTACTTCATATATAGAAAGATATTTCTAGAATTATTTGTTTTTCTTGCTATCTCTCTTAATATATTTTTGTTAGAAATTATATAATTATTGTTGATCTTCTTAAATGCACATATATCATCCTATTCATTTTTATTTGTAAAATTACTTTTAACATCTTTTTCTTTAGTTTCAACACTTATTACTTTTCAAATATATTATTTAGAGTCAAAATAAAGGTGAAAAAAATTATTTCATAATAAATTTATATATTTAAAGCAGGTATATTTTATAAGTATAATGAATATAAAAAATATTAAGAACTAAATCAAAGTAAGTAAAATAGAGTAATAAATATATGTCACGATAATTCACAAAAAAAAAAGTAAAAAAAAAGTGAAGTAATAACAAAATAAGTTAATAGTAATAACAACAACTAAAGATATTTCTAGAAATATTTAATTTTTTTGTTATCATTTTTGGTAAATTTTTGTTAACGTGAAATTATTTTTTTAATTCATAATTATTTTCGCTTCATATATAAAAAGATGTTTTTAGAACTAGTTACTACTATCTTTCTTAATACTAAATTTTTATTAGAATGAAATTATATTTTTACGCTTAATTATCCTACCACTTTACTTTTATATATAATACAAATTTAGACAAATTCTATCAGCCCGTTATTCCATTTAGAATTGCAGGACAGGTGTCACAGATATAGACACTTGTAGCATTCTCTAGATGTAAAACATTTCACCTGTGTTAAGAATATGTAATTTAGCAAGCAGGTAACGATGGGTATCGGTAAATGATATCTATTATTGGTTTTATATAATTATGAATTGATAATATTTTAAATCGAACAGATAATAATCAATAAGTATCCCTGCTTGCATCTCGTATAAGTAGACTTATTTACTTCTAAAAAAATATATATTTTATATTATTAAAAATCAAAATAGTTTATTAGGACTGTATTACTGCTCAAACCAATTTATTTATTTGTTCGTAATTCGTAAATGATATTTACTGTTGTATTTTTCCCTTGTTTCCCACCATCGATATCACGTTTCACATTTAAATTGTCTTTTGTTTTCAAATAAAAGGGTGGGTCAATTCTTTTAATGGCACATCGTCAAAAAATAAGTGTCATTTCAATAAAAATATATATTTATTAAGAAATTAATAAATATAATATAATTTATTAAACTGTTCATGTGTATTTAATAAATATCTTTTGGAAATTGAGTGTAATAGTGTAATTGGAAAAATAAGTGCCTGAACTCTTAAGATAATATTTATTTTAAGATAGATTTTTTTTAGATAACACTTAGTTGGACGGAATAGATAGTATTGTCGGTGGGAACTTTTTTCCTAAGAAAACTTACAGATGTGCTAATTTCAACTTCTAAATTATAAAATAATTTTGATATTTTTTCGGCTGAAAAATCTTCTTTCCTTCGAGGAATTTGATTCTTTTTCAAACTAAGTAAATACATGTTTAAATATAATTTTGACTTCCTATTACACCTTTTTTTTTAACTGAATTTTAAATAATATCTTTTTTAAATATCACCTGATTTATGTGTTCATATGCCTATTTAGCCATTCCTATCTTAATATTTCCACGGTCCACACAAATAATATTCTTATCTTGTATCGTTTACAACGTTTTTTTGTTTTTGTTTGTTTTTATATGCAAGTTGCTTTTCTGATTTAAGAGGGCTCCAACAGGGCGGAGCTATACTGCTATCAGGGGTGGCAAATAGTTAAAATGGATTGGATTTTTGTTAAAGTCTCGTTGTTTTGAAGTATGACAAAGTTACGGACAAAAAGGGGAAAATGCGTGTTTTATTTGTTGCGTTCGTAATGTATGTTTGTCATTATCAAAAAGGAGAAATTTGTTAATATCACGTTGTTTTGATATATGGCAAAGCGCGTACAACAAGTAGTATCAACATGGTACACGTTTCAAACGAAGTTGAAGGAGAAATCAACGAACAATAATGCTTTCTTATTTAATTAAGAAAATTGTGTTTTCTTATTTAATTAAAGAAAGATCTGTGAAAGTATATCACCTAATCTAAGTTGAGTTCAACAAAGATTACGTGTTGCAGCAGCAACGGTAGAAATCTAATCCAAGTTGTATTCTACAAAGTCTTGATGCGGCAAAGTTAAAGTTGAATAAGGAGTTGAAGATGCGGCGAAGACGAGTTTCGAATAATATAGGAATCCTACGCGTGAGCTTCTAAGTTTCATGTGAAAAAGGAAGCAGAGCACAAGTAGGATTTCTAGTTGAAATAGGTTTTGGATTCAAGTCCAAATCTATAAATAGGGCGATAGATTTACTTGAAGAAAATTGTGCACTTACATAGATAAAAGATCAAAACACGATCAAGAGGTTTGAGAGGGTTTTGACAGTTACTTAGGAGTGTTGCCAGTTTGTGAGGAAAACGTTGTAAGATTGTAATTAAGAGTTTTGAATACAATCGAGTGTGTGTGTAGGATTTGTCTAACAAGTTTGAGAAACTTGATGGACTGTAGAAGACTTAAACCTAGGGTTTTTTTGTTTTGGGTAGCTAGGAATCAGAGTTTATAATTTTTTAGCTTGGAATTAAAGTTTATATAATTCCTTAGGTTACATAGGTTTGTAATCTGTTGTTAATGTTCAAAGTTCAATGAAGTGGAGTTAAATTCTATAGAGGTGTAGGTCGTAGTTTTTACCCTTGTGAGTTGGGGTTTTCCGCGATAAAATATTATATCATTATTTTATTTGCTTCACAAAACGTAACTGTTGTAGTCTGCAAAGGACATATAGAATAAACCTGTTCCTTGAGCAAATTTTGTGGGTCAGAATTCCAACAAAATGGATTGGCAAAAATAGTTTGGATTATAATCATCCAAATAGAATATGGACAAATGTGAATTTGGTGAAATATGATTTGGATAAATGGTTTCTACCCATTTAAAAAAATCTGGTTTTAAAAAAAAAAAAAATTAAAATTACCCCCAGCTTTCACCAACTTACCCCTAATTTTTTTTTCAAAAACAACCCCCCCCCCTCCCACACACACACCACACCTTTCACCAATCTACCCCTAATTTTTTTTTTTGCAAAAAAATTTACCCCTCCCTCTGCAACCCCCACCCTCACCCCGACCCCCTGGGGCACCCCCACCACCTACCTCTAATTTTTTTTCAAAAGCAAAAAATTTGTTTTTGTAAAAAAAAATAATAATTATTTGTCTAAAAAATTAATATTAATTATTTTTAGCACAATTAAAATTTTTGAGTTAAAGTGAAAATAAGTGATCTATTATGCTCAATATGTATACTCATATTTAACCCATTTTGACTATATTTGTAGAGACTCTTAAAATAGTTTGAAACTCATATTTAACTAATTAAAATATCAGCGATTCAAACAATTAGATATGGTTAAAATGAACTCATTTTATTAATATGGCTGAAATTGTCACCCTAACTGCTATAGCCTATAGCCGCGTTCCCATGGTGTTCAACTGGACACCTGTCGTCAAAAAATTATGTTATATATGTATATATATATATATATATATATATATATATATGCTAAATAATACATTTAAATGATATATATTTGAGAAAATTATATATGCTTGCAAACTAATAAATCAAATTAAATGCTATAACCACACTTTGATTTAATTGTGTCCTGTAGCAAACTGTTTGTCAGTCACCACTCTCCCTCAAATTCTCGCTCGCCACTCTCCCTCTCTCGCTTGCTCCCTCTCACTTTTATACAAACACAAATATATAAAATGCGTTGTGTTTGTATAAAGTGAGAGAAAATTGTATATACACCTGCAAATACATATATCTTCGTCCTATACACTTATAATTCTATAATACAATATTTCTCTGCCCAAATTTCTTTTGTCTTTCTCTCTTCCTTGTTTTATACATACACAAATTTTACAATTGATTTGTATACAACTTCTTTCTTTTGTATATGTATATCGAATTATACAATTGACTTCTTTATATCTATAGCGAATTATACATATTCATATTTGCTATGGAACACAATTATGCAAACTTTACTATAGCATACAAATATAAATTTTGTATTTGCTATATATAAAGTTGCTCTATATATTTAAAGTTAAATATCCTAGATGAAAGCTATTCTTTTTGCACAGAGATAATGGATGTTCATCGAATGAAATACTTTTTGGGGTTTAAACCTCAAATAACACAATATTTTTTATTTTATTATGACAATCACACACTATTATTTTTGGACACCACTACTAAATTTTCAATATAAAGATATATATATATATATATCTTTGAATCTAATTAACTCGATACAAACAAACTTAAAAGATAAGATGATTTAAGTTATATTAAGGAAATTACGCATCTCTAAATTAGATATGGAACTCTTCGTCATCATCTAAAACTAAATTATTACGTATATATTTAGAACCTAAGGAGAGACTCCACCGAAGCCAAAATATAACATTCTCCCCTTGTTAAAAAAAGAATTAACTACTTTCATTTTATTTGTCTAAAAAAAATGATCATTTTTTTTGGAACACTTCAATTTTAATTTTGCTCCTGACATATTAATTAAGACTATAAAATAAAAAGATATTTTGATACATTTAGAATAACTTTTAATTTAGAATTAAAAGATTGAAACATATTTTTTATTTTCTTAAATTTTGAGTCAAGTAATTTTTTAAACAAAAGTATAACGTAGAAAAAATAATATATATATGATCTTGACAAAAAAAAAACAAAAACTGGGAGATCACCACAGTTGTGCCTATATATATCTTCCACATCCTCCAGTTAGCTATCATCTAAAACCATGGCTTGCATAAACATGTTGTCTATTGCTTCAACCATGCAGACACAGAAACTTCATCATACTATAGAAAAAAACAGTCAGCCTGAAAGGATTTCTACCTATAAACCCAACATTTGGAAATATGATCATCTACTTTCTCTTACAAATCAATATTCTGTGAGTATTCATAATCTTAGTCATTTATTGCCTACTTTTATCTCATAGGATGTGTTTGTCGGTGAAGAGAGCAGTTTTCGAAATTTTTTCCAATTTTCATGTATCTCTGGTTAAAATTATTTTTGAAAATGTTGTTTCTTTTTCCTAAAATGAGGAAAATGATTTTTCTAGTGAAAATACATCGAGAAAAGAAGTTTCCTCGCTATTCACGCACTTCAACATGATACTTTCTCCAGCACACCCCTTCGATCCTTTATTTAGATTATATATAAATATTTTTAAGATAATATTTAAATTTTTCTTTCTATGCATCAAACACAAAAAAATAAATAAAGAACCACTAATTTTTCACGAAAACCTTATCCATGGAAAAATCTCCTTCCTTGCAAAAATTTGAAGTGACTTGAATATGATTTGGGATTGTGTGGTTTCATTGTAGTTAGAGGTGGATGAAGAAATGGAGGTGAGAGGGTCGGGTTAAAAGAGGGATTTGGTAATTATTTAAGTAAAGTTGAGTATTTTGAATGAATCTATGGAAATCCATCCAATTGGGGTAATTTTACTCCTCTGCCTCTAATTACTAGTCCACTTTAAAATGGATAAATAAATAGAAACAACTAAAAAGGAAAAAACGAATAAGTAATTAAGGACGGAGAGTATAAAATTTTCCAACGGCATGTTTAATATTGATCCAATAGTATCACAAAAGACAAATTCAACCAATAAACGAAAGTAGAGAAATATTTTTGATCCTGTAGTCCGTAACTATAATTTGTTCATTGCAGGAAGGAAAGTACAAAATTGAAGCAGAAAAGCTAAAAGAGGAAATTGGTTGCCTGTTTTCAAACACTATTAGTCCAGTGGCTCAGCTACAGCTTATAGACGGAATTGACAAACTTGGCCTAAGTAGTTACTTTGAGGTTGATACAAAGGAAGTTTTGGAAAATACAATTTTGTACATGAAAACTAGTTCCAACTCAAAGGATCTCTATGCTACTGCATTGTGCTTTAGGCTTCTTAGGGAACATGGCTACCATGCCTCACAAGGTATTATCATGTAAAATATCGATGGATTGACCATTTGAAATATTAACTCTTACTAATAAATTTCCACTTCTTTTTTTATCTTCTTATTCTCTTTTTGTTGTACGGCAGATATGTTAAAGGATTTGTTCGATGGGAAGGGGAAATTACCTTTAAATATGAAAACATTATTGGAGCTTTTTGAAGGGTCACATCTGAGCATTGATGGTGAAAACTTACTAAACGACATAAGATTGTTGTCTACCAAAAACCTCAGAAATTTATCATTAGATGTTGACAGATTTACTAGTAATCCCTTGGCATGGAGAGTGAGATGGTACGATGTTAGAAAACACATTATTACTGCTCAAAATTGCAACAACACAAATCCAATGTTGCTCAAATTAGCTAAACTTAACTTTAATATCATTCAAGCAACGCACCAAAATGATCTCAAAGATGTAATAAGGTACTCCTAATCAATTTTTTTCCTTGACGGTTCGATCGATCGATCACCTCATCGAATATTTATTTGTTTTTGTGAATTAAACAGATGGTGGAGCAATCTTTGCCTAGCTGAAAGTTTAGAGTTTACAAGGGACAGAATAGTAGAAAGCTTCTTTTTCGCTGTAGGAATTGCGTCAGAGGGTGAACATGGAAGCATGAGAAAATGGTTAACTAAAGTGATTCAATTGATACTAATAATAGATGATGTTTATGATATTTATGGTACTTTAGCCGATGTGCAACAATTCACCGTTGCCATAGAGAAGTACGTACCCTCACAAGCTATTAAATTGATTCATATAAATACAATTAATAATCATACCTTTTAATTAAATAGGTGGGATCCAGAAGAAGTACAAAGGTTACCAAAGAGTATACAAATATGTTTCGGAGCATTGCATGATACAATGGAAGACATATCTGTTGAAATTCAACGACAAAATGGTGGCCCTTCAGTATTACCTCATATCAAACAAGTGGTTAGTACTAAACTATAGTCTTTTATATTGCCATAAAATAATTATACTAATCATTTTTCTACAAAATTTGAAGTGTGAATGAAGAAAGTAATTTTTTCAATTTGTTGCTAAATTGGACCTTTCTTTAAACTTTAAATTTGACTGCTCATAATCTTATTATAAGAGAAGTGCTTTACTAATGGCCACAGCAAATAATACTAACGTTGTTTTATGAGATTAGTAATATTATTGTAGCCTAAGCTAAAAACAAATCTGGTTCCAAAATATATTGGTGTATCAAACTATAAAAGTAGGTTCAAGTTATCCAATAATGTTAATTTTGTTACTTTATTTATCGGCTACCAGTTCCCAAAATAGCCAATAATTTTAAAGTCTAAATTTTTCTGTACTCACTTTTTTTGTTCTCTTTTGTCTAATAATAATAACCTGTACTTATTCTACATGTGTTTTATATGATCTTTTTTTTTCATGAATATATAACCTAATGATAATAATTGTTTCAATAATTCATCAGTGGGTCAACTTCTGTAAAGCGTTACTAGTGGAAGCAACATGGTACCACAAAGGTCATATACCAACACTTGAAGATTACCTTCATAATGGGTGGACTTCATCTTCCGGTCCTTTACTTTCATTACATGTCATTTTTGGTCTCACAAATGAAAAAAACCTTCATTTATGCAAAAATTGTCAAGAAATTATTTACCACACTTCCATTATAATTCGACTTTGCAATGATCAAGGTACCTCAACGGTAAGATCTTAAAACTTTAACCTCTTTTTTTTTTTTTTTTATAATTATATTCTCTTTTGTAATAATATTAGGTGTATCGTATTGTAGGCGGACTAGAGAGAGGTGACGTGGCTTCATCAATTATATGTTACATGCAACAAGAAAATGTTTCAGAGGATGTAGCCCGAGAGCATATTGAAAGCATAATTTTGAATTCGTGGAAAAAAATTAATTACTATTTTAATAATCTATCTACATCACATCAAAAAATTATGAAGCATGTAATAAATGAAGCGCGAATGGCACATGTCATGTATCATTCTGGAGATGGATTTGGGGTCCAAGATGGTGAAACTCAAGACCAAGTCCTTATCAACTTGGTTCAGCCTATTATATAATCTACAAATAATCATTGTCTATAGGCTTCTATAATCTGCTATACATGTATGAATAATAAAAATAGGAAGTTCAGTGTGGTAATATAGGAGTATTAATTACATGTTTACATATAATATTTCTTACGCAATACTATTAGCCATGTGTACTTTAGATATAATATTTCTTATAGAATGATTGTTTATTAATAAATGATTCTCATATATCATATATTCATTTATCTGTCTATTTACATCTATAATAAATGATTTAAATTACATATATTATAAATGATTTAATGTATAAAGTTTAGCTTATACACGAAAAGTTAAATCATCAATTCTTAAAAGTATGAAGTTTATTTATTTTGATAATTAGAATGAAATAATTTCGACTTCTTGGCAGAAATCCTGGACTCTCCAAACTCCATTTTGGACACCTTTACAGACCCAATTTTATTGTATGGGCCTTGGCCCAGTAATTTGTATATTCATTCCCCATAACCAAATAAGTACCTGAATTATGTTTAAAAAAATCTTATTTATAATATATACCAATAATTTACAAAACATAGATTAAAATATTTGGGTAAAAACACAATAGCCACTCGACACCTTTCTCTTATTGTCGCTTAGTAGCAACTAGCAAGTTTTTGTTTCAATTGTCTAGCCGTTTTCATTTATTTAAGTTTGAGAAACTAATATGAATTTTATAAGAAATTTATACAGTTATATACACATTCTACATTGAATTTATACATTTTTATATCTAATTTTAAGTGTGATATACACATCTTATATCGATTTTATACGTTTTCATAAAAAAAGAAGTAATGAGCGAAAATTCTAAGTCTTGAACTTAGAATTTACAATTAGACTAATGAAACTTACCCTTCATGATACTTTTACCGTCTCAGATTATTCCAATGTGTTATTACCATACCCTACCGCGAAGCTCGCGCCAAATTTTAAAATTGTGTTGTAATTACAATTTGAATTTGTTGGATACTATTAATTTAAGAGCTTGAAATTGACAACATTCTTTTAATCTCATTGAATGTGAATGCTTAATGGAACAACAAAAAATAAAATACTCCATTAATTTAACCTATAGTTTAATAAATTTAAACTTTTGAAAGATGTTTTAAGTAGTAATATAGGAAAGAACCAACATAGAGATAAATTTAAATTCTATAATATCATATTCAAGAAAAATAATACTACTCCCGACGAACCAAAAAAAAAAAGTGTTATGTAAACTTGGGATACAATTTGCATATTTTCCTTTTATAGGGCATATATCAAAAGGGTCAAGTGTTGGATGCAATGAACAGAAACACAAAAGAAAAAAATTAAACAACACTTTGGAGCAGTGGTTAGGCTAGATTTGGTCCCGTGACCCTCTTTACAAGCAAAACCCGAATCCACATTCCTTCTCTCTCTTTCTCTCTCTGTCTCACCTTCTGCTCACCAAGAGAGATAAAAACTAATCTTTCTTGACAGAGAAAGAAGAGATTTCTGATTCATATATATATATATATACATAGATATATACGGTAAATAGATATATACGTATATAGCGCGGTAAAGGGTGAGAAGGAATGGCGAAGAAGAAAGCAACCATGACTCTTAAAGACTTCCATGGTGGTTCTATTCCTTCAGATCTTCCATTACCTTCTGCCCCTGGCGTGTGAGTTTCCCTTTTTACACCAATCTCGTTTCATTTTTTTTTGAGATTTATGTAATGGGTTTCGATTTTTGTGCGAATTGAGTAGTTGGGGATTTGTTTTTTCGTCAATTCAAACTTAACTGACCTATTTTTTCATGCTTCGTTTAATGGAAGTTGTGGCCTTTCTCATGATTGATTGGAGAAAAATTGGTGCTCTATGCTGGAATGATCTATTTTTTTTCCTGTTTAACTGAATTGTTGCTTTTAGCTGTTTGGTTTTCATAAATCGAGGTCAGAAGTTTGCTGGGGTTTGTGAATTTCTGAACTTTTTCACGAAAAGGTTATCTGTCGGTATATGTGATCTGGCGTTTCAGTACATATGATTATTTTTACTGTTCATGATTTGCGATTAATTCAAACTGACTTTGCAGATCTGGGTATAGAGATCCTAATCGATTTGGGGGATCTTGGAGTTTTGGAAAGTTTAATTGGGGCATAAAATCTTGAATTACCTATTACTGGATTATTTTTAAGTGGTTGCACAAGTTGCAATAACCAATGACATGCATACCTTTCTTCTTCTAGGAAACGTCCAGAAGGTTGTTTCCCTGATACATGTAAACTCAATGACTTGCTCACCTTTTGGAACATTGTAAACATAATGAAATTATAGAAGGTGGATGCTATTGTAGTACGTTCAATCAATGCTGTCTGGATTTCTAGCTAGTTGGGCTGCTATATGGATCTGCTATTCTATTCGCACTCTATTTGGATTTTGGACTTGTTTTATTCCAATACTATTGTGTCCATATGAAAAAGAAAACATGAATGCAGTTACTGAAAATTGTGTATTTATTTGTATTATTCACTCTTTTGGGTAGAAAATTCCTAATGCTGATATTTGAATGTTTTCCTTCTGGTTGGTAGAATGATAAGACCATCAGATCGTGGTGGTTTTGATCGCCAAGCATCATGGGGAAACCCCATGGGAAGGCCAGAGCATCGTTTACGTCCGGGATCAGCTGGTGCAACCAGAAACTTTGATGAGAAGACTCCTTTCTTAAGTCATAATGCACCAATAGGCCGTAATTTTGATGAGGATGAGAGGAAGCCATTGGATGGGTCATCTGGACCTCGTCGAACTGTTAGTGATGAGAGTATCCGTGCATTGCCAAGTCGTGTGGAGCCTAAGGCAGAATACTCTGTTACTGGGATGGTAGGTAGTGGGCAAGTATCAGCTCCTCCGTCTCAAAATCCTAGAGGCCCAGCAAGTTGGTTCAATGAATCGACTAGTCTGGGAGCGAGTACTAAAGGTTCTGTTGGTGGCAGCGGCAGGAGCGTGAGTTCTCGGAATGTGTCTGCAAGTAGTGCTCAAGTTGTTGCTGGGTCATACCCAAATGCATGGGGCCTAAGGAAGGAGGTGGCAAGTGCAAAGGAATCAGTTTCAGCTCCATGGTCTGCTCCTGATGCTGAGTCGAAGTTGGCCCATGCCAGTGCCCTTGAGAAGGTCACATCTGGCAGGTGGCATTCAAAGCAGCAGGTTCATTCTCAAATGGATGTTGAGGTTGTTAAACATCAAGACACAGAGAAAGAATTATATTACCATGGAAGTACTACAGTCAACGATAGTGTCTACAACATGCCAGATGTCGTGGGAGGACCCGAATACAGTGATCAGGTGCTAGCGGTTCATGCTGAAAGAAATCTTGTTCTTACAGACGGGGTTCACGGGTTTAACAAGGAGTTACCAGCACGGGAGAGGGCCAGGTCCCCTTTATTCATGGAGGCAAATGAGAGAAGAACTTCTTCTAATGTTACTGGGTCACAACGGCCCCATAATGTTGTTAGCTCTGGTGGATATGAGATGCAGTCACCAGCATCTTCTGAACCATCCGAGCGGCCCAAATTAAAGTTGCTACCAAGATCCAAACCATTGGAGAGTCTGGAGCAGTCCATAGATTATAAGCAGGTTTGTGATATTGCTCTCTGTGGAGGGTTTATCTATGTGCTAGAATCTCATTTGGTTCTCTTACTGTAGGTCAACCAGCATCCAAGTAATCCTGTTCGTGTTGAGAAATTGGCCGATGCATATCCCACCATAGATCCCACCAAGACTGGGTTTGTTGAACATGAAAGAAGCAATCAAGTAACTGAACGCCCAAAATTGAACTTGAAGCCTCGGTCACAGCTTCTTGAACAATCGGAGGGAAACACAGAAAATAAAAGGTATACCTTATATTTCTGCTTCCCCCTTGCATCTGTTAATTGCCACAATTCCATGGCCTGAGTCTGTCTTTGTTAATTTGGAAGTATTATGAAAACATCAAATGTGTATATCAGGACCTTTTGGTTGCAATGGTTAGTATTGTTAGAATATAGTTCTATTTGAGGAATGAAGTCGTAAGAGATATGAGCGTTTTCTCCTTGCTGCAAAACCAACTTACCAAAAGATTCTTTATTGTGAGGGTTTATTAGAAATTGATTAGTTTTACGCCTATTGCAACCCTTCTTTATTTGGGCTTAGTGCTGGCAATGTGTGAAAGTTCTGACGAGAAGAGCTAAAAGACCCATATAGGTGATACCAATTAGTTGTGATTAAGGTTTAGTTCTCTTGGATTATTTGTCTTGTTAGAAATTTGTATGCTAGTAGAAAATATAAAGAATTTCTAGTGTATGAGAACCCAAATCTTTAAATTATTGGATTTATATGATTCTGAATGGAGCGGTATGGTCAGTAAGAATTCCGACAGCGATCCAAAGTAGCTTGAGTATTGAGGCATGGTTGTAGTTGTATTACCTAGTGATTTGCCTGTGCAAACCCTCTGTGACTTCAGCCTTTTGTTCCTGGTGCATTTCTTACTCGTTAAGTGCACTAGAAGGTTTGTCTTAACAAGGGTATAAATGAATTATGATTGACTGTTCTAATGCCTTAGGAAGTTAATTGTGGTGATCTAGAGGAAGAATAGTAGGAGTTGGTGGACTAGGTATGGGGAAATTATGAGAGCTGAGTCACAATGAATTAATTCCTTTTGATTATTAAAGTTCTTATTATGGTGCTATGGGAAGCTCGTTTTTTCATAACTTAGTATGAGTTTCTTTTTTAGATAGCAAACTGGCTGTTGTTTTGTTTTCTTTTTCTCTTTCCTGTTTGGAAGAGTAGGGGACTGGTAATTGATTCACGGATCTAAGCAATAACTCACCTCTAATATTAAAATGAAGATGATATTCGGGGCATCATTCCTTAGCAAATTAGAAGCTCTCTGTGAGATCTCACAGCTAATGTTTGGTCATCTGTTCTATCTTCTTTGTAATCTCCAAATTTTTAAAGCAGGTTTTATTGATATGCAAACCAAGTCAGCTTTATGATGTAGAATGGATTACTCATGTTTGATCAAGTAAAATGCAAGTCATTTCCTTTATTTCTTTTGCTAGAATACATCCTTAGTGAAGCATAATTACTAGCATTACTGATACCAATTCTCAAAAATTATGCAAGCATTATTCATCCTGAATAATTCTTGATTGTTGGATCATTTTGTGATCAAGTTGCCATTTATAAAATTCATTCACTTGGTAAAGGAATGAACTGTCCAAGACCACTCATGCATCGATCAGTAGCATGCATGTGTCTTTCTTTTCTCATGATATATTGATGTAGTATGGTGGACTGCTTTACCATGACTCTGAATCAGCGGTTAGTCTTTGTTGATGATTACCTGATCTTTAAAAAGTACCTGTCTCTGTCACTTCGCCTGTACTTTTTCTTCTGCTCTTCTTTCCCTCCCTCGGCAGTATGTACTGCCCTTGCTTTATGATGTGACTGAGGATATCTATTCTAGCTAAAGCTGACATTCTTTTGTGCTTATGATTTGTTGGCACAGGAAACCACTATTTGGGGGTGCTCGTCCACGTGAAATGGTAAGTTATTGATCTCATGTATGCAGAAGAAAGTAATATTTGCTAAAGATTATTGTTTTTTTCTTCTGTTGTTGAAGGAAACATAATTTGTTCATTTTGCACCTCAATGTTTTTGTACTTGCTTAATGAATCACCTTTAATAAAATTAAGATTGTACTTGCCCTTTTCAATTTTGATGTCTCTTTTTTTTGTTAACTCTACTGTTCAATAATGGGTGGTCGCCACCAGGTACTGCAGAATCGCGGGATTGATGATGTTATGCATAATCATGACCTTCAGCCACCTCATCCTAGGTAGTAAATGAGTTGATTATGCAATCTCTTTCTATGACTCAGAAATTCCCTTGTTTGACAAACTAATTGATAATTGTCTGAAGGGGCAAACAACATGCTGGCAAAGCAGAGGCAGTTATGCATGCGACCAGACATAATGACAAAACAGAGAGTATTCCGATTGACCATAGGATGGCGAAGAACGCAGATAGGCGAGATCACAGGATAGATGTCGAGAAAGGAGATGGGCAGAGGAGGAATTGGAGAAACGAGAACTGGAGGAACAATAAGGAGACTGAAAGGCACCACCACCACCACCATCAGCCGCAGCAACATGTACAGGAAAGGCCGCCCTCACCAGAAACGTGGCGCAAACCTGTTGAATCACCAAGACCTGCTTCTGCTGATGCTCCTGGTATGAGGTATGGAAAAGCAACCTCTGCAGTTGAGCTGGCTGCAGCCTTTTCAAAATCGGTCTCTGATCCAGCAACTGCAACTGATCGTTTTTCTGGTCAGAAAAGCCTTCCTAATCGAGGTCAAATCCCTTTTTCTCGATTGACAGGCCCTCAGCAGAGGCCTCAGATTAATGGGTACTAAGCTCCCAAAGATTAGCGAATGAAAAATGTCTTATCATAGCTAATTTGCTTAATGGGCTGCAACAGAGTTTTGCTTGCAGCATGAATACCAAGATGGGGGTAGTAATTGTTACCCGTGCTATAGGCTAGCAACAAAATTTGATGATCTTGCTGCTGAAAATTTAGAACCTGATTCTTCACCTTTTAGACCTAACACCTTCAACCTTGAGAAATGCAGTCTTTTTTTCTTCCTTTTCTTTTACATCTTTTTAGTTTGATAATAATCATCGGGGATGATGTTTGTTCCCTTTACAGATGATTTATGTCTCAGAAAGAATTTCTGATTTGAAGCCTGATGGCAAAAACAAATGATGTATACTTTTGGAGGTGTTTGACATTTCACGGTGAATGCCGTCTTTATCTGATTGATGGTCTAGTTTAGTTTAGAAAACAGAATCGTTTTATTTGTCTTGCATTATCACAATCTTGCGATGCACCTTGGCTGAATTTTGTTTTAAGAATATGAAATTAGCTACTGTATTACTTTGCCTTTAGGTTCTTTTGGTTACAAATTCTCAGTGTAACAGACAGTATGTACTTGTTCTTTTCAGTGCATTAGGGAACATTTGTTGGTTTTCGATTAGTGGCTGATCTTGCATTATTTATGTAATGGCTTCTCTGGTTTTAACCAGGTAAATACAGTACACTAGTAAGACTTGCTCTGCTGATTGAACTGAAGGACAATTAAACATATTCCATCCATTGATGTATTTATCATGACACTAATGTGGTTCCATACGAACATCTCAGATGAAAAGAATAACTAGAAAAGCAGATCAAAACACGAAGGTTACTGCCGACAGTGCTATAATACTTGTCTGAAACTGAGCTTGTACCCTACAACAAGGCAAAATTACATGTCAAATATTAATCAATGATCTTGAATAATAACCATGGTACATAGAAAGCAATGAGTTAAGTTGAACTCATGAAACCTCAGATCATTGTAATCACAAGCTCGAGAACTTGTTACATGGGTCTTGGTTTCTATTTCGCTTGATTATTCATATTAGCTAGCGTAAAATAAATGCGTACCTGAGATCATTGTAATAACAAGATTGAGAAGTTGTTTTTGGTCGTCTATAACTTTTCATCTTCTTGGTGCTGGCTTTGATCCCTTCTTGTGCTTTGATGGTATCATTTTCAGAAATGGTGTATAGAGATGGCTGCCACAATCCCTTTGATGATGAATTTCTACGAGTCAATTTTTGAGCCCTGCAAGTAGTGTTTTGCTCTAGGTATGTTACTTGAACAAGAGAACATGACTCAATTTTGGGACTATGATTATTATTATTATTATCACTAACACAACCACTATAACAGGACAGAAAGTCAGCTAAGAACTTCATACTTCTTACAACTCAAATTTCTAGTCCTATGTTGAATGCTTATATCAATTTAGTAGAAAACTATTAAGGTCAATTTGGTCATTTTAGGGAGGCTGCACAAGCTTTAGGTGATGATAGTGAAATGACACCTTTTTAGTTATTTAGTAATAGATGGGTGATGAATAATTGGTGTATAATAAAATAAAGATATGGTGGATTGCATTTAATGGATTAAGATTATCAAAATCTAAATGCATGTCAAATGCGTGAAGCTATTACTTTTCTTTTCTTTTTTCCTTATATATAAATGATATTTGCTTGTGAGGATATCTATTAGAGTATCTATATCTATTACTATCATAATAATTAAATAACTATGTTATCATGACTTAGATAATTACCTATTATTTAATTGACCACATGAATTTGAATTTTATAAACAATGTATATACTAATTTAGCTCATCTACTCCTTTTTGAGTTTTCTAATTGAGCTCAAAGGTTAAGGAAAATGATGGAATCTTTTATCTTCTCTGATGTTAAGATTCAGAAAGAGTTAGTGAATAAATTTTTGTTTAATCAATGTTTTATAGAGTTATTATTAAATTAGTATCTAATTGGCATAGTGGACATGCCAGCATTAACATTTAATACTTAAAAATGAGATTGTAATTGCAAATTGCAACGAGATTCAGATCTTGTAAAATCTAATATTCATAAAAAGTTTCTACCTTTTGTTGTAATTTTGCCTGCTTTAAAAAAAGTGTACATGCCTTTATCATCCGTGTTGTTTTTTGACACTTTTTTTCTTTTTCCATTATCTTGGATGTCCTTTTTGTATAGCCACACAATTGCAGTTGTTAAAACTTTTTGGGCATAATCCTAATTACTAGATATTCAATCTTCACTGGCTCGATTAATTTGGATTCATCACTGCATTAGACTTATTTTTTTAGAAAAAATTTCTTCATTTGACATTTAATTAAGAGTGGAAAAATCTCATTCATTTAGACAGTTCTCAATAGACGGAAGAAAAGATTTATAGATATTAGTTATATAGTACTAGAGATATAAGAGAAGACATGAATTTCGCTAAATTAAACTTTTAAAAAAACATGTTATGTTTCTGTAAAAAGAACCTAACTAATCGAACTCCTTTTTCCAAATTAGAAGTTTCACACTAGCTATGATCTGTACGAAACACTAATTTTTGGAATTTCAGTATTCCCCTGAAAGTGAAACAAGTTCTGTTCGTTATAGTGGGATCTAGTTTGCAGTGAAGGAAATTAATTATCAGCTTAATTATCCCACTATCCAAAATTGACGGCAAAAAGTAGAAAAAATCATCAACAACTACTGTAAATTGTGGAAGATCTGAATGGCAACAATTCTTGAGAATTTTAACTTGCATCCTCGTTTGAAAAATAATGACAATATTGCAAGTACAAAAGACTTTGATAAGTCAAGGTTCGTTGGCAAGTGATCATTTAACTCGCTTCAATAGACAAACATGAAATTTACAGTCAAACCAACTTTATTACTTTCGTGTATCCATCTAACAGCCGCACTTTTGAATGCTCCTTAGGGACCTACTAAGTTTTCGTAGAGTTAACACATCTAAAAACAAAATTCTTCTCTTGTGAATTTGGACATCTGATTTTAAATTGTGACATTTTAGCAATTTCATAAAAAGTGCTATCAACCAATAATTTTCAGTGTTATTTTCAATTTCTTTGAGAAGTCGTAATAAAAGAAAAAAATTATTTTCTAACTTTCCAAATTGTAATAATCATTTTTGGTGCTTCTAATTTCCTATAATTTTTTATGCTGACCAGCCATTGACATAGTAGCAAAAGTTCACAAATGTCGAGAAACCTGCTCAATAAAATAGTTTTAAAACTGGAATTAGAAAAATGAGTGGGGGAACTTCTTTTATCTTCCATCTCTCAACCTATTGTTTGTTACTTTGAATATCATTCTACAAGTTTAGACATCCCACAGTTGATGTTTTCTTTTAACATTCATTTGCCTGTCTCTTAGCTCTTGGAACCATCCACCTTTGACTATGGAAAATTTCTGTCTTCTTGAGGTTGATGTCAATGGACAAGAAATATTCTTGGTGGACAAGGTAACATACATTTTACTATTCTCAATTGTTTCCATTTTACTGACCATCTCATTAATATATGTTTTGTATTCTGCAGACTATTCTTGCATCTTTCTCTGGGAGATTAAGAAAACTATTCAGTAAGTTAACAGGGAAACCAAGAAGGCTGAAGTTAATTTTCGACAAGTTTCCAGGAGGTGCTGAGTGTTTTGAACACATTGTTAAGTTTTGCTATAATGGTGGTAGGATAAAGATAACTCCTTTTAACATGTTTCAACTGCATTGTGCTGCCAATTACCTTGAAATGAATCAAGAAATGCAGCAGGGGAGACCAAGTTTGGTTGAGCAAACTATTTCTTTTTTCGAAAAGATTCATTACATGACATGGTCTGAGCTGATTATTGGCTTGAAAAAATGCCAAGAATTGATCTTTTTTATGCCGTCTTCCTCTTTACTACAAGAGTTCTTGGATTGTGTGGTAGGAAGGCTTGAACTTCATTACATTTCTAGTCCATGTGCATCTTCTACCGACAATTCGTCCATGCAGTTTTCAGGTGACATTAGTACAGAAAGCAGGGGAATTTACAATTGTCAAGCAACCTGGTGGTTTGCAGATCTTGGATTCTTGAAACTCAATATGTTCAAGATGATTATAGACACAATGATTTATAAGAAATTGGATCATCATGTGATATCTTCATTCCTGTTTTATTACAAAAGAATGAAATGTCTAAATGCTTCATCAGTTCAGAAATGCAGAATCATTGAGACAGTTATCAAATTCCTTTATTCTCTTGATAGCAACTTCATATCTATCAGGGGTCTATTCGACATTCTTCAGGCGTCTTTTACGTTGAAAATGAGCAAATGTTCAATAGGGAAATTAGAACATTTAATTGGCTCCCAGCTAGATAGAGCTAAACTGGATGATTTGCTTGTTCCTTCTCCAGCTGGTGAAAAAATTGCTTACAATATCAATCTAATTCTGAGGTTGGTTGACATATTCCTCTCCACTAACCGCGAAAAAATATTAATGTATCAAGTGAAGAAAGTTGCTGAGTTAATTGATCGTTATATCATAGAAGTGGCACCTGATCCTCATCTTAAACCTTCAAAGTTCTTGGCATTGGCCATGGCTATGCCGTATATTGCAAGAGAATCATATGACAACATTTATATTGCCATAGATATGTACCTCAAGGTAACATATATAAAAAGTGCTTTTAATTGAATATGTTTGTGTAAATATTTTTTTTATAATATGAGTACATAGAAGTTAAGCTCTTGATTTTATATATAACAGGTACATATTAATGTTTTATGTGAAGAAGAAAAGATAAAGATATGTTGTGTGCTGAACTATGAGAAGCTCTCTGAAGAAACTCAGAAGGAAGTAGCTCAAAATGAAAACTTTCCAGCTTGTGCATTAGTCACTGTGCAGAACAGGCTCAGATATTCAGTCACAAGGACTTCAAATTTTTCTTAAATATTTGGTGATCATATGAATCAATGTAGTCTTTCAAAAGCAAGCAGTGTAATGTATATATTAGTCTTTAACAATATATTATGTAGGGTGTTTCTTTAACTACTCCTTTCATCTCAATTCATGTCAAGCGTTTGACTAGGCATAAAATGAATGAAAGACATTTAAAACTTGTAATTTAGAATAAGTCATCGAGGTAATTATCATTTTATCAATGCTAAAATAAAAAGTTTAAAAGTAAATTGATTTTAATAAGTAAAATAGTATAACATTCTTTTTTAACAGACTTAAAATGAAAAACATAAACTGGGACGGAGAAAGTACTAATTTCCAAAGTTCATACTAATATCCAAACATTTCTAGAGCGAAAATACAGAAGGAATGTGTTTTTATGAAGCTTTTCTTTGACAGTTAGGACTCCTTACTAGTACAGAGGAGTAACTACCTGGAGGAAAAAATACGCTATTAAGAAATCATTCTTTTTCCACTAAAATATGTTAAATGACTATTCTTATGGATATTTTAATTCAATCAGTGAAAAAAGAAAATTATAGTAGTATTTTCAGTCAGAAAAATTAAGAAGTTCTCCAGAATTTTAGTGGAGATTTGTTTCCCACCATTCGTTTTTCCATTGAGTTGATTCGGAGGAAACTGAGTGGAATAATTATGAACATAAATTTCTCATTGATTCTATGAGTGATATAAAGAAATATACTCTCTTTGTCCTAATTTATGTGACACTTTTCATTTTTCGATAGTTAAATAATTTAAGTTTGCTTAGAGATTTACGTATGAAATCTTTAATTTTTTTGAAATGAAATTATATATTTGAAAATTACGTAAAGAGTTACTATAAGTCACGATAATTGATAAATGTAATTTTTTTCAAAATTTATGATAAAAAATAAACTTATTTAAATCTCGAATTCGAAAAGTATTACATAAAATATGACGGAGAGAGTAGTTATTTAAGTATAAGATTTTTGTCTTTTGTATTTGTCTCTGTCTATTGTTGGAGCTAGAGAAGTTGATTAATATATTTGATGGATGTTTCTAAAGAATAATTGCACAGAGTAGTGAGCCAAAGACTTTTTCTAATACAGAACCTCCCAGCGACTAATGCGGCTTGTTACAAGCACAACAATTGTGGGGCTCGCTAACACTATGCTTTCAATATTGTTAAATACAATATATTACTTAGGTGTTACACTTTCTACGTCTATGGAAAGTTCCATTTCTATAATTTGCGGTATAAATTTCCTTTGAACGACATATATATTAATAACAAGGAAGAAACAACCAAAAATTATAACTTTGGCTCTTGACCTAGACAACTCACACAGGAGATATCCAAGCAACAGAAATACCTAGACGATGTTTTTCTTCCTAGGTTGCATTAAGTGGTAAAAAATTACACGAAGTTAAATTTCTTCATAATTAACTAGTCATGAAGAAAAAATGTCACCAGAACTCTTGTTCATCTTCCCATCGTAGTTGTAACATTATACAGATGATCACCACAGATCCATTTTATTAGGAGTTAAACGACTCGACTTAATTTTCTAATAAGAAAAGAGTTGTTCGGTGTGTTGCATTATGTAACTTAATTAGTTTGAATCAAAATACAATTTAAGAAATAAAATAAAGAATTTTGAAATGTGTAGTATTAAGCATGTCATAGCATAGGTATATTTGAAACATGCAACCGTAAATATATTGTATAACATTTGTACACATAAAAAAGTTTCTCAAGGATAAAATTAAACCATGTCATGCGGGTTTCTGCATATAAAAAAAATGTAAAACATTGAAGTGTCACATTGTTGGAACTAAGAGCTTCTTCGAGTCAAGAGGCAAACAAAACAAGTTGTTTTTTTACGTTAAAGAAGCAAATACAAACATGAAATAGAAGATATATAATGATTGGCACCCAAAAGGGTTTCAATCTTTAAGATTTTTTTTTAATCAAAATGAAATAAGTGGTTATATTTTCAACAGGACATGTCTTGTTGGAGAAGGGAGGTGCATTAAATGAAAAGGGGGAAATTCAAAAATCAAACACAGACATCCTTGAAATTGATCAAAAAATTCATCTTAGGCTTAGGAAGTTTCCAACACAAACATCTTTGATATTTGTGATTCTCTTTTTAGGCGCGCTTCCCAGCCTATCGCAGTCCGTGTGCATTTATGAGTCAACAAAGTGAAAATTAAGCCTTTTGGTATCATCTAAAATCAAGTGACACTGGTAAATTTAGAAGATAACATAATATAGCTATAGTATGAGTCTATAAGATTTTATAGCAAATACACATGAATATATTTATTATTTGTACGAATACAGTTAGGTGTGAAAATTGTTTACATGTAGATGCATTCATTAAGCACGTGAGTGCAATATATTTCTCTATTGTATGTGCACGAATACAATGCATTCCACTACAAAGATACTATAGTCATGCATATACATTTATTATGCGGACATAATTATATTTTACTATTCCCTTTGTTCTTATTTACTTGTCCATATTTTCTTTTATATTCGTTTCTATTTACTTGTCCATATTTCCTTTTATATTCGTCCTTATTTGCTTATTCATTTTAACAAATCAAGAAAGGACAAAAAAATTTCCCTAATATGTCCTTATTAAATTCTAGAAAATTTCTAGTACTACTAAGTTATAATGCATGCTTTTTGGAACCAGAAAATATATTTATTATACTTGGGGAGTTGCATAATCTTTTAAGTTAAGGATAAAATTATAACTAACCTATGATAATCATTGGTGCCTTAATATGTGTGCCACTTCTAAAGTGGACAATTAAAAAGGGACAGAAGGAGTATTATTATGTGTATGGATAAGTAATTTTGAGGTCAAAATGCTGCTTCCTTTATTAATTAATCTAAATCTCGCTTTATCCTTTTAAAATCAGAGTACGTATACATAAATTTAATGGAATAATCCAAATATTTTATGATAAAGTGATTATTAGAAAAATGTATTATAAAATTTGCAGTTTGCATCGTATTCATATGCAATCCTTGTATAAATTGTCTAACCATATTCCTTCACTGTTATAGTATTATGTATTTTCCACAAGTGGAAAAAAAAGAATTTTTTTTAAGATTCGGGTTTTGCAAATGACTGGGCCAAGGCCCTTAGAATAAAATTGGGCCAGATGTAAAAGTGCCCAAAATAGAGTGATAACTGATGAATTCACTACAAGTTAGGTCCAAGTTTTTGTGTGCCAATTCTTAAGATTTCAGATAAGGGAAATTTAGATAACTAGTCAAAAAATCCAACTTATTTAGTGATAATATTTATACTTTAATAATATTAGTAAACATGTCATAAATGTCATTATTTTAAAAATAAATAATTATTCTGATATTATTAATATTTTCTCGCTCATTATTTACACTTTTTTTTCTCTCTCATAGATTACACATTTTCCTATTTTTCTGTGATTGGATAAATATTAATAATATTTTAAATTTTATCTCTCTTTTATTAACCTTATCAATTTCTCTCTATATATTTATTCATATTCAACTTTCCAGATTTATTTTCTCTTTTCTTACGTTTTTTTTTATTTTCTCTCTCTAACAATCTTCCAAAATCAATTCCACAGAATCTCGAATTTTTCTATTTTCTATCATTCTCAATTAATTTTGTTTCAAGGTTTGATTTGAAGATTCACATTGATTTGGGTATTATGTTCTTCCTATTCCTTTTTGATTTACTTACTGATTTTAGTGTTTTTTTTTTGTTTTTTTTTTGTTGTTGTTCTTAAAACTTTTTTTAGGATTACATATACAAAATTATCTCTTCAATGGACGCTTTCAAGAGGGGTTACTAGAGTATTGGACAAAATAATCTAACTTCTTCCGAGTTCTCATCGTTTAATTTTTTTTTCACTAAAGAAATAAACAACAATGTAGGTTCTGATTCTAGATCTAAGGAGGATATACGACGGGAAAAAATGACTGAATTCTTAGTTGTGCAAAATTCCACACAAATTCGTAACCATGAAGTTGAAGAAGACCAATTGTTTGGAGAAGAGGTATTTTTTTATATGGAATTTTGATTCTGTTATAGTTAGTATGTATTTTTATATTTCATAGATTTAATGTATTTTGTATTCATAGATTTGGAAGTGTATATGGAATTTTGATTCTGTTATAGTTAGTATGTATTTTTGTATTTCATAGATTTAGCTAGCTTTTGGCCATAGATATTCAAATATTTTTGGCAAATATTATTTGGATGAAAATTTGGGTGAAATTTCACCATGTGTTTGGCCATAGAATTTGGGAAACATATTTTATTTTTTTAAGAAATATGATTTACACCCATAAGTTTTTAAAACTATCAAAACTAACCATACATTTGTATTACATAGCAAAATAGAAATCTCACGTAACAAGATTTATGACTTCGGCAACAAATCAACAAGAATCATTACAGTAAATATTCGTAGTGCAAAGGTCTTGGTAAAAATCATGATAATGAAAATACAACTAATATAAATTTGGAAAAACAGAGAGAAGAAAACAGAAGAAAATAAATATTGCAATCACTGAAGAACCTATGTCTTCTCATCTGAAAGAGTTCAAACTATTCTTTAATATAATCTTCCCACATTTTATGAACAATCTCTTCTCGATGAGCTTGCATTTCCGAATCAGATGATCGAGAAGATGAAGCGATGTTGTTACCCTGAGCCAATAGTTCGTCATTTTCATCAACAACCATATCATTATTTTCATATTCATTGAATATTCCATCACTGCTTTGGTGTTCACGTAAAAAATTATGCAATACAGCGCAAGCAACTACTATTTTCACTTGCATGTCACATTCATAGTTGTTCATGCCTTGTCTTAGTATTCTGAATCTACTTTTCCACGCACCAAAAGTTCTTTCAATTACTTTGCGCAGAGAAGCATGTCTATAGTTAAATAGCTCTTTTCCATTCTTAGGCTCTCTTTCACTTCCTCGGTAGTCTTGCAAATGATAGCGCATTCCTTTGAATGGAGCTAAAAATTCTCTTGTGTTCCGTAGACCAGCATCAACAACGTAATATTTATCTACCAAAATAAAATAAATGCATTAAGACTAACTGTAACAAAGGAATGTATGAAATCAAAAGAATTCATGTAAAAGGAAACATTGTGCATCATCACCTAGCGAATCTATATAACAACCTAAGACAAAGATTAGGATTTGTACTATACATGACATGGTCCCCTGTAGCAAATGAGCTTCCAAAAATTTCATCCAGTGTGTCATAATCTTTAAGACCATGGTATCTGTACTTGGAAATATAAATGTTCTTCTTTTTCTTTTGCTGAGAAAACAAATGAACATAATGTTAGCTCGATATGTGTAAAGGTAGAACATAAGTACTTTTGTTATCTCCCAAACTTACCGCTACATGCTCTGACCAAATATCAGATGGACATGTAATTGTGTTAGTTGTAGGGTTCCATCCATATCCAGAGCAAGAACTAAGGAGATCCTTGAAGGGTTTTGTGTCTTTCCTTAATCGTTGAATCTTTGTCTTAATTCTCTCATCATCAAACTTATCTCGATTTCCAGTTTTCTCAAAAAACTCATTCCTAACTTCTATTAATCGTGGACCACTGATGGCATAACCTTTAAATCCGGACTTCCTCGCATCATCATGCAAGACACTTATAAGGATTGATGTTTCTTCATCAGTCCATTTATCAGCCGCTGAACCACGTGATTTATTCATTTTTTTACGTTTCTACAATACAACATCAACATGACAACACATCATATGCATAACTTAATTTTTTTTAGAGTGCACAAAATCTGAAAGCATGTCTTTACTAAAAATGAAAGACCTACGAACACGATTGAAAGTATATTACCCTGTTAACCGGTAAAAGTGAAGTCATAGAGTTCTCGTCGGAAATCTCAAAACTAGCTTCAGGAATAATGGGCATTAAAAAACTTAACAAACAAGTCCGAAAAATTAGTTGCGCCAGTCGACTGAAAAAAATAAAACACAAGGAGAAAAGATTCTTATCATTCGGAACTCTTAAACCTAGACAAGAGAACATATTCATACAAATCAATTCAAGCAAGTTCAATCTAAATAAAATTCACTATAAGAAAAAATATGTAAGTTTTTACAAATTACCTTCAATTTGTTTCTCCAGATAGGACTACCACAAGGCTTTTACTATGGTTGTTCAACTAATTTTTTTGATATTAAAGTCCATGTACGTATATGCTTTATATAATAGAAAAGTTATTAATTGAGTTAGTTGGTAGAAAAGTGTATTAATTGAGTTAGTTGGTAGATGGGGAGTTAATTGAATTGGTTGCTGTAAATAAATAGATTATTGTTGTAAAATATAAAAGTTAGGTGTAAAAATTTAATTTCTAAAACTTTCCAAATAATGAAATTTGGCCCAAATACTAGTTTTTTCTAGTATTTGGGAATTTGGAAAATTTGCCAAAAAAATTTGCCAAATAATGAGAAAGTGTATGGACAAACAAAATTTGCCAAGTTCTTTCCCAAGTTTTACTTGCAAAATCTATGGCCAAACGGGCCCTTAATGTATTTTGTATTCATAGATTTGAAAGTGTATATGGAATTTTGATTCTGTTATAGTTAGTATGTATTTTTGTATTTCATAGATTTAATATATTTTGTATTCATAGATTTGGAAGTTATATGAAATTTTTATTCTGTTATAGTTAGTATATATTTTTGTATTTCATAGATTTAATGTATTTTGTATTATGTTTTTCTTTTGTGTTGCATAATTATAAAACTAATACTCCTCATATTATTTTTGTATTCAAACTAAAAAAAATAAAATGTTGGAGTTATCAATAAATACATCATTAGAGATGTTAAGAGTTCTCTTTGTATTCAAGTTTAAAAATGTATGCATTTACAATAGCCCTTCCATCAAGTATAAAACATCTATTGAAACATTAAAAAATTTGAACAAAAATGTAATTTTCATAGTTCAATGTAGTATGTCAACATTTATGTATACAAAATAAATATTGAACCATTAAAAATAAAACGGCCGATCAAAAATCTTCAAATAATATATTATCATTTTCCGGAATCAACAACAACAAAATTAGACAAATCCAAGGAAACTAATATTTCTTACGTCGGTCATACTACATATAATTTTCAATGATAACAGATGCCGTTTACAATTATTTACAAACTTTAATATCAAAATTTTATAATCAATTAGAAAATGATTAAGGATGAAGCAATTAACTAATACCTGATCAAATTTGTATTCAATTAATTTGATCGAACTCCAATAGAAAAATCTTTCTATACGGCTGTTTGTCGATGATTTTGTCGTCCTGTTTCGTTAAAAATAATACTCAACAAACTAATTTTTTAAATTAAAATATATTAATAATCGATAATGAGAGAACTCATCAGCTATGGAGAAGACCGATTAGTATTTAGATTTTAAATTTTGTAACCGCTGAGATTTTTAAGCAATTCTTCCTTTTTAAAGAATTTCTCTCCTTTAAATTTCTTCTTTTTGTAATTTAATAATTGTATTCATTCAATTAAAACAGATAATAAAAATTCAAATAAGATACATAATAAATTAAAATTTTGACATTTTTACTAAATACTGAAAGTGTTGACATTAGTTCCTATTAAACGTTAAAATATTGACATTTTAAAAAATTTCCCTTCAGATAATTATGTGCAACGATGTAGTTATAGGCTGTTTCCTATAAAAATTGGCATATTCACCAAAATATCATAAAAATTGAGATAACATAGGATTGTAATGCGTGGGAGTAAAATTTCTATCAATACCTTTATTATTATTATGTATAACTAATTATTCTTAATCTTTTTTCTATATAAATATAATTTTTTTCTTTCTAACGTGGTTTATACGAAATAGTGTAACGTGTATATAAAAGAAAGGTTAGTGTTGTGGAAAAAAATTTATTGTGTGCAAGGAAAACAATTTAAGTTTCTAACTAATTCATTATACAACAGTAGTATTATTTACTGAGGAGACGCATTTGTGAAGTTCACATTGAATCTAATTCATAATTATTAGTCATATAATTATGTTAGGTTATTATATTTCAAAAGAGACATATTAAAATAATATATCAGACATATAAAGTGCTGTAATCATTCTTCATATTTTCAATATATATATATATATATATATTCTTTTAATTTTTTACTCTTCAACATTTTATTAATTAGAACAGTAAAAATACAGTTAAAAAACTGTTACATTTAATATTATTTTTTCTAAAACGTTAATATTTTGAAATGAATGAAGCTTGACAAAACACTGAAATTTGAGAATTAATAAAAAAAAAATATCAACATAAAATTAGAAGGATAGTAATTTCTTCTTAGATATTAAAACAATTACTACTACTACTCAATAAATATAAATAAATAAACAATTCTTCTTAAGTATTTGCCTTGCGTAATTGATTTCTTTTTTCCTTCTTACTTTCGCCGAAACATCACGCAAACGGCGTCGTTTGGTTAGCTCGACTCGGCGTTTTTAACAAGATTTCAGAAAAAGTGAATCAGCGAAGGATTCTTCTTTTTTAGTTTACTTTTTCTTTACTTTGAAAGTAACAGATTGAAGAAAATGTTGGAGAAGATCGGTTTACCTTCAAAACCATCACTCAGAGGGAATAATTGGGTAGTTGATGCTTCTCATTGCCAAGGATGTTCTTCTCAGTTCACTTTTATCAATCGCAAGGTTTGTTTTCCATGGTTTCTTCAACTTTTTCTTCACACCCTTTTTTAAAAATATGATTTTTCTTGATACCCATTTGGTCAATTTGCAAGGTTTTCAGTTTTGATCATTATGGGGTTTGATTCTTGAATAATCACATGTTAGATCTTAAATATAAGTTTTTGATTGATTTTTTTATGTTATACCCTTTTTTTTTCCCATTGACTTAATTGAAATGTGTTGTCAAGTAGTGTTTGTGGTATACTCTATAGCAAAAATCTCACCTTTATGTTATAGCATTGGTGGTCGATTCATATAATATACTGATGGAAATGCTTATCTCTCCTAGGTTTAGTCCTACAGCAGAATGTCTCTAACTTTGTACCTGTTTAATATTGCTGAAGGACTCTTGTGAACTTATTCTCGACAAAATGATCTTATGTTGAATTCCAAGTGTACTGCTGATCCTCCCAAATATTATTCCTGAATAGCGTGGCAATCAAAGTACTTTTGCGATAAACAGGTTTATTGAGAGAAAAGAGATATAATGGGAAAGATACGGGTGAATTTATATTTTATGCTTAGTGGCAAGAATGAAGTGCTCGCTTACAATAGATTTCTGAATTCTTTTACTTGGATTTGTGTTGAACTTTGGATGTGAACAAGCTTGCTCAGTACATCTTTATATTTGTTCCAGCTCCACCAATTCTCAAGAAAAAGATAATAGTATATGCAGTATGATACTGCTTCCATTGTAATCCACCATCTGTTGAGGAGGCATTATACAAGTAAATAAGCTGGACAATAAATCTGAGACCTTCACAGTTAGTAAAGTCACCAAGAGAGAATAAATCAAACCCGATAGATCATCATTCTCCTATTTCAAGGGAATATGAACCTCTTTCTGCAATCTCTTTCATGTTTTATTGTACCTTAACTATGGCTGGGGATGTCTTTAGTAGATTTCTAGATTTCCTTTAGACCAGCTCAATTTTCTGATGATATTAAACTTTCTCCACCTCCTCATCTAGGTAATGCATATCCTTTTGGTCATCTCCACAGTAGTAGTTGGTTTTGCAGTGTTCATCACTTTTAGTAGTTGGGTTTAATTGTTCATATTTTGTCGTAGCTAATAATCCAAGAACATAGACATTTCTGTGTGCTATTCATAGTCCAAACCTTTTGTCAATTAGAGCTGCAATTCAATGGAGGCATCTATCAACCCTGTTCGAAAAGCTGGACTTAAAATTCCATTTGCTGAATTGTTTCTTTTTGTTTTTGCACCAATGTTAGCAGATGTTGTCTCTTGTGAGCACTATGAACCTTCTCCTTTTTGATATAATTGGAAAGCAAATTATGGTCATTATAGCTCAGATATTGAATGCTTTTTCTGTAGTTTCCATCTTCTTGGTAATATCTGAGTTATGATGTTCTCAAACTATTCAGTAGTGGTTCAGCTCAAGGATAATCTCCCTCCAAACAAAATTCACACGTGTGGCCTGGAATTTTTGTTGACCTGGAAATTTCTTGCTGTTTCCAAACAAGTGTTTGCAGATTGCTTTCCTAGGATTCTAGCTTTTTGCTGTGAAGCCTCTGAACTTATTGCATATTGTTGCCTAAAAACCAATCCTCTCCAGTAGCGTGCTATATACCATTCTCTGAAGAATTAACGGACCTGCTTTTCTGGTTTGCCTAGAGTGGTTCCTTTTTTCTAAGACACACCATGTTGAAGTTGATTATTTAGGTGTGGCTTCAACTTTTCTTTTCTGCCTTACTGTTGTTCTATTAGTAATCACATTTTTTGCATTAGTATTGTTGAAATATCAATATCATCTTTTATCTCCTTACTACCAAGGCTATATATATGATTTTATCCTCCCCTCTCCTGTCTCTTTGTGCCTGTTTGAATGGAAATATGAATATGGTAGGTGTTTGGTTTTTTTCCACCTGTTTTGTTATTCACACTATGAAATTTCAGCATCATTGCCGGAGGTGCGGGGGCATTTTCTGCAATAGCTGTACCCAGCAAAGAATGGTGCTACGCGGACAAGGTGATTCACCGGTGCGTATTTGTGAACCGTGCAAAAGATTAGAAGAGGCTGCACGGTTTGAATTGCGATATGGTCAAAAAAGTAGAGCGTCAAAAGGTACCAAACAAATAACTGGTTATACTCAGTCATAGTTACTGTACTAATAGCCTAATAGATAGAAATGAACTACTGCTCGATTTAAATACAAGTGTTGTCTGTCATAGGGAGCTCAAGACTTGCATCAAAGAGTGAGGATGAAGTTTTAAATCACCTTCTGGGTAAAGAAAGGACCTCAGATGTTCTTCCCCATGATCAACAGTCAGCAAGCACTGCATCAGGTTCAAATGTTCTAGATTTTTCTGGTAAAGATGAGGCTGGAGATGGAAGCAGTAATCAGACAGAGCAGCAGGCTGAGATGGATTCCACTACTCCTGAAGAATTACGACAGCAAGCCATGGAAGAAAAACAGAATCA
The DNA here is from genome assembly GCA_022817965.1 of Solanum lycopersicoides. Classification (NCBI taxonomy): domain Eukaryota; kingdom Viridiplantae; phylum Streptophyta; class Magnoliopsida; order Solanales; family Solanaceae; genus Solanum; species Solanum lycopersicoides. The sequence goes on along the minus strand of CM040619.1, from coordinate 70,506,522 downwards.
CCGAACTCTAAAAGCTGCAGGTAAACCTGAAGAAGCTCTAAGGGCTTTTAAGAGGGGCAAAGAACTTGAAAGGCAGGCTGCTGCTTTGGAGATTTCTCTGAGAAAAAATCGTAAAAGAGCATTGTCGTCCAGTAATGTCACCGAGATCCAGCAAGATAATGATGCTGGCAAAGCATCTGGTAGGAAAAATAAGCTCTCTCCTCAAATTACTGAAGAGAAGGATGATCTTGCTTCTGAACTCAGAGATCTGGGATGGTCAGATATGGATCTTCGTACTGCTGACAAAAGGCCAGCAACCATGAGCCTTGAGGGTGAACTTTCTGCGCTTCTTGGAGAAGTTTCTGGAAAGACTAATCCTGAAAAGAAAAGTCATGGAATGGACAAGTCACTGGTCATTGCTCATAAGAAAAAAGCACTCCAGCTGAAACGGGACGGGAAACTTGCTGAAGCCAAAGAAGAATTGAAGAAGGCTAAAATTCTTGAAAAGCAAATAGAAGAGCAGGAACTGTTGGGTGATGATGAAGATTCTGATGATGAGCTTTCTTCTTTAATACGTGGGCTGGATTCTGATAAATTTGATGATGGATACAAACCAGATTCTAGTTATGTTTTTGACAACCTTCTCGGAACTGCTGATGATATTGGTACAGATGGTAATTTTGAAGTAACTGATGATGACATGTATGACCCAGAAATAGCAGCTGCCTTGGAGTCAATGGGCTGGACTGAAGATGCCGCCAAATCTGAGATTTCAGAAAAGCAATTCGAACCTGTTGATAGGGAAGTGCTACTAAGTGAAATTCAGTCTCTGAAAAGAGAAGCCGTTAGCCAGAAAAGGGCTGGTAAAACTAAGGAGGCAATGGAACTGCTGAAGAGGGCAAAAACACTGGAGAGTGAGCTTGAAGAACAACTAAGTAATGGTGAAGAGGATGTAAGAAAGTTCGTTGAAAGAAAGGATAAAGAGCACAAAGTAGCACCAAAGAGTAAGTCTGTGATCCAGAGAGAACTTCTTGGTATTAAAAAGAAGGCTCTTGCTTTAAGAAGGGAGGGAAGGTTAGATGAGGCTGAAGAAGAACTGGAAAGAGGCAAGATTCTTGAGAAGCAACTTGAAGATATTGGAAATCCACCAAAATTTGTGCAGCCTATTGCTGGGAATAAGCGTGATGAAAGTATTGCAGATATTGATGCTGGAGATGAAGATGCAGAGGTTACAGATCAAGATATGCATGACCCAACTTATCTTTCACTGCTTAATAATTTGGGCTGGAAGGATGATGAAAAAGCTAATATTCCATCTGTATCATTTCAAGGGAAAAATAATGTTTCTAATCTTAGTGAGTCCCTAACTAAGGAAGCTACGAGTAACATCCAAGCTCGAGCATCTAAAAAGAGTAAAGGTGAAATCCAGAGGGAACTTCTGGGCTTGAAACGGAAGGCTCTCACATTGAGACGCCAAGGAGAGACTGAGGAGGCAGAGGAATTGATGAATGCAGCTAAAATGTTAGAAGAACAATTGGCTGAAATTGAAGAATCTTTGTCTAACCCAACTAAGTCAAACGAGCAGAAAGAGCGTATAGATATTGATTCTCCCCTTGAGAACCCGCAGTTTCCACCGTCAGATTTACTGAAGAGTCCAATTGAGGATAGGGAAAGCAAAGTTACACGTACCCCGGAGAAACCAGAAGAGGTCTTTCAATCAGATGAGAAACCATTCATCTCTGAGTCAAAAACTGCCGAGGAAGTTAATTCTCAGCGTGATCAAAATTCCCTTCGTCAAGATATTCTGGCTCGCAAAAGGAAAGCAGTTGCGTTGAAGCGAGAAGGGAAAGTGGCAGAAGCCAAGGAGGAACTTCGACAGGCAAAACTCTTGGGGAAGCACCTTGAGGAGGAAAAGACTCTGGGTAGTAGTAGTTCCACAGTCTCAGCACTTCCTAATACTTCACATGTTGGACAAAATGAAGTTAGCCCAAACAAAGTACTTCATATATCTCAAGTAGGACAGAAAGAAGTAAGTCCCAGCTCAGGTCCAAAGCCATTGTCTGGACGCGATCGGTTTAAATTACAGCAGCAGTCTCTCAGCCACAAACGACAAGCACTTAAGTTGCGAAGGGAAGGTAGGACAGAAGAAGCTGATGCAGAATTTGAATTGGCAAAGGCTATTGAGAGCCAGTTGGAAGAAGCGTCTTCACAAGGTACAATGCAGTCTTCTGACCCCACAGCTGAATCAGCAGAGGGTGTCAGTGTTGAGGATTTTCTTGATCCTCAGCTTTTCTCTGCTTTAAAAGCAATTGGAATTGCAGACACCTCTGTTGTATCCCATGGCCCTGAAAGGCAGGAAACGAAAAAACCTATAACTGGTACTGATAAAACTGGCACTATTGCCTCTCAAATCGTTGAAAGATCAGAGCCAAAACTATCTGAAGCACGTGTATCTGATGAATCTTCCAATGAGAGAAAGCAGTTGGAAGAGCGGGTAAAGGCAGAGAAATTGAAGGCATTAAACTTGAAACGTTCTGGAAAGCAGGCAGAGGCCTTGGACGCCCTTCGGCGGGCTAAAGTGTTTGAGAAGAAGTTGAACGCTTTAGCTTCATAACAATGAAGCTGGTATAGTGGTTGTGTTTGGACAGGCTTCTCACATGGTATAAACCAACGATAAAGCACGACTGGAGTTGGGATAACGGACTAGGTACTTGCCTCGTGTATGCTGGCTAAGTCATTCCAATTGAACATAATAAAAATCCATTATCTTGCCCTGATGATGTGTTTTGTAATATTTGACATGTATAATTGTTCTTTCATAACTATTTTCTTGAGAATGAGATTTTAATACTTCATCCCCAATTTAGAATTGTCAGGGGATCCCTGTATTCTACTTGATTGTTCTTGTAGGGTTTTTCATCTTCCATTGTTATGTAATGTGGAAATTCGTGACAATGTCGATAACTATTTCTTGCAATAACATGGCTCTTCCAAAGCCTTATTTACTGCAGGACATTATACAAGTTTCAGGATATAGAATACAGATTATACAAGCAACAGAAAATACAAAGAGAGATAAGTATCTCGTGTCTCCCATAACAACAATCTTTCTGCAACTAAAAGATATACTATAGCCTGCCTACACATTACTGGATCTAGTCTTATATACTACAACAACTTCATAACTATTTAGGATAAAGACATATAACTTCTAAGTAACCATGAAGAACTGCCAAGCTGCTCGATCCACCATGTGTGAAACCTCCAGGAATTTGAGAAGATCCTCCTTGATATGTGCCTTATCACATATATTCTTATATACTTTATTTTTTAAAAACATGTATTCTTATATTTTATTTCTGAGCTCCATGTGTAAACAGGCATAATGAAGCATGGCCTCTCAGGTAAGAGGAATGGGTTGAAAGAACAAGGAGAGTATCCGATCCTTTGTCTCACGATCTGGAATACCAAATCCATCTCCATGCTGGTACATGCATTGAGCAATCCTAGCTAAATTCATTGAAGTTCTTCTAAAATCCTTTGAGAAGGATTCTTCCCTTAGAATGTCTCTGTTCATCTTCTTCCACGTCTCACCAATTAACTTCTTTATGTAGTTTCGAGCATTTTCTTCACTACTTTTAGAATCATGCATGTAACATTGGATCGATTTGAGATAATCTCCTTTCTTGATTTCATCCTGAACAAAAAATGAAACAACTTTTTGAGTTGTAGTATATATATATCAGAGAAACTTACTGATCAGGCATAATTAACTTACTGGTGAAGTTGCCAAGTCATTTACAAGTCGAAGAATTAGGGAAGGTGAGTAAATGATGGAAGGATAATCCTTTAAGCATTCTAATTCCTCCTCCTTTATGGGGTTTGTGATGCAAAAATAAGCATGCATTATTAGTACAGGACCCGTGTTGGTTATCCACGCATTTCTCAGGAACTCATCCAAGCTTGGTGTATATCCTCTTTGATACCACTTCACTTCCAATAAGTAAGCTTTACACAGGTTAGCCCACTGAAATATTTGGTACAGAACATGTCAATATATATACACAATTAGGTGGGAAATTTAAGATAAAGAAAAAAGGTTAATTTAGTACCTGCTTCCTTATCTGTGAAATTATGCTGAACCCTTGTTCTTTGAGAATATCATAAGCCAGCTCATTCATTGAGTTGAAAACAGCTAGGAAGCTGATTTTCATGTATTCAGGTAGTTGCTCTATTGCATTGATGTCCCATCTTCACAACATGTAACCACAATAAGTATTGATTTCATTTATTATGGACCTTTTAGGTGACATGCATGACATGATAGTATAAAAATTGGGAGATGTAAAGCATGTGGACAAACCTGTCAACAATATCAGTAAAGAGCTCAAGTTCATCCAAGGTACCATAAACATCATAAATGTCATCAATTGTTGTGAGGAGAACAGAAAGCTTTGTTGAAAGCTTTCTACAGTATCCGAACCGAGGATTAGGAGTGAAACCAACAGCCCAGAAGAAGCCCTCCACCAATCTGTCCCTCACAAAGCTCATCTTTTTAACAAGTTTAATGTTCTTGTCCCACCTGCGTTGTAACCAGATTAATATTCTTTCCAGTATCCAACTACTATATTAACAATCTTGAATATATATATTGTTATCTTTTCAGAAAGTATTTTTCACTCACCAACCAACCGGATATCTAAAAATATTAAAATTCATAAAAAAAATGCCAAATAGTGTTTTAGTGTAGTTTATAGTGTTTTCACTTTCATATGTCAGAGAAATCACCCCTCACCTTGACATTTGTTTTAGTTCCTCCAAGTATGTAGCTTGCACCATGTTATAGTCCAACTTTGCAAGTTCAAGTAGAAGTGGATTCATCTTCTCTTTTTTGTGATAAATTTCTATAAACCATCTTGATTCTAATCTCTCCATCCTCCAATGCACAGGCATTTCTAATGCATGGCTTACATTCTCATCCATCTTCTTCTTAAGGCTTTCCATCAGATAATGAGTGGAGAAATCTCGCGCATTCTCCATAATATTTTCATCTTCCATACAGAGATAGGAGGCTTCATACAAACTCAACAGTCCTTTAGTATCCTCCACAAGGACTGTTTTGAACTTTCCTTCCTCATTCAAGAAACCACAAAATATCTCTGCCAAAAAAAATAAAAAATGTAACTACTTGAGGATAAACATTAAAGCATGGATTTACTATGAGAACACCTATAAGATAACTACATGTAATTGGCAACATGCTATGACATATAAGTTTAAATATATATTCTTTATATTATCAGTGTATATATTTGCATCCTGTGTGTTTGGTACCCACTTTGTCGTCTAGTTAATCCGGATTTTTGTTCAGAGTCCTATTAGAAAGTAAAACGCTCCTTACCAAATACGACTACCAGGATAGAGGAATACTTACCAACTACGACTTAAGTCATGTACTATTATGTGTTATATTAAAAACAGTTAGACTTGCCACAGCTAAAAAAAGAAGGAAAATTTGAAATACCTTGAGGAACATGATAGCCATGTTGTCTAAGCAGTCGAAATTCTAAAGCTGTAGCATACAACTCCTCATTATCATGATCTCTTTTATTATAATTAACGTATATTTGCTTCAATACTTTATCAATTTCTTCCTCAAAGTGATAGTATATGCCAAGTCTTTGCAAAATATCAATAAGCTCAAGTTGTTCCAATGAGTTAGTCATTGTTTTCTCCAACATCCTTCTTACTTCTGCTTTTAGCGTTTCAGCTCGTTCACAATATTTCTCTTCCTGAATGATAAACAAGTTTGTCACTAATTTTTTTCTTCCCAAAAATATATACAAGAATTAGCATATGCATGCATCTATCGCGATGTAATTAATAAAGTTTGAAATGAAAAATAATTTTTGACTTACATCGTACAAAATAGGTCGTGATTGGACATATCCATCCTCCCAAATGCTAGGTTTGTAGTTTCCTGACCTCCTAATATCCATAGTTGCTATGCAACTTTGAAGCATGTACGTCTACAATACATAAGAAAAAAAGTGAGCCACATTTTCACCTTTTATAAACACAAGTGAAGTAAAGAGTAAGAAAAATCTTAATTTCAGTTCTTATATTCTAAACAAGTGTACAAATAATTGACGAAGTAATTCAACGCAGTAATTTGAATTAAAACTAATAATTCATTAATGATATAAAGACATTTTTTTTTTCAGTTATCAACTTATTATTATTTCAAAATAAGTGACTTTTTTAATCTTTTTATTTGCTACAAAATAAGAGTTGTTTAACTTATTCAAAGAAGTGCCATTTTTTACTGCCAAAACTAGCTTTTTAATACATGAAATTTTTCACCATAAAAGAGTTGAGAAATTTTTTCTACAATAATTCTTTTCTTAAAAAATGAGTAATTTTTTTAAAGGAATATGTGCAAATTAAAAACAACCACTTATTTTGAAATCGAAAAAATATTTTTCACAGACAAGAGATCAGCCCTTCCCCACTTCTCAATAGCGTATAATCTAATCCCAATAGTTGAAAGTTCAAACTCATATTGGAGTATTCACATTCTAAAATTTGATATGAGGATTTTCTCTATACTTATTAAGTACTCAATATAACAAATCTTCACTCTAGGTTAGATGCCGTGCCATGAAAATAGCAATAACAATAACAAAAAATAATAATGATAATAATAATAATAATAACAATAATGGAGTAATAATAATAAGTTCATGTTCAATATTGCCTTGAAAAAAATAGTAAGAGTACTTATAAGGAATTTCACTGAAAAAAACTTCTTCAAACGGTATAACTAATTTTATGTAAAACACGTAATAATATGAACTGTGGAGAATCTTTCGAAGATAGTCGAAAGTTGATATGATGTCCGGCCAGTACTATTAGGATTTTGTAAATTAATGTTATATTAATCAACAGACAGAGAGAATTCATTGGTACTTGAGCACAATATTAACCTTAAAAAGTGCTCATTTCGATTCAAAATAAATTATTTTTTTATTAAAGGGTAACTTCATTGTTCTTTTTTTTTTTCCAAACTTATTTTAAAGCTAGAGATAGTTAATTTTGGGGGGAAAACAAATAATTCACATAGGACCATAGAAAAAATATCTGAAATTCATTTATTTTAGCTTGGAGGATGTAGTAATGTTTGGATTTGGCTCCTCTTCATAGATTTTTACAGTTTTTTATTATCCCTTTAATATTTTGACATGTGTCATACAAAAAATCTAATATCTCAAATTTCTTTAGTTAAACTAAAGATTTTATCATAGTTAATATTTCTCTCACTTTTTTTTGTGTTTAGAATTGTGAAATTAAGTCTTAGGCCTAACTCACATCCCAAAATCTAGCTCAAACGGAGGAGGAGCCCAAATCTTATTAAGGAGTCCACCTATCTCATTAACCACCGATGTGGGACTCTTTAACACCCCACCTCACGCCCAGTGCTTAGCATCTGGTGCGTGAACAATTTTGATTTTGGGGGTCCCAACATCGGTTGAGACGGGTCCTGCTCTGATACCATGTGAAATTAGGTCTTAGGCCTAACTCACACTCCAAAATCTAGCTCAAAGGGAGGAAGATTGCCCAAGCCTTATAAGGAGTCCACCTATCTCATTAACCACCGATGGGAGACTTCTGTTATTCTTTAACAAGAATCTTTTCTTTTCTGTTATAGTTTATTTTTTCAAACTCTTTTTTGCAGCAAATCAATTATAAATTTCTGGATTTTATTTATAGTGTTGATATTTGGAACTTTAAATTCATTTTATTTATAATCATGAATAATTTTTCAATTGATGCCTCTCTCAAAAAGTTTCATTGAAATTTAAGTTTATGAAAAAATATTTTCCTACCCTTTTTTCATGCCCTTTCTAGATCCTTTAGTTTGGCTTTTACAGAAATTCCAAATTGAAAAAATTGATGTTACGAAGAAGACGACAAAGTTTTGTTGATCACCATTGTGACCGAACCAAGCTTCAAAGAAGTAGACTCATCAATTGGATTTTTAAAATTTTATAACCCAATTTCATCCGTTTTATTTTGTCTTCTTTTATCACGATGTAAAATTAATGGAAAGAAAAAGCGACTTGTTTGTTAACAAAATAAATTCATTGCTGACTAAGAAAAAGTTTATTGAAGAATTAAGTGAGAAAGAAAGAGATGGGAGAGAAGAGAGAAAGAGAAATAGCAATAACCATGGTTAATGATCTTTGACTAGGATTTAAAGACTATTTTATTTAAATAAATATGGACCATTAGATTTAAAAATTGACAGATGTCATTATATTAACTATGCATTACACCAACATGAGAGATTAGTGTACTGGAGAGGAGTCTCTTCCGTAATGTTTAGAATAAGGAAGCCACTGATTAGTGTAAACTTCCAAGAAAATGGGGTTTGTGATAAGGTATAATACGAGGTTAATTAACGGTGCATTTAAATTAAGACAGTTCTTTGAACCTTCTTTCTTTCATAACCCAAAGTTTAATTGATGAACTCGCCGTACTACTCAAGTTGCGCTAGATACAAAGCACGAGTAATAACGCCAAGTTTCTTTAAAAATTTCCAAACTATTTAATTAATTAAATAACTTATCTCCAAGAAAGATTCATGAAATTTTATCACCTAATTAATTTCCGTATCTATTTTTCTTATGTAATACGCCAAGTATCCGAAATCTTACATTCCATCATGGCTACATTCATTTAACACGATTAATAGCTAAAAAGAAAAATATGTAATGGATTTACTATATCTTTTACTATAGTTAACTAATGTTCTCTTTTTTAAGAGTCAAATTATAAGAATTTTGATTAATATTCTATGATGTATTTTTTTCATTATATTGATATGTAAAAAAATACAATTTATAGTACTTTTTGTATAGTTTTTGAATATCTAAATTTTTATTTAAAATATTAAATTAATGTAATCTAATTTAATTTTTGAAAATTAATCAAATTAACTTTCGAAAAGCGAAGCATAACAAATAAAAGTGGATGAGTATTTCATATTTATCAATTATTACAACCTTCAAAAGTTTGTTGTAGGTTCTCATATAGGTGTTAATGAACTGACATCAAATGTTTAATTAATATTCTGTTTATAAACGAGTATGTTTAAGGGGAAATCGAAAGGAGAATTCCTCCATTAAGTACTACAATAATGTAGAGGGTTTTGTTGGGAAATTCGGGTAATTTCCCTACAAAACGGAATAACTTTAGTGAAATAAACCGGTTCAAATGAACTGAACCGGACAGAACACTAACAAAGATACCCGACAAGTAATATTGAATATTAACTGAAAAGAAGAGAAAAGAGACCGAACAATTTTAATAATGGAGTTCAGCCGCGAAAGCTTAATCTCCGAGCACCGCTCAAAGCAGCCTGCTTTTATTAGATAGAGAGAAGAGATTACAAAATGGTGCATTTTACAATGAAGGAGGAGGGGTTCTTTTATAACCCCAAATTCTCCTTCACAATACATAAAACTCCGATGTGGGACTAAATAATTAGGCCAAAGAGTCAACAAATCTCCACCTTGGCTTAATATCCAGTCCCACCAAATACAAATCTTCTCAAACAAACAAATAATAAAAGCAGTTTTCACGTTGCTTCCAAATTTGCGCCGTGAGGCGCCAACTTCAAATGTGCAGGACATTGACCAAGTCTAAACAGTGTTCAAACTTGGCCTTTGTAACCACCTTGGTCAGCATAACTGCGGGATTCTCCGTAATATGAATCTTCAACAGAAGTATCTCCTCTTCTTCGAGAATTTCCCTCACAAAGTGATAGCGAACATCAATGTGCTTCGTCCGTGCATGAAAGACTTGATTCTTTGCTAAATGAATAGCACTCTGACTGTCAGAATAAACCTCAAGTTGTTTCTGACCAACTCCCAAGTCTTTAAGCAACCCATGAAGCCAAATCGCCTCCTTTACAGCCTCTGTAATCGCCATATACTCTGCCTCTGTCGTAGACAAAGCCACCGTTGACTGTAAAGTAGACTTCCAACTAACTGGCGCTTTTGCTAAAGTGAACAAATAGCCAGTTGTAGATCGTCGCTTATCCAAATCACCTGCATAGTCAGAATCACAGTATCCAACTATGCATTGACCAAGTGATTTATCCTGCTCGAATACCAATCCAATATCTACGGTATTTTGCAGATACCGTAGAATCCATTTCACAGCTTGCCAATGACCCTGGCCTGGATCATGCATGTACCTGCTAACAACACTAACAGCCTGTGAAATATCTGGTCTCGTACACACCATTGCATACATCAAGCTTCCAACTGCATTTGCATACGGGACTTTCGCCATGTATTCTCGCTCTTCATCAGTCGTCGGAGATAACCGGCTACTCAGTTTCAAATGAGGAGCAAGTGGGGTACTCACGTGTTTTGTATCTTCGTGCATACCAAACGTCTTAGTACCTTCTTCAAATACTGCTTCTGTGACAGCCAAAGCTTGCCTCTCTCTCTGTCCCTGTTTATCTCCATGCCGAGAATCTTCTTGGCTTCCCCCAAATCCTTCATCTCGAACTCTTTACTCAACTGAGCCTTCAGTTTGTCAATCTCAGCTTGGCTCTTTGCTGCAATCAGCATATCATCAACATATAAGAGTAAGTAGATGTAGGAACCGTCTTGAAGCCTGCGCAAATACACACAATGATCGTATTTGCTTCTCTTGTACTTCTGACCCTTCATGAAACTATCAAATCGTTTGTACCACTGTCTCGGAGATTGTTTCAGTCCGTACAATGATTTGACAAGTTTGCAAACCCAATTCTCTTTATCAGCAACCTTATTTCCTTCTGGCTGAGTCATATAGATTTCCTCCTTCAAATCACCGTGTAGGAACGCGGTCTTCACATCAAGTTGAGCTAGCTCCAAATTCAACTGCGCTACCAAGGCCAACATAATTCTAATGGAGGAATGTTTAACAACTGGAGAAAATACCTCATTATAATCAATTCCCTCCCTTTGAGCGTAGCCTTTAGCTACCAACCTTGCCTTGTAGCGAACATCGTCTTTATCGGGAAATCCTTCTTTCTTTGCAAATACCCATTTGCATCCAATTGCCTTCTTGCCTATCGGTAGTTGTGTCAACTTCCACGTCATGTTCTTCTTGAGGGATTGCATTTCCTCTTCCATTGCACCTGCCCAATTGCCACTTTCTGAACTTCGTATGGCCTCTGGGTAGGTGGATGGAACATCTTCATCTGAAACTGGAAGTGCATAAGCTACCATGTCAGTGAAACGAGCGGGCTTTTGGATCGCTCGTCTCTGTCTTCTAACTGCAATTGGCTCCGATTGCTGTAGAGGTTCTTGGGTAGGAACCTCTTCCTCATCTGACTCTTCTTCTGCCGTAGGAGAGTCACTCGTGGTGCTCCGTGCTGGGTCACCACTGTCTCCTCAAACTCCACCTGCTTCGGAGTACACGCCACCTGTTCAGGAGTACTCTCAGCATCTTCTGGATTTACCTTCTTTAACATGGCAGATTCATCAAAGGTAACATCTCTGCTTATAATTGTTTTCTTTGCCTCGAGACACCACAGACGGTATCCCTTCACTCCAGCATTGAATCCCATGAACAAAGCCTTCTTTGCCCGTGGATCCAACTTTGATTCAATCACATGATAATATGCAACAGAACCAAAAACGTGCAAAGTATCATAATCAGTTGCAGGTTTTCCAGACCATACCTCTAATGGAGTTTTGCCATCAATAGCAGATGATGGCAAACGATTGACGAGATGTTGAGCATATGTTATCGCCTCAGCCCAAAATTTTCTGCCTAACCCAGCATTAGACAGCATACAACGAACTTTCTCCACAAGTGTCCTGTTCATACGCTCTGACACCCCATTCTGTTGCGGTGTTTTCCTGACGGTGAAGTGCCGAACTATGCCACAGTCTTGGCATACCTTAAGGAACGGATCACTCTTGTATTCTCCACCATTGTCTGTTCGGAGAACCTTGATCTTCCTTCCCGTCTGGTTTTCAACTTGAACTTTCCACTTAAGGAAAATTCCAAGTACATCATCTTTGTTCTTCATAGAAAACACCCAAACTCTCCTGGAAAAATCATCAACAAAAGTGACAAAATAATGCCTTCCTCCAAGAGACGGAGTCTTGGCAGGTCCCCATACATCTGAATGCACATAATCCAGAATACCCTTGGTATTATGAATTGCAGTGCCAAACTTCACTCTTCGTTGTTTTCCAAGAACACAATGTTCACAAAACTCAAGTTTGCAAGTCTTCGTACCTTTCAACAATCCTTGCTTGGCAAGAATTTGCAAAGATTTTTCACCAGCATGTCCCAACCGCATATGCCACAGCTTCGTTGCCTCAGTATCTTTCTTGGTGCAAGAAGTTACTGTTGTTACTGTCCCGACCACTGTACTACCTTGATAGTAATACAGATTGTTCTTTCTCACACCCTTCAACATCACCAACGCTCCAGAAGTTGCTTTAAGAACTCCATCTCGCATCGTTATAACTAGGCCTTTAGATTCTAAAGCCCCCAATGAGATGAGATTCTTCTTCAACTTTGGCACGTACCGCACATCTCGCAAGATTCTGGTGGATCCATCATGATTCTGCAGTTTGATTGAACCTATTCCGGTTGTTTTACATGAATTATCATTACCCATGTAAACAACTCCGCCATCGAGATCCTGAAATTCAAAGAACCACTCCCGAATGGGACACATATGATAGGTACAACCTGAATCCAATATCCACTCATCTGCATGTGATGTTGTAGGAGCGACCACTAAAGAGATATCTGATTCCGCATCGCTTTTGCATTCTGCAACATTGGCGTCTTGCGGAGCCTTCCCTTTCTTCTTCAACTTTGGACAGTCTTTCCTCCAGTGCCCTTTCTCATGACAGAAAGCACACTCATCTTTGGCAATGTCTCGACCTTTTGATTTGGACCTTCCTCTTCTCCCTTTTGTCTGGTTTTGATGACGACCTCTTGCCACCAATACTTCTTCTGATGTTGTTGCCTTTGTTTTCATCTTATCCTGCTTTCTCAGTTCATGACTATATAAAGCAGAACAAACAGCATCTAACGACACATTCTCCTTCCCGTGAAGTAACGTTGTCTCCAAATGTTCAAATTCATCGGGAAGAGATGATAACAACATCAAAGCCAGATCTTCATCATCGAATATGACATCTAAATTAAGCAAGTCTGCTACTAATTGATTAAACATAGTGATATGTTCATTCATAGTAGTACCTTGTTTGTAATCAAATCGGAACAACCTTTTCTTCATTAGGAGCTTGTTCTGTCCACTCTTTTTCAGAAACTTGTCCTCCAATGCCTTCCACAATTTGTATGCAGAAGTCTCATTCTTGAAAGCATACTTTTGCTCCCTGGATAGACACGATCGAATTGTTCCGCATGCCAACCGATTAATGATTTTCCAATCTTTATCTTCAACTCCTTCTAGTTTGACTTCTTCAATAGCAATATCAAGACCTGCTGGAAAAGGGAGTCCAAAACCTCCCCTTGCCACATACCGAAATGGCCCGTACCATCGAATATTTCAACCGCCAACTTCAAAGTAGACATCGGGAATCTTGACCATGATGACGAGGCACCCGATGTCTTCGGTGGAATATTTGCAACAGACTCCATTTCTTGATCTTTATTTGCCATTACAGACTAAAAAAAAATATTGGATATTACAACAAAATTCAAATAATCGAAGGCTTCTACTGAGACAAAGTAATTCCTTTCTGGTGTGGAAGATCAGGCGAAACTGCAACCACAGAGCATACTCAGACAGAACTCTGACTTAGAAAAAACTTTCGACGCAAAAGGACCAAAATAATTCTTTTCTGATGTGGAAGATCAGACTCAGCTGCAACCACAGAGCATACTCAGACAGAACCTTGGCTCTGATACCACTTGTTGGGAAATTCGGATAATTTCCCTACAAAACGGAACAACTTTAGTGAAATGAACCGGTTCAAATGAACTGAACCGGACAGAACACTAACAAAGATACCCGACAAGTAATATCGAATATTAACTGAAAAGAAGAGAAAAGAGACCGAACAATTTTAATAATGGAGTTCAGCCGCGAAAGCTTAATCTCCGAGCACCGCTCAAAGCAGCCTGCTTTTATTAGATAGAGAGAAGAGATTACAAAATGGTGCATTTTACAATGAAGGAGGAGGGGTTCTTTTATAACCCCAAATTCTCCTTCACAATACATAAAACTCCGATGTGGGACTAAATAATTAGGCCAAAGAGTCAACAGGTTTAATATTGTTTACGATTAAAAAAAATTAATCTAAGATCATGCTCGATTTATATGTTTATTTGGAAGGTACTTTAAGGAGTTTAAATATTAATGTGTCTACTGTCTAGTAAGAAGTATGGTGCATTGCATACGTAATTGATCAAATTTTCATGATATATTCTTCTATCGGCATAGTTCTTTGCTTCAAGTTATGAAACTATTTTGCCTATAATGATCAGGAAAAAAGAAATACTAGGGAAAAAATTGTAATTATGAGTATTGTTGAGGGGTCAAACTAACAACATTTAAATTTCAAGAAGGCTAATAGAGATATGAAAGTGAAAGGATTAAAAGTGAAAAGATCTAAAAATTAAGAGACAAAGATGGAAAAACAGAAAAGTTGAGGGAAGTGTGGGCAAAATAATTACAAAAACCAAAGAACTGAAGATATATATATAAAAAAACTAAATGCAAATGTGGAAATAAAAAGTAAAGGATACTTGAGCAAAAGGCTCTGATACTGACGTTCAAACAATATCAAATGTAAGGATAAAATTTAAATTTTATGAACTGACTTAAAAAATGAATAAATTATTTTGATAGTAAATATTTTAGTCTCGATCACAAAATATAATAATGTTTATTCACACTATAAACTGATTTCTTTTCTGGTATTGTTAGTTTCCCCCCCTAAATTTTAAAACATTTTCATCAATTTTATTCTCAAAACAATAGGGAAAAGTATAATTCCGGCAATTTTCATATCCTCTTAAATTACGTATATGAAAAGATAATTATCAGAATCCCATAAATACGTCCCAATTCCCATATAAAATACATATATGGCTAAATACGTTATTAGGAAAACAGATATACGTATATAATTCTTTTCCCTTTTCTAAAATCCTCCCAACATGGATACATATATGTATAGAATTACATTTTTTTTCTTAATTTTCATTTGCCAGACTTTAATTAACCTCATAATTTTCATAATTAGTTCCCGATTTCAATTACCTTACTTTTAAGATATGAATACTCCTAATTGTCCAAATGCATAGGTAATTATTTATAAAATGGCCTTTAAGTAATTTGATTAATTATTATATTTAAATAAATTTAACTTATATGAGTATTTGATTTCAACATAATTAAAATAACTTTCAATAACAAACTCAAAACATCATAGACGTCGACAACTCAATAATAACATCTATTATATATATGTCTAAACGAAAACTTAATATTCATATTAATTGATGTATAATCTTAAATTTGAAAAATAATATAAAGAATAAGTTAATAATAAATGTTTTTCTTAATGAATTTAAGTTATATCCACTGATAATATTAAAAAAAACTATACACGAATGATAACAGTCTCGCCTTTTCTTGATTACATTTTCATTGACTGAATATTAAGTATATATGATCGACCGAAGTTTTTGACTGTAGGGTTTTTGGAGACTTTGCTGAACTAATTGTCTTCAAAGTTAAATTTCTATTCACTGATATTGTAAAAAAAGAAAAAGGAAAGATTGTACTATCAAGACACAATACATGAGTACACTTGCCCATGAACTGGCATGCTACAACAAGTTAACGTAACAAAAGAATTACTGTAGTATCAATGTTGTATTAGTTAAATCTATTGAATTCCACTTGATTTATGCAATGCATTTGTGGAGGAAGCAAAATGGTTTATTTGTGGCAGAGCAGTAGTTGAAGAATGGGATAGTAAGTTCAGGGGTGCTTATCAACCTTTACTTCCTCATGGCTCATGGAGCAACTAAAGATTCTTCATCAACAGATGACTTAGCTAACACTGAAGGCATTATTTCTTCCATTGCTCAAATTCTTTGCCTGTTGGATGACCTCGAAAAACATAGTAATGGTTTCCAATTTGAAAAGAGTGTTTTTTCTTCTTTTCACGCACCCCACTCCAAAGAGATCAGCAGTGGTACTTCACTTACCAACATTTAATTTGAATTTCGTATTACTTGGTTTATGCAGGATTTATCTCACTTGTAGCCTATATTGTACAAGTTAGATTGAGTCTAGGATTATATATGTTTTGGCGCTTTACCACACAACAACATACCCAATGTAATCCCACAAGTGGGGTGGGAAGAGCGTAAGGTATGTACAAATCTTGCATCTACTTTTACGGGATAGAGAGAAGTTGTTTCCAAACACTTAATATCTGCTCCTGTTATATAATACAGAGTGGACAAAAATGCGATTATAGCGGAGATGAGGATACGTAGATGGATCATGGATGTGTGGGTATATTAGGAGAGACATTATTAGGAAAGAAGTTATACAACACAAGGTGGGAATGGCCTCCGTGGAAGACAAGATGAAGAAAGTGAGGCTGAGGTGATTCGGCATGTGAAGAGGACGTGCGCAGATGTGTCTATGGAGGTGTAAGCGGTAGGCTGTAGCAGAAACTAGGAGAGGTAGAGGCAAGCCAAAGAATAATGGGGAGGAGGTTATTAGACAGGATATGACACAACTTCAACTAATTGAGGACATGACCCTAGATACAGGAAGATGTGAAAGTGGCGAATTATGTAGAAGTAGTAGATAGCCGAGTATAGTCGCCCTTTAGATGGGAGAGGCAAGGGGCTAGGTCTAGCCCATCTTCTCACAGCTTTATTAATAGTAGTATTTAGTAATCCTGTATTTTCTTATCCTTCAAGGTGTTAAGGTGTTACTATGTGTAATTCATTTGTTTTATATCTTGATATTTTGTTTTCATATTTTTCGTGCAACCATACTTCAAATATCTTCTCTTTGGAACAAGCCTCTCAACCTCGCAAAGGTAGGATATACACATATATGTGGGAAATCTTTTGTCAAGGGACACTTCTTTTTTGTTGATGAAGGGGGTGTCGCTTTCTAATGGTTGTCTCTGCTAGTACTGATTAAGTGGAGGTGTCTAACCAACTGAGTAGGTGATGGATTAACCATAATCCAACTTTTGTTCTAATAAGTGGTTCTAACTTTTGGTAGGATGAGCATCAAGAAGGGAACGATGGATCATAAGTTCAGTACTTGATGAAAGAAGAATAGGGCTTAACTAATGAAGATGCAAGGCAACATGTTCTGGATATGGTTTCAAACACATGGGAAAATGTCAATAAACAGTGCCTCTCACCAAGTGCAATCCATTGTCCTTTCAAAAGGCTTGTCTCAACGTGGCCAGAATGGTTCCTACGATGTACTTTATGTCGAGAATCATTGCCTTCCTGTCCTAGAAGAGTATATCAAGTCAAAAATTTGCAACACGGATGGAGAATCATGACTGAGCACATCATTTAGTTCTATGGCTCTATGGAAAATCTTACCTATAGTAGTACCTATTTCCCTCAAGCATAACACGAATAATTGACCCTATCATTTGGTTTTCACTAAAGTTAGTTTATTCACATCAATAATGCTAAGCATATGTACTCTTCTCCATTCTAATTAGTAATAAATCTATTTTTTAAGCTAGTTATAAAAAAGTAGTAGATACAATAGAATTCTCGTATATTTCATGCTGAAAATGTGAATTGATGAAGAGCAATACACAGATTTTTTTCATGACAAAATATAAAGTATTACTCCTGCCATTTCATTGTAAGATATTAATTAAGGAATAAAAAAGGGTATTACTTTGGGTATTAATATCAAGGCTCATTTTTATGAGGTCCTTCTCCACCACTGGCAAGTTGAAAATAAGAATAAACACAACAAGATCATAAGTTTATTTACGTTAATGATGGCAATGTAAGATCTACAATGAGATTTGAGTTTTATATTTGCTGAAAATAGCATGACCAACCCGTCAACGTACCAGCAGGTTTGACTTATTGTACTTCAATGACCCATTTTGGAACAATGTGACATGATGCAGCAAAACCCTTGCTTATTTGTTTGCTTATATGAGTTTTGACAAAGTATTGATTAACTGGTGATTATCGCAATTCGCAGCAAGCAATTTTATGCAATGCAAATTAACTAGAGGAAGCAAAGAGGTCTACCTCTGGAAATTGCTAGATATTTTGAAGAATGAATCTAAAGCCCAGAATGAGATTCTTTAAATAGCCTAATTTCATTAGACTACAAAATTCATTATGATATACTAGTAATTTGGTAGCTAATATGTAAAAAGGAACTAAATTGCTTTAAGCAACATATTCATTAGCATTCCTCAAGCCTTATATTCTTCAATCTTGACGGGTAATTCATAAAACTCACCAACAAATCCTAAAAACATAGTTCAGCAGAAACAGTAGTGCAAGTAAACTACCGCATAAAATGTGTAACTATTAAAGAGAAGGCAGCGAAAGTTTATACCGGGATCGGGGTCGGGAGTGGGATAGCTTATATGATTTGGCCAAGTTCACCAGCTCCTGCGCATCTTCAAGCTTGGAATGCTCAGCCAAGACATTGACTACCCTCTGCATTGTTGCATTATAAATAGCAACTTTTGAAGCAATAGCTTTCTTACACAATTCAAGCGCAAAATCAACATTATCATTGTCACAAGCAAAAGAAATGAGCATCTCAAATGTTGCATTATCCGGATAACGTCCATTTTCCACCATTTTCACATACCATCTTTTTGCCTCCTCCCAGTTCCTATCATCCACATACATTTTGATCATAATGTTATAATTGAAAGCTTTTGGGATGATGTCTTTCTTCCCCATCTCCTCAAACAGTTCAATCGGCTCGTTAACCTGATTATTCGCAATCAATCCTTGTAATCTGACGGTGTAACTCCCCAAGTCAGCATCAACATTCTTCTTTTGCATCAATACCCACAAATCTTCAGCTTCAGAAAACTTTTTACTTTCATAATACGCGTTTGAAAGCGTATTGAAAGTCACTTTATCAGGTATGACTCCGTGTTTTTCCATCTCATCCATTACACTGAGAGCAGAATCCAAAGAACCAGCTTTCCATAATGCTTTGATCAAAGTATTATAGGACACTACATCAGGCTCTATCGATAGCTCCTCAGGTAATTCACGAAACAAATCGCTGATTATATCGTACTTCTCTGCCCTTGAGTAGGCCTCCAAAAGGGCATTAAAAGAAAAGACTGTTCGTTGACATTTTAGGTTTGGCATTTCGTCGAACAATTTACGGGCATGTTCATGCATTTTTGCTGTACCATATAAGAGTATGAGACGGCAGACAAAGAACTCATTGCTAATTTCCGGGTATTGTTTTTGGTGTTCAACAATGTCTTCGATAGCAGAAGAATTGAGTTCAAGGCGGCGAATAGCGGCTGTATAGTTGGCGCAACGGTTTCGGAATTTAGGAGATTCAGATGATTTTTTGAAGTTGTCAACAATGCTTTGAAGTTTATGTTTTTCAGAAAGTTTGGATGTGGGTTTGGTGGAAGTTGTTTGGGGCTGTTCAGTTTTCAGCTTTACACTGACTTTGCGTTTCCCGGTGAAGAGTCCGTGAAGCCGGCGATAAACGGAAGAAGAAGAAGCCATGTGAAGCGGCGTTGAATTGGAGTTTCGTACCTGAGGTTAATCCATTTAGGAATATAGGCCTGCTCCTTTTGAAAGCCCGTTTAGAATTACCCAACATTTACTTTTATTATTAAATTATATTTCTTATTCTCAGTAGACGTTTGGTCATGCGATATCATATCGCAATATAATATCGTAAAATAAAATCAGCATTTGCACATGTAATTTTACTGATTTTATCTCATAATTCTATATTCTCCAAAAAAAAGCATGATATGGAATTACATGGTGATTCCATATCATGATTTGAGATACTTTAATACAAAAATTGATCCACAAGTTTATATTTTGTTAAAACAACCCGCATTCATATCTGCTACCCATTTGTTTCATATGTAAACAAAATTTATAATCACATCATTACTTTTTAAAATTTATTATTCTCACCAACATATAGTCACTTTAACTCACACCAACTGATTGTTAAAGTAATGAAATATTTATGGTTTATAAACATGAAAATATAATTGCGGATGATATTGACCAACAAGTGACTCAAAGTAACAATGTTGGTTCGTCTTCTCAGTCATATGACCGAGAAATGCTAGTTCAACTTAAGGAAATTGTTCGTACTATGTGGGAGGATTATATTAAAAAGTAGTACACTACAATTTATGTTCAATTTTTTTTTATTAAATTAAAGTTAGATGAACAATTACTTAAGTGGAGAACAAATACCATTGTAATAATTTATTAGGCGATTTTATAATTTTTTATTTGAGAAGGAATAAACAATTGGGGCTATTTTAATAATTTTACAACTTATGAAATTTTTATGTTTATGAGAAAATATACAACACAAAAATTTCATATCGCATGTCCAAACAAAATTTCAAATCATCTTATAATTCCGTATCATAATTTCATATCGCATGGCTAAATAGGCCCTTATAGACATAAAATATTCACAACTTGTGAAAATTATAAATATTTGTGACTAGTGTTATTATAAACTTTTGTAGACACATAATTTTACAAAGGCCACTAGTCACAATGATAACTAGCCAAGTTTTTTATTTTAGGACAGATCTTTTTTACCAGAAAATTTGATCTTAAAATAACATATTTCATATATTATTTTATTTTATCTTTTTAAAAATATTTCTATCCTTTTATTTTTTATATTTTTTAATTAAAAAATGAAACAAAAGATAAAAAATATATTAAATTAAAAAGGATATCCAAAACTTTTTAAATTTCTACCCAAATTCTGACAAAAGTTTATGGTCATTAGCCTTACCTTTTTTTAAATATATTCCTTAGGTATGATATGTCCAATTTCTTCGTGTTGAGCATGAAGTAGTTTTTTGCAAAATGTAAATTTCATGTGTCGATTTTACATTTAAAACAATTGAAAACTCAATTTGGAATTTGAAATCATAATTTTTTTAATTGCAGTTAATTTTTTTTTTCAAATTTCATAAATAAACTTTGATTTAAAATAAAAACTTGAAATTGAAACCCCAAATTTATATAACTAGACTATGTTGTGGGTTTCTTTTGCATCAATGAACAGTTGAACCGTATGTAAGTCTCTCTTTCCCTTCCTATACTGCTCCAACTCCCTACGAGATGAACAACTTCTATAATTGATCATCATTCATTCCATTATGAATTTAAAAATGAAAAGTAAAACCCAGGTAATGGTCATTTGAAATTACAACACTTCGGTAAAACTTGCAAATGAAATTTTTTATAATGGATTAGGGATAGATATGATGTGACAGACAAAAGTTGTATGAGGTTCCTCTTAGAATTTGCCAAATGGATTATTGAGTCTCATTTTCAGAAAAATGGATCAAATTCATTTCCCTCTCTTCCTTTTTAACTTTTTCTCTTCGATTGAAATTTTTAATTTTTCAACATCTCTTCTTCTTCTTTTTCCTTCTTTTTTTAAAACTAATTTTATTTATAAAAAATGTGAAATTTAGTCTAATTCATCGTACTTTGAACATTTGATATTATTTTTCTTTCATGTATTAATTATTTACATTTCTAAAAATAATTATTAAAAAAATTATTGTCAATTGACAAATTAAATTATATTTTTATTTTTATTTTCATTACACTAATAATTAATTATTGTAAAAATATAAACAAAATTTTGTATAATTGCAAAAAACAATTCTTAAGGAGTAAATTAATAAAGTATCATTTTTATTTATAATTTCATAAAAAATTCATAAAAAAATAAATAAATAACTAATATGAAAAACGAAAGGAGTATAAGTTATTAGTTTTTTCTCTTTCAATAACTTCATAAAATATAAAAAGTAGAGGGGAACAATCTTGGTTAGATACTTAAATTCATCAAATATTCACAAGAAAATCTAATGGAAAGAGCATAAATAATTTTGACAAATAATTACACAAGTTTTTGTACTATCTTAATGTAACCTAAAATCAAAAAATTTCATAAACATATAAATATATACATACTCTTCCGTCAATTTATAAGATATATTTTTATTCTTGAAAATCAAGCAATGTGAAATTTTATTGATATTTTAAAGTATATTTTATTTTTTATATTAACATAAAAACTACAACTTATAGTGTTTGTTCATAAATAATCCTTCAAACATAAGTTGCAATTCTGCAAAAAATACTATAAGTTGCAATTCTTATCATGTTAGCATATGGAAAAAAAAAATACATTTTATAGCTTGAATTTCGAGGGGAAAAAATAGATGAATGAAATGATGGAGAGTAAAATGAAAAAAAAAATTGATTATATAATTTAAATAATTATTTATGTTTATCTTAAAACTAAAATAATTAATTTTTTATGAGGTCACGTATCTTAGTTTAACTTTTTTAAATACGTAATTATTTGATTTCAAATTTAAATTAGTATCAATATATTTATCTTGATTTGATTTTTGACAAATGAGTATTATGAGCTATAAAAAGGCAATGAAATAAATATTAATTTTAAGAGATAATGAAATGCTAATTTTAATGTAGTACTATTTTTTTCTTTGATCTTGATATTGTATTATTTTAAATTTATGTAATGAAGTATATTAAAATTAAAAATAATAATATCAAGTACTTTATATTAAAGAGGGGGGTAAATAAAAAGTGGGGTGGAGGAGTGAGAAGAGAAAATGACTAAATGAGAGGTTCAAAAGACATGGGGCCTACAAATATACTTTTTTCTATTAAAAAAATTCCTCATACAACTATTACATGGCATACCTCATACACCATAAAAAATTTCCAATTGAGGTGATTTCTTCTTATTTTTTATAACCGTGATATCCAGACTAATTAATACACACCTTAATTATTTTTTATAACCGTGATATCCAGACTAATTAATACACACCTTAATTAATTCTACCAAGGACTTGATCATCTAAAAATTTTGTGCACACCAACAATCCAAATACCTTTTCCCTTCTAAATGGCCTAAAACTACCTTGGGGTGTAACAATAAAATCCTTGCAAGCACTTCTCACATACTAGGCATTCTCAAGAGAGACTGTAGATTATGCAAAATTTTGCAAACATTATTAATCTCTAGATACATAAGTGCAACGATACCAGCATCTAATTTATACAAGTGCAGCATCAGCATCCTTTCAAAATTTGCAGATCCTCCAATTTGATTGAATGTTAACAGTCAAAAGGTAACATACTTTAACCTAAATGCAACAAGCTAAATATTTTGTATAGAGTATCCGAGCATTCCTTAAACCCTTCATCACTTCAGCTCGGTTGTCACAAGCTCAAGTAAAACAATCAAATCACATAGCTGAAAGAAACTAGTTATGCAAAGGCAAAGAAAGCTCATACCGAAAGCTCTTATAAAACTCAGCCAACTTAACCAGCTCTCTCGCATTTTCAATCTTAGAATGCTCAACCAAACAATTGATAACCCTCTGCATTGTTGTATTATGAATAGCTTTGCGTGACTTCATTGCTTCCTTGCACAAATCCAGAGCAAAATCAATTTTTTTGGCGCTACAAGCAAAATTAATAAGTATGGTTAATGTTGAAACATCCGGAAGACATCCGTTTTGCGTCATCTTCTCATACCACATGTTGACCTCCTCCAGATTCCCCTTAGTAACATACATTTTTATCATAGCACTGTAACTGAAATTATCCGGTTTGAAACCCTTGTTAACAATCTCATCGAAGAACTGAATCGCCTTTGAAACCTCGTTAGCTTTAACCAAACTAATTAATTTAATATTGTAACTGCAAAGATCGGGAATAACATTTCTCTTTTCCATCATAGCCCATAAACTTTCATCTTCAGAAAACCTTCTTCTTTCATGAAATGCGGTTAATAACGTGTTACAAGTGACAATATTCGGTTTAATCCCATGATCTTCAATCTCATCCATTAAATACACAGCAGAATCCAACAAACCAGCCCTGCACAGTGCCTTAATCGCAGTGGTATACGACGCCAGATCAGGCTCAATTGACAATTTCGGGGGCAATTCGCGAAACAAGTCGCCAATTTCATCATATTTCTCTGATTTAAGATATGCTTCCAGTAGGGCATTGAAGGAAAAGACAGTGCGCGGACAATTTAGTTGAGGCATTTCGTCGAACAGCTTACGTGCATGATGATCCATTTTCGCTCTGCCATAAAGAAGAATAAGACGGGCAACAAAGGCTTCGTTACGAATATCAGGATACTTTTTTTGATGTTCTATGATATCTATAATGCCGGATTTGTGTTTGGCTTCGGCAAGTTGGTGAATGGTGATTTCATATTGGGAGCGATTCAGTCGGAATTTGGGGCATTCCGATAATTTTTTAAAAGAGTCTACAATTGCTTGGGCTAGATCGGTGGGTCTTGAACAAGTAAGGCTCTGATTTATTGCTATGTCATTTCCGGCGAAGATGCCTTTCACACGGCCGAGAGACGAAGAAGTTGACATTTGATTGCTTATTTTGGCGCTGAGCAAGACTTTCGAAATGGGAGAAATAGATATATATATCTAACATACCCCATTTTTATATTTAATATGAAGAAAAAAAAAGATAATTCAATTATACCCCTAACGTTTATTATTTGGTTTATATATGGCATTTGTTAATTTATCGCATAATTGCTGAATTTGGTACAATGATATTATATTACGAAGGACTTATGTGATATTTCGTGAGAAGTAAAAGACGGCCTTTTTCTATATAGCATTATAAGTTGTTGCTTCATACTTTTGCATTTGGATTTAATTTCTCTTTTTTATACAAGACGGACGGTGTGCATTTTTAAATAAAATTACATACACCTCATCTACACTATATATATATTGTTGTACCATATTTTGGTTTTTGACTGGTTAAAGTACAAAATACCTAGTTGGAATACCATAAACTCTTTCTAGTGCTTTATTTACAAAGTGAAGTTGTACTTTATAAGAAATTATTCATGTCAGGTGTAAAAAAAAAAGTGAAAGGAGAATAAAATTTCTACTTAAAGCAGCTCTGGTCACTCATTTGTACTTTACAATGCCAGTAATACTAGTAACAACCACAAAGTAGTCACAAACATAACTAACAAGAACATTACCCCACTTCTATTCTTATTTCTGTTTAATTTTTTTTTTTTTGGGTGGCTGTTACTATTTAACCCTATAGCCTTTTACGAGTCCTCATAACGGAGGAGGGTTTTAGTAAGTTGACAACTAGGCATCAATAATCAAACCATGAGGATACATAACTGATTCCAACTATTTTGGGATTGAGGCATAGTTGGTTGGCGATATCTATATCATCGTTCCCATTCAATCATTGTTATGTTATATGCATACTAGTTAGTATGTAAACATAAAAAAGTACTTGTTCAACTTAGTCCTAAACTCGGGGTATATGAATCTTTACTAATCATATTCCCCGTTTAAATTCATCTCTTTCGGGATAACAACCATAGTGAAAAGTGTAGTTAGACCAAAACTGAAAAGGGTTGTAGTGTCTGAACCTACAAAACTCTACACACACACACACACTCTCTTTCTCATGCCAAAAATGAGTCCTTCCAAAACACCTCAAGTACATTGTGATCAATTAGGAAATGCCCAACAAACTACAACAAGAAGATTCCCACAACCAAGAAATGTTTCTGTTGTGAGGAGCACCTATATAAACCTATTCTCTGCCTACAACAAAAAACCAGTGCAGTACTGCCTCTTCTTTTAGCTGCACTCAACATATTAATCATTAGCACCAATACTCTCCCTCTATAGATTTCCTTTCTAATTTAGGAATCCATTTTAACATACTATATCAATATTCTCTTTTAAATGGTAGTAATTAGGTGTGCTAAAATGGAATTCCCCAATACCCCATTTGATGATTCACACAACTCTGAAGAAAGGGAAGTAGGAAGAAGAACAGATAAAAGGAAGCAAATTGATGGTGAAGTTAAAGAATACAAATCCAAGAACCTTAAGGCTGAGAGAAATAGGCGTCAAAAACTTAGCGAAAGGCTTCTTCAATTACGCTCATTGGTCCCAAACATAACAAATGCAATGAATCAAAAACCCTTCATTCTTTACATAGTTTCATAAAAAAAAATGAATTTTTAGCCTTTTTAAAAAAAAATTCTAAAAAAGTTTAAATTCTTGTCTGATTTCAGATGACAAAAGAAACCATAATCACTGATGCCATCACTTACATTAGGGAGCTACAAATGAATGTGGACAACCTAAGTGAGCAGCTTCTTGAAATGGAAGCAACTCAGGGGGAGGAACTGGAGACAAAAAATGAAGAGATTATCGATACTGCAGAGGAGATGGGTAAATGGGGCATAGAGGTAGGTAACTTTATGTATAAAACCAAAGTTTCAATCTTTGATATTCTTGAATTAAAAGGACAGTAAAACAACCTTTATCTTTCTTTTCTAAAACAGCCTGAAGTTCAAGTGGCTCACATTGGCCCAACTAAGCTCTGGATAAAAATAGTCTGCCAAAAGAAAAGAGGTGGATTAACTAAACTGATGGAGGCAATGAATGTTCTTGAATTTGATATAAATGACACCAGTGCCACTGCCTCTAAAGGAGCTATTCTTATTACTACAACTGTGGAGGTAGGAGAAACATATGTTTAAAAAGTAAGCTTTTTAGTAGCGATAAAAAAACTATTGCCCTAAAATATCAAGATTTGTAATAGTACAAAAAGGAGATGTTGCTTAGCACCTTGTACTGTGTGTGCTGCAATTATTAGCAACATAAACAATTTATAAATCTTTCTATGTATTTCAGGTGGTTCGAGGTGGACTAACTGAAGCTAATCGAATCAGAGAGATCTTACTGGAGATCATCCACGGAATCTACTAGCACCAGCATGAAAATCCCCTAAATCCTAATAGCTTTAGTCTCATTGGAGAAATGCCAGAGTACCTCTAATTTTTAGTTATCGTGTCAAAAAAGGATTCAATCATGTTTTCAAAATATTGTATCCAAATTGTCTTTAAAAAGCTTGTGTGAACTCTTGTTTTTGCTTTGAAACAACATATCATATGTTACTAATTACTCTTTCCTATCTTAATTCTATAGCATTTCATATGCAGTCAAGTTTGACTTAATTCAACTGAGGCAAACTTTGAAATAGAATATGGAGTACTTTTTAACTTGAATTTTCCATGGTGGGATCCAGGCTCCAAACTTTTTGGCTTCTCTATATGAGGCATTGAATAAATAACATTTTTGGTCCCATATCCAGCTGAAGAAACAGCTAAATAATAAAAGCCAGCACATTAAGTGTCCTTTCTGTTTGAATAAGATATTAAACAAACACCAATATTAGACGTGTGAAGAGTGAAATTTATGACAAACCTTCTACCTATATACAGCAGGATATTTGTTTCACTGTCTTTAGTTTCTTGTTTTCTTCTCTGTTCTTTGACCAATGTCGTCCTCAATGAACAGTCGAAAATAAACCTGCCTTAAGCATCACCTTCCCTTGTTAAAACTTTTTCTAACAGGTCCAAGGATCCAAATAATAAAAGACTACTTGGAAAACCAAAATAAGACGTCAAAATCGTCAAAATTTAAGACCATGGAAAGTGTACCTACCCTTCTTATAATATTAACACGAAAAAGACTCTCTCAAGTCTATATTAATAGGAGTAAAACATGCACACAATTATAGCAATTTTCATATTTTCTATGGCTAGGCTTAGTTTTCTCCTCATTTGCCTAGTTATAGCTCAGGTTAGCTTGCTTATGCAAAATGCTAATGCACTTAGAAAACTAGACACCTTCACAGTAGTCCCAAGTCCTGCGCCGTTTGAAGGAGGAATGGACAGAGGAAGAAGTGATCAAGCTCCAGCAATCACACATATAAGGACTCATCATTCTTTCAACAAGTCCATGGCTGGTGGAGACTTGATCCTTGGCGGCTTCGCCACTGCTCTTGTTGCTTCCATTTTTTGTTACATTCGAGTCACACGAAAAAGAAACCAACATAGTCAGGGCTGAGACACAGCATTTTCAATTTTGTACTACTTTTAGTTTCCAATTCAAATAGATACACAGGGTTCAAGATTTTGGTCATTTTAGATGGCTGGATAATGAAATTATATATAGCATTTAAATCTCATTGGACATTCTCTCATGTCCACTCTGATTTACTGAGTTCAAAATCTATTGTTTGTACTTATACAATGATCTACTTAACATATATACAAGTTTAAGCCAAAGTAATTAAATTCAAATGAACTCGTACCACCTTCTTTAGATCCGCCCCTACTAAACCCAAGAGATAAAAAAAGGGATAATTGTATATAATAGCAAACTAATAATCTAAAATAAATAGAGTAGCTAGGGTTTGATTTAATTGTGTTCCATAGCAAATGTTTGCCAAAATTTGTCAGTCCCCTCTCATTAAATATCTCGCTCGCCACTCTCCTCCAATCTCTCGCTCACTTCCTCACTTTTTATACAAACACAAGTGTATAAAAATTATTTCTATTTATATAAAGCAGAGAAAATTGTATAAATATATATATTTTTGTTCCCCTCTTCCAGATTTCACTCGCCACCCTCGCCTTTCTCACTTATACAAACAGAAGCAAAATGTATAAATTGCGTTTCTGTTTGTATAAAGCGTGAGAAAATTGTATATACACATGCAATTACATATATTTTTGTCCTATACACTTATAATTATACAATAAAAATACTCCCATGCCAGTTTCTTTTGCCTTTCTCTCTTTCTCATTTTATACAAATTTCAAATTGTATCTAATTTCTCCCTTTCTTGTTTTATACAATTCGATTCAATTGTATATTATCTGCCAAGTCTCTTTTGTCTTTCTCTCTTTCTCATTTTATACAAATTCAAATTGTATATAATCGTTCTATACACTTATAATCATACAATTCGTTTTATACACTTCGTTTTTACACAGTTCTTTATTCAAGTGCCTTTCTCTTTCTCGTTTTATACACTTCGTTTTATACAATTTGCTTTAACTATATATGTATAGCGAATTATACAGTTTCTATGTTTGCTATGGAGCGCAATTATACAAACTTTGCTATAACATACAAATATAAATTTTCTATTTGCTATATGTAAAAGTTGCCCATAAAAAAATCTTAAATCAACATAAAAGAATTCAAAACTTCAACAATAGAAATTGTGTATATATTGTAAATAGAGGACAAAAATAGGAAGTTGAAAAGAGAGTGCAGAACAAACTTTAACACCATTCTAACCACCTACACTATTAACAATCAATAGCATATATAAACCTGATTTAAGGGAGGATCTTTTGTCTTTTTTCTACAAGAAGCTTAATATTAATCCATTATGATAATTACTTATTAGTACAATCTTCTTTAACAAATTTCATATTCAATCAAAATTAATTATCTGACCAAACTTGTGGACCCCAAGGCAAGTTGCTGGAAAGTCTCAAATTGATATTAACACATGGATTACAGACCCACCCTGGTCTTTTCAAGCTTAAACATCACAAATCTTTGTGTCCCACATTATAGTAATAATAATAATTTATATAATAAGGTCATGCAATTACAGCAATGCAAAAATAAAACCTCATCATGCATATTGCTGCAAAAATGGATACAAGTTAAATTGGGTAGTACATATTTTAATATATTCCTTTTTTTCCTGTGTACAAAACATGTGTGTGACCTTATCCTAAGACTCACGGGTAATTCACTAATAGGAATTTAGCAACGCACAATAACCATGAGTGATTGAGTTGCCACTTAATTAACATGTAATTCTATCTTTGACCATAATTTGCTTGGACCATGAATTTATTTAGTTTGACCATCCTACTCCATTTCCTGACAAATAAATGAAAGTTGGAGTATAGTTTGATATGATTAAAGACGAATTTAAAATTTTAATTCAGTACACGTAATGTACTATTACCAATATTTTTTGTCCCAACAACAAGAATACAATAGCTATACCTCATCTCAAATAGGTTGAAATCGACTGCATTAATTTTTACCTTCTCTGTTTAAATGTGAATTTGATATAAACATGTTTTGTTTGAATTTTCTATAATATATTTATTTAATTCAAATATAATGCAATGGGCTGATTATACGAGGTGTGCCAATGGCGAAGGAAGGAGATTCAATTGAATCTCTTTCATTAAAAATCATAGTACACTACTAGGATAAAAGTAAAAAATAAAATGTATATACTTAAAGTTTTAAATTCGTTTTATTTGAATTTTTGACTTCGTCACTCGTTCTAGTCCGCCGTTGGTTCAAATGGCACGTTATGCTGTCTTGTGAAGTATATATGACTTGGAGAAATGAGATGTAAGTTATTCTTTGATTATTCGTGTTTATAGTAATGTGTTATTTATGAGTCAGATTAGACAAGGATTTAATAATGTTTGTGGCAGACAGAGCAGGTAATGATTTGAATAGGAAACATAATTTATTTTAGGACACACCATATTTCTCTGCTTTTGGTAATTAATCATAACTCAATGTAATAGTAGCTAGTAGTATATCAATTTTTCAAGAGGCAAGAATTATTTTTTTTGTAAAAAAAAAAAAAAGAAGAATTCAAAATTTTGCTCTTTCCAAAACTTTATACTGTTAGTTTCCACTTTATACAACCCTACAAGCACCTAATTGAGAATCTCATTGCAAATCTCTTTTGTTGAAGCTTCAACCCTTCATCAATCAAACCCAAAATCAAAGAACACAGCCAGCAAAACTGAAAGTTTCTTTTTTTTTTATCAGATTCCACTGACTGGAATTTTTTTTTGTATCTTTCAATCTGAAATCCAGACTCCTTCCTTCCTTCCTTTCTTCTCCATTAACACACCTGCATTTCCTATATAAATTCATCTTTTGTTCAGATGCACAACAACACAAATTTCAGATCAATACAATTAGTAATAATACTCCCTCTGTCCTAATTTATAAACGGTGTTCGTCTAGTCACGAAATTTAAAAAATAAACATTTTTAAAATTTGTAACCATGGACGGAGCTAGATAGGCCGCAAATACACAGCATAAATAAGGTCAAACTATTAATTGAAAATACTGACTCCGCCACATTCTTGAAAAGGAAAATTAAAAAAAAAAACAGAGAATTTAGATAACAATGGAATTTTTAACATATAAATAAAATAAAAGAGAGTACCTTGAGGTTTACAAATAGGTGGTTCTTCAAATAGAGAAAGGGACATTTGTTTATGAGCAAGACCAATATCAAACAAGATGAGACCAGAAGAAGGATCATAAACAATGATATCTTTAACTGGTAACCAGAGAAAAGCTCTTCTTGAGAAGACCTTCAACTCCAATTAAACCACCATAGCTAAGATTAGCTCTTACAACACTATCAAAAAACACCCTTGTTTCAAATTTTGCAACACATGGACTATCCAAGTAGACTTGTAAGTGTCCATTTTCATCAAGATCATATGATTTTACAGCATTTTTGGGAATAGACCAGCTGGGAGTCCCCTGCTTCTGAGAAGCTCATGGATTGAAGTTGAAAATGGTGAAAGAAAAGAGGAAAATTGATAGAAAAGTGTATATATCTTAGCATGGCTATTTGTGAAAATTGGTTCAAAGAGTCTGATGAAAAAGGGACGATTTTAACAAGGTTTATGGTGTGAGCAAGTGGGCCATAAACTCAATTATGTCTACTTAATTTCCTATTTTGCCCTTTTTAATAATTCAAGATTTTGTCCCTACATATGTTTTGTGTTTTGTTAACTCAAATCATTTACCAAATATCTTCTTCCTCACAATGCTTTGGTCATTATCATAGTAGTGTAGTGAGTATCACAGCAAAGGTTTTCTTCACCGCTAATTAT
>CM040619.1:70444338-70473439 GCA_022817965.1 Solanum lycopersicoides | reverse complement strand
TAGGATTTTGGTATTTATGTAATATGATTTTCTCTTGTTACATGGGTCTTGGTTTCTATTTCGCTTGATTATTCATATTAGCTAGCGTAAAATAAATGCGTACCTGAGATCATTGTAATAACAAGATTGAGAAGTTGTTTTTTGGTCGTCTATAACTTTCATCTTCTTGGTGCTGGCTTTGATCCCTTCTTGTGCTTTGATGGTATCATTTTCAGAAATGGTGTATAGAGATGGCTGCCACAATCCCTTTGATGATGAATTTCTACGAGTCAATTTTTGAGCCCTGCAAGTAGTGTTTTGCTCTAGGTATGTTACTTGAACAAGAGAACATGACTCAATTTTGGGACTATGATTATTATTATTATTATCACTAACACAACCACTATAACAGGACAGAAAGTCAGCTAAGAACTTCATACTTCTTACAACTCAAATTTCTAGTCCTATGTTGAATGCTTATATCAATTTAGTAGAAAACTATTAAGGTCAATTTGGTCATTTTAGGGAGGCTGCACAAGCTTTAGGTGATGATAGTGAAATGACACCTTTTTAGTTATTTAGTAATAGATGGGTGATGAATAATTGGTGTATAATAAAATAAAGATATGGTGGATTGCATTTAATGGATTAAGATTATCAAAATCTAAATGCATGTCAAATGCGTGAAGCTATTACTTTTCTTTTCTTTTTTCCTTATATATAAATGATATTTGCTTGTGAGGATATCTATTAGAGTATCTATATCTATTACTATCATAATAATTAAATAACTATGTTATCATGACTTAGATAATTACCTATTATTTAATTGACCACATGAATTTGAATTTTATAAACAATGTATATACTAATTTAGCTCATCTACTCCTTTTTGAGTTTTCTAATTGAGCTCAAAGGTTAAGGAAAATGATGGAATCTTTTATCTTCTCTGATGTTAAGATTCAGAAAGAGTTAGTGAATAAATTTTTGTTTAATCAATGTTTTATAGAGTTATTATTAAATTAGTATCTAATTGGGCATAGTGGACATGCCAGCATTAACATTTAATACTTAAAAATGAGATTGTAATTGCAAATTGCAACGAGATTCAGATCTTGTAAAATCTAATATTCATAAAAAGTTTCTACCTTTTGTTGTAATTTTGCCTGCTTTAAAAAAAGTGTACATGCCTTTATCATCCGTGTTGTTTTTTGACACTTTTTTTCTTTTTCCATTATCTTGGATGTCCTTTTTGTATAGCCACACAATTGCAGTTGTTAAAACTTTTTGGGCATAATCCTAATTACTAGATATTCAATCTTCACTGGCTCGATTAATTTGGATTCATCACTGCATTAGACTTATTTTTTGAGAAAAAATTTCTTCATTTGACATTTAATTAAGAGTGGAAAAATCTCATTCATTTAGACAGTTCTCAATAGACGGAAGAAAAGATTTATAGATATTAGTTATATAGTACTAGAGATATAAGAGAAGACATGAATTTCGCTAAATTAAACTTTTAAAAAAACATGTTATGTTTCTGTAAAAAGAACCTAACTAATCGAACTCCTTTTTCCAAATTAGAAGTTTCACACTAGCTATCGATATGTACGAAACACTAATATTTGGAATTTGCAGTATTCCCCTGAAAGTGAAGCAAGTTCTGTTCGTTATAGTGGGATCTAGTTTGCAATAAAGATAATTAATTATCAGCTTAATTATCCCACTATCCAAAATTGACGGCAAAAAAGTAGAAAAATCATCAACAACTACTGTAAATTGTGAAAGATCTGAATGACAATAATTCTTGAGAATTTTAACTTACATCCACGGTTTGAAAAACAATGACACTATTGAAAGTACAAAAGACTTTGATAATTCAAGGTTTATTGGCAAGTCTGTGTCTGGCTCGCTTCAATAGACAAAGATGATTTTACAGTCAAACCAACTTTATTACTTTCGTGTACCCATCTAACAGCCGCACTTTTGAATGCTCTTTAGGGACCTACTAAGTTTTCGTAGAGTTAACACATCTAAAAACAAAATTCTTCTCTTGTGAATTTGGACATCTGATTTTAAATTGTGACATTTTAGCAATTTCATAAAAAGTGTTATCAATCAATAATTTTCAGTTTTAATTTTAATTTTTTTTTTTGAAAAATTTTAATTAAAGAAAAAATTATTTTCTAACTTTCCAAATAGTAATAATCATTTTTTGGATGCTTCTAATTCCTATAATTTTTTATGCTGACCAGCCATTGACATAGTAGCAAAAGTTCACTAATGTCGAGAAACCTGCTCAATAAAATAGTTTTAAAACTGGAATTAGAAAAATGAGTGTGGGAACTTCTTTTATCTTCCATCTCTCAACCTTTTTTTGTTACTTTGAATATCATTCTACAAGTTTAGACATCCCACAGTTGATGCTTTCTTTTAACATTCATTTCTCTTGGAACCATCCTTTGATTATGCAAAATTTCTGTCTTCTTGAGGTTGATGTCAATGGACAAGAAATATTCTTGGTGGACAAGGTAACATGCATTTTACTATTCTCAATTGTTTCCATTTTACTGACCATCTCATTTATATATGTTTTGTATTCTGCAGACTATTCTTGCATCTTTCTCTGGGAGATTAAGAAAACTATTCAGTAAGTTAACAGGGAAACCAAGAAGGCTGAAGTTAATTTTCGACAAGTTTCCAGGAGGTGCTGAGTGTTTTGAACACATTGTTAAGTTTTGCTATAATGGTGGTAGGATAAAGATAACTCCTTTTAACATGTTTCAACTGCATTGTGCTGCCAATTACCTTGAAATGAATCAAGAAATGCAGCAGGGGAGACCAAGTTTGGTTGAGCAAACTATTTCTTTTTTCGAAAAGATTCATTACATGACATGGTCTGAGCTGATTATTGGCTTGAAAAAATGCCAAGAATTGATCTTTTTTATGCCGTCTTCCTCTTTACTACAAGAGTTCTTGGATTGTGTGGTAGGAAGGCTTGAACTTCATTACATTTCTAGTCCATGTGCATCTTCTACCGACAATTCGTCCATGCAGTTTTCAGGTGACATTAGTACAGAAAGCAGGGGAATTTACAATTGTCAAGCAACCTGGTGGTTTGCAGATCTTGGATTCTTGAAACTCAATATGTTCAAGATGATTATAGACACAATGATTTATAAGAAATTGGATCATCATGTGATATCTTCATTCCTGTTTTATTACAAAAGAATGAAATGTCTAAATGCTTCATCAGTTCAGAAATGCAGAATCATTGAGACAGTTATCAAATTCCTTTATTCTCTTGATAGCAACTTCATATCTATCAGGGGTCTATTCGACATTCTTCAGGCGTCTTTTACCTTAAAAACAAGCAAATTTTCAATAGAGAAATTAGAACATATAATTGGCTCCCAACTAGATAGAGCTAAACTGGATGATTTGCTTGTTCCTTCTCCAGCTGGTGAAAAAATTGCTTACAATATCAATCTAATTCTGAGGTTGGTTGACATATTCCTCTCCACAAGCCGCGAAAAAATATTAATGTATCAAGTGAAGAAAGTTGCTGAGTTAATTGATCGTTATATCATAGAAGTGGCACCTGATCCTCGTCTTAAACCTTCAAAGTTCTTGGCATTGGCCATGGCTATGCCGGATATTGCAAGAGAATCATATGACAATATTTATATTGCCATAGATATGTACCTCAAGGTAACATAAAAAGTGCTTTTAATTGAATATGTTTGTGTAAATATTTTTTTACAATATGAGTACATAAAAGTTAAGCTCTTGATTTTATATATAACAGGTACATATTAATGTTTTATGTGAAGAAGAAAAGATAAAGATATGTTGTGTGCTGAACTATGAGAAGCTCTCTGAAGAAACTCAGAAGGAAGTAGCTCAAAATGAAAACTTTCCAGCTTGTGCATTAGCCACTGTGCAGAACAGGCTCAGATATTCAGTCACAAGGACTTCAAATTTTTCTTAAATAGTTGGTGATCATATGAATCAATGTAGTCTTTCAAAAGCAAGCAGTGTAATGTATATATTAGTCTTTAAAGAACAATATATGTAAGGTGTTTCTTAACTACTCCTTTCATCTCAACAATTTATGTTAGTTGTTTGACTAGACATAAAATGAAAGAAAGCCATTTAAAACTTGTAATTTAGAATAAGTCATAAAGGTAATTATTTTATCAATGCTAAAATAAAAAGTTCAAAAGTAAAATGATTTTAATAAGTAAAATAGTATAACATTCTTTTTTAACCGACTTAAAATGAAAAACATAAATTGGGACGGAAAGAGCACTAATCTCCATAGCCCATAGTAATATCCAAACATTTCTAGAGGGAAAATCACTATATCAAAAATGATCATTAGTAGTAATTAATTTTTAATTATCGCTAAATATATTTTTAGCGGCAATTAATACTCTTTGTATATGTTCCTAAAGCTTTTAGCGATATTGGTTCTAATGACACTTAACTAATACCGATAAAGATCTTAACACTCTTTATTAATGTCAATATTTATTGTTATTAAAAGTTATTTTTGTTACAGTGAATAGAGTAGGAAAATGTTTTTATGAAGCTTTTGTTTGACAGTTAGGACTCCTTACTAGTACAGAGGAGTAACTAAAAAAATATTATTTTTCTACACTTGTGTATATTTTGATTCAATCAGTGAAAAAAAAATATAATAATATTCTCACTTGGAAAAACTAAGAAGTTTTCCGATATTTTAGTGGAGATATGTTTCTCACCATCCGTTTTTTCATTAAGTTGATTCTGAGGAAATTGAGTGGACAATTATAAACATAAATTTCTCATTGATTCTATGAGTGATAGAAATAAATATAGTTATTTAAGTATAAGATTTTTGTCTTTTTTATTTGTCTTTGTCTATTCTTGGAGCTAGAGAAGTTGATTAATATATTTGATGGATGTTTCTAAAGAATAATTGCACAGAGTAGTGAGCCTAAGACTTTTTCTAATATAGAACCTCCCAGCGACTAATGCGGCTTGTTACAAGCACAACAATTGTGGGGCTCGCTAACACTATGCTTTCAATATTGTTAAATACTATTACTTAGGTGTAACACTTTCTACGTGTATGGAAAGTTCTATTTTTATAATATGAGGAATGAATTTACTTTGAACGATATGTATATCAACAACAAGGAAGAAATAATCAAAAATTATAATTTTGGCTCGACCTAGACAACATCACATAAGAGAGATCCGAGCAACAGGAACACCTTGACATGTTTTTCTTCCTAGAATACAGTAAGTAGTAAAAAATTACACGAAGTTAAATTTCTTCATAATTAACTAGTCATGAAGAAAACATGTCACCAGAACTCTTGTTCATCTTCCCATCGTAGTTGTAACATTATACAGATGATCACCACAGATTTATTTTATTAGGAGTTAAACGACTCGATTTAATTTTCGAATAAGAAAAGAGTTGTTTGGTGTGTTGCATTATGTAGATCAACATACAATTTAAGAAATAAAATAAAGACTTTTGAAATGTGTAATATTAAGCATGTCATAGCATAGGTATATTTGAAACATGCAACCGTAAAAATATTGTATAACATTTGTACACTGAAAAAAGTTTCTCAAAGGATAAAATTAAACCATGTCATGCGGGTTCCTGCATTTAAAAAAAAATAATCTAAAACATTGAAGTGTCACATTGTTGGAACTAAGAGCTTCTTCGAGTCAAGAGGCAAACAAAACAAGTTGCTTTGTTACGTTAAAGAAGCAAATACAAACATGAAATAGAAGATGATATATAATGATTGGCACCCAAAAGAGTTTCGATCTTAATGATATTTTTTTTAATCAAAACAAAATAAGTGGTTATATTTTCAACAGGACATGTCTTGTTAGAGAAGGGAGGTGTATTAAATGAAAAGGGAACTTCAAAAATCAAACACAAACATCCTTGAAATTGATCAAGAAATTCATCTTAGGCTAGGAAGTTTCCAACACAAACATCATTGATATTTGTGAATCTCTTTTTGCGCTCTTCCCGTCTATCGTAGTCCGTGTGCATTTATGAGTCAATAAAGTGAAAATTAAGCCTTTTGATATCATCAAAAATCAAGTGACATGATAACATAATATAGCTATAATTTGAGATTTTATAGCAAATACACATGAATATATATTTATTATTTGCACGAATACAGTTAGGTGTGAAACTTGTTTACATGTAGATACATTCATTAAGCACGTGAGTGCAATATATTTCTCTATTGTATGTGTACGAATACAATGTATTCCACTACAAAGATACTATAGTCACGCATATACATTTATTATGCGGATATAATTATATTTTACTATTATTATGTGTATGGATAAGTAATTTTGAGGTCAAAATGCTGCTTCCTTTATTAATTAATCTAAATCTCGCTTTATCCTATTAAAATCAGACTACGTATACATAAATTTGAATGGAATAATCCAAATATCTTATGACAAACATGATAATTTAGTGATTATTAGAAAAACGTATTATTATCTTTGCAGTTTGCATCGTATTCATATGCAATCCTTGTAGAATTTGTCTAACCATATTCCTTCACTGTTATAGTATTATGTATTTTCCACAAGTGGAAAATGTAAAAAAAGATTTTTTTAAAAAAGATTCGGGTTTTGCAAATGACTGGGCCAAGGCCCTTAGAATAAAATTGGGCCAGATGTAAAAGTGCCCAAAATAGAGTGATAACTGATAAATTCACTACAAGTTAGGTCCAAGTTTTTGTGTGCCAATTCTTAAGATTTCAGATAATTATGTGCAACGATGTTGTTATAGTCTGTTTCCTATAAAAATTGGCATATTCATCAAAATATCATAAAAATTGAGATAACATAAGATTGTAATGTGTGGGAGTAAAATTTCTATCAATACCTTTATTATTATGTATAACTAATTATCCTTAATCTTTTTTCTATATAAATACGATTTTTTTCTTTCTAACGTGGTCTATACGAAATAGTGTAATGTGTATATAAAAGAAAGGTTAGTGTTGTGGATTTTTTTTTATTGTGTGCAAGGAAAACAATTTAAGTTTCTAACTAATTCATTATACAACAGTAGTATTATTTACTGAGGAGACGCATTTGTGAAGTTCACATTGAATATCTAATTCATAATTATTAGAGTCATATAATTATGTTAGGTTATTATATTTCAAAAGAGACATATCAAAATAATATATCGTTACTATCAGACAGTTAGGATAATTTTAATTTTTTACTCTTTAACACTTTATTAATTAGAACAGTAAGAATACAATTAGAAAACTGTTACATTTAATATTAGTTTTTCTAAAACGTTAGCATTTTGAAATGAATGAAGCTTTGACAAAACACTGAAATTTGAGAATTAATAGAATAAAAATATCAACATAGAATTAGAAGGATAGTAATTTCTTCTTAGGTATTAAAACAATTACTACTACTACTTAATAAATATAAATAAATAAACAATTCTTCTTAAGTATTTGCCTTACGTAATTGATTTCTTTTTTCCTTCTTACTTTCGCCGAAACATCACGCAAACGGCGTCGTTTGGTTAGCTCGACTCGGCGTTTTTAACAAGATTTCAGAAAAAGTGAATCAGCGAAGGATTCTTCTTCCTATTTGAGTTTGCTTTTTCTTTACTTTGAAAGTAACAGATTGAAGAAAATGTTGGAGAAGATCGGTTTACCTTCAAAACCATCACTCAGAGGGAATAATTGGGTAGTTGATGCTTCTCATTGCCAAGGATGTTCTTCTCAGTTCACTTTCATCAATCGCAAGGTTTGTTTTCCATGGTTTCTTCAACTTTTTCTTCACACCCTTTATTAAAAATATGATTTTTCTTCATACCCATTAGGCCAATTTGTCAGTTTTGATCATTATGGGGTTTGATTCACATGTTAGATCTTAAATATGAGTTTTTGATTGAAATTTTATGTTATACCCTTTTATTTTCCCATTGACTTAATTGGAATGTGTTGTTAAGTAGTGTTTGTGATATACTTTATAGCAAAAATCTCACCTTTATGTTATAGCATTGGTGGTCGATTCATATAATATACTGATGGAAATGCTTATCTCTCCTAGGTTTAGTCCTACAGCAGAATGTCTCTAACTTTAGTATGTTTGAGGTGTTTAATATTGCTGAAGGACTCTTGTGAACATCATTCTCGACATAATGATCTTATGTTGAATTCCAAGTGTACAGCTAATCCTCCCAAATATTATTCCTGAATAGCGTGGCAATCAAAGTACTTTTGCGATAAACAGGTTTATTGAGAGAAAAGAGATATAATGGGAAAGATACGGGCGAATTTATATTTTAGGCTTAGTGGCAAGACTGAAGTGCTCGCTTACAATAGATCTCTGAATTCTTTTACTTGGATTTGTGTAGAACTTTGGATGTGAACAAGCTTGCTCAGTACATCTTTATCTTTGTTCCAGCTCCAACAATTCTCAAGAAAAAGATAAAAGTACATGCAGTCTGATACTGCTTCCATTGTACTCCGCCATCTGTTGAGGATGCATTATACAAGAAAATAAGCTCTACAAAAAATTTGATACCTTCAGAGGTAGTAAAGTCACCAAGAGAAAGAACAAAGCAAACCGAATAGCTCATCATTCTCCTATTCATGGGAATATGAAACCTCTTTCTGCAACGAATTGGGAGCAAGAAATTACAATCTCACATATTTTATTGTACTTTAACTATGGCTGGGGATGTCTTTAGTAGATTTCTAGATTTCCTCTAGACCAGCTCAATTGGCTGATGCTATTAAATTTTCTCCACCTCCTCATCTAGGTAATGCATGTCCTTTTGACTCCAAGTGCTTAGTGACGCATCTTGCAGAGAACTCTATTGTGTTCCAAATATAGAGGAATCACCTGACTTTCCACTTTAGTGGGTGCTATTTCAAGCTGGTACCCTTCAGTACAAAAGCCAATTTTCTAGAGTTGAAAGGTTGTGCAGTATAGGCAAT
The DNA here is from genome assembly GCA_022817965.1 of Solanum lycopersicoides. Classification (NCBI taxonomy): domain Eukaryota; kingdom Viridiplantae; phylum Streptophyta; class Magnoliopsida; order Solanales; family Solanaceae; genus Solanum; species Solanum lycopersicoides. Next base: position 70,464,437 of record CM040619.1, on the reverse strand, counting down.
ATATTCATCAGAAAATCAATCTATTTCAGCCTGGTTGCAAACAGTTTATGCATTTCTATTTCATTGTTACGTAAATTGGAACAAGTGTTTGGACAAGAATGGTTGCAATCAATCTTCTTTAATGTCAGGAAAAATGATCACGGGTGTTAAGATGGGAATCTATAGTTCTTCTCCTCCCCCCCCCCCCCCCATATCTTCCATTGTTATCAGCAATATACAACTTTCATTTACTTGTGCTCTTATCTGCGATTGTAGTTATTGGAGAACGAGAGGTTCTTCATTTCCTACTCTAGTGAATTTCTTGACCACAAAATGCTTCTATATATTTGGTTATCTCCACAGTAGTAATTGGTTTTGAAGTGTTTATAACTTTTAGTAGTTGGGTTTAATTGTTTATATTTCTCTCATAGCTAATAATCCAAGAATATAGATATTTTTGTGTGCTATTCATAGTCCAAACCTTTTGTCAAGTAGAGCTCCAATTCAATTGAGGCGTCTATCGACCGTGTTTGAAAAGCTGGAGTTAAAATTCCATTTGCTGAATTGTTTCTTTTTGTTTTTGCTGATAGATCAATGTTAGCAGATGTTGTTTCTTATGAGATCTATGAACCTTCTCCTTTTTGATATAATTGGAAAGCAAATTATGGTCATTATAGCTAAGATATTGAATGCTTTTTCTGTAGTTTCCGTCTTCTTGGGAATATCTGAGTTATGATGTTCTCAAACTCTTCAGTAGTGGTTCAGCTCAAGGATAATCTCCCTCCAAACAAAATTCACACGTGTGGCCTTGATATTTTCTTGCTGTATCCAAACAAGTGTTTGCAGATTACCTTCCTAGGAATCTAGCTTTTTGCTGTGAAGCCTCTGCACTTTTCGCATATTGTTGCCTAAACAGTAGCGGGCTATATGCCATTCTCTGGGCTGTGAGAATAGGTTGCAATGCATTAGGTAGTAGTTGAAAGGAGTAGTTAACGGACATGCTTTTCTGGTTTTCCTAGAGTGGTTTCTTTTTTCTAAGACACACCATGTTGAAGTTGATTAGGTGTGGCTTCGACCTTTTCTGCCTTACTGTTGCTCTTTTAATAATGATATTTTTTGCATTAGTATTGTTGAAATATCAATATCATCTTTTATCTCCTTACTACCAACGCTATATATATGATTTTATCCTCCCCGCTCCTGTCTCTTTGTGCTTGTTTGAATGGAAATATGAATATGGTAGGTGTTTGGGTTTTTTTCACCTGTGTTGTGATTCACACTACGAAATTTCAGCATCATTGCCGGAGGTGCGGGGGCATTTTCTGCAATAGCTGTACCCAGCAAAGAATGGTGCTACGTGGACAAGGTGATTCACCGGTTCGTATTTGTGAACCGTGCAAAAGATTAGAAGAGGCTGCACGATTTGAATTGCGATATGGTCAAAAAAGTAGAGCATCAAAAGGTACCAAACAAATAACTGGTTATACTCAGTCATTGTTACTGTGCTAATAGATAGAAATGAACTACTGCTCGATTTAAATACAAGTGTTGTCTGTCATAGGGAGCTCAAGACTTGCATCAAAGAGTGAGGATGAAGTTTTAAATCACCTTCTGGGTAAAGAAAGGACCTCAGATGTTCTTTCCCATGATCAACAGTCAGCAAGCACTGCATCAGGTTCAAATGTTCTAGATTTCTCTGGTAAAGATGAGGCTGGAGATGGAAGCAGTAATCAGACAGAGCAGCAGGCTGAGATGGGTTCCACTACTCCTGAAGAATTACGACAGCAAGCCATGGAAGAAAAACAGAATCACCGAACTCTAAAAGCTGCAGGTAAACCTGAAGAAGCTCTAAGGGCTTTTAAGAGGGGCAAAGAACTTGAAAGGCAGGCTGCTGCTTTGGAGATTTCTCTGAGAAAAAATCGTAAAAGAGCATTGTCGTCCAGTAATGTCACCGAGATCCAGCAAGATAATGATGCTGGCAAAGCATCTGGTAGGAAAAATAAGCTCTCTCCTCAAGTTACCGAAGAGAAGGATGATCTTGCTTCTGAACTCAGAGATCTGGGATGGTCAGATATGGATCTTCGTACTGCTGACAAAAGGCCAGCAACCATGAGCCTTGAGGGTGAACTTTCTGCGCTTCTTGGAGAAGTTTCTGGAAAGACTAATCCTGAAAAGAAAATTCATGGAATGGACAAGTCACTGGTCATTGCTCATAAGAAAAAAGCACTCCAGCTGAAGCGGGAAGGGAAACTTGCTGAAGCCAAAGAAGAATTGAAGAAGGCTAAAATTCTTGAAAAGCAAATAGAAGAGCAGGAACTGTTGGGTGATGATGAAGATTCTGATGATGAGCTTTCTTCTTTAATACGTGGGCTGGATTCTGACAAATTTGATGATTTATCCACTGGATACAAACCAGATTCTAGTTATGATTTTGACAACCTTCTTGGAACTGCTGATGATATTGGTACAGATGGTAATTTTGAAGTAACTGATGATGACATGTATGACCCAGAAATAGCAGCTGCCTTGGAGTCAATGGGCTGGACTGAAGATGCCACCGAATCTGAGGTTTCGGAAAAGCAATTCAAACCTGTTGATAGGGAAGTGCTACTAAGTGAAATTCAGTCTCTGAAAAGAGAAGCCGTTAGCCAGAAAAGGGCTGGTAAAACTAAGGAGGCAATGGAACTGCTGAAGAGGGCAAAAACACTGGAGAGTGAGCTTGAAGAACAACTAAGTAATGGTGAAGAGGATGTAAGAAAGTTCGTTGAAAGAAAGGATAAAGAGCACAAAGTAGCACCAAAGAGTAAGTCTGTGATCCAGAGAGAACTTCTTGGTATTAAAAAGAAGGCTCTTGCTTTAAGAAGGGAGGGAAGGTTAGATGAGGCTGAAGAAGAACTGGAAAGAGGCAAGATTCTTGAGAAGCAACTTGAAGATATTGATAATCCACCAAAATTTGTGCAGCCTATTGCTGGGAATAAGCGTGATGAAAGTATTGCAGATATTGATGCTGGAGGTGAAGATGCAGAGGTTACAGATCAAGATATGCATGACCCAACTTATCTTTCACTGCTTAATAATTTGGGCTGGCAGGATGATGAAAAAGCTAATATTCCATCTGTATCATTTCAAGGGAAAAATAATGTTTCTAATCTTAGCGAGTCCCTAACTAAGGAAGCTACGAGTAACATCCAAGCTCGAGCATCTAAAAAAAGTAAAGGTGAAATCCAGAGGGAACTTCTGGGCTTGAAACGGAAGGCTCTCACATTGAGACGCCAAGGAGAGACTGAGGAGGCAGAGGAATTGATGAATGCAGCTAAAATGTTAGAAGAACAATTGGCTGAAATTGAAGAATCAATGTCTAACCCAACTAAGTCAAATGAGCAGAAAGAACGTATAGCTATTGATTCTCCCCTTGAGAACCCACAGTTTCCACCATCAGATTCACGGAAGAGTCCAATTGAGGATATGGAAAGCAAAGTTACACGTACCCCGGAGAAACCAGAAGAGGTCTTTCAATCAGATGAGAAACCATGCATCTCTGAGTCAAAAACTGCCGAGGAAGTTAATTCTCAGCTTGATCAAAATTCCCTTCGTCAAGATATTCTGGCTCGCAAGAGGAAAGCAGTTGCGTTGAAGCGAGAAGGGAAAGTGGCAGAAGCCAAGGAGGAACTTCGACAGGCAAAACTCTTGGAGAAGCACCTTGAGGAGGAAAAGACTCTGGGTAGTAGTTCCACAGTCTCAGCAGGTCCTAATACTTCACATGTTGGACAAAATGAAGTTAGCCCAAACAAAGTACTTCATATATCTCAAGTAGGACAGAAGGAAGTAAGTCCCAGCTCAGGTCCAAAGCCATTGTCTGGACGCGATCGGTTTAAATTACAGCAGCAGTCTCTCAGCCACAAACGACAGGCACTTAAGTTGCGAAGGGAAGGTAGGACAGAAGAAGCTGATGCAGAATTTGAATTGGCAAAGGCTATTGAGAGCCAGTTGGAAGAAGCGTCTTCACAAGGTACAATGCAGTCTTCTGACCCCACCGCTGAATCAGCAGAGGGTATCAGTGTTGAGGATTTTCTTGATCCTCAGCTTTTCTCTGCTTTAAAAGCAATTGGAATTGCAGACACCTCTGTTGTACCCCGTGGCCCTGAAAGGCAGGAAACGAAAAAACCTATAACTGGTGATACTGATAAAACTGGCACTATTGCCTCTCAAATCCTTGAAAGATCAGAGCCAAAACTATCTGAAGCACGTGTACCTGATGAATCTTCCAATGAGAGAAAGCAGTTGGAAGAGCGGGTAAAGGCAGAGAAATTAAAGGCATTAAACTTGAAACGTTCTGGAAAGCAGGCAGAGGCCTTGGACGCCCTTCGGCGGGCTAAGATGTTTGAGAAGAAGTTGAACGCTTTAGCTTCATAACAATGAAGCTGGTATAGTGGTTGTGTTTGGACAGGCTTCTCACATGGTATAAACCAAGGATAAGCACGACTGGAGTTGGGATAACGGACTAGGTTAGGTACTTGCCTCGTGTATGCTGGTTAAGTCATTCCAATTGAACATAATAAAAAACCATTTTCTTGCCCTGATGATGTGTTTTGTATTTTGACATGTATAATTGTTCCTTCACAACTATTTTCTTGAGAATGTGATTTTAATACTTCATCCCCAATTTAGAATTGTCAGGGGATCCCTGTATTCTACTTGATTGTTCTTGTAGGGTTTTTCATCTTCCATTGTTATGTAATGTCGGAAATTCGTGACAATGTCGATAACTATTTCTTGCAATAACATGGCTCTTCCAAAGCCTTATTTACTGCTGGACATTATACAAGTTTCAGGACATAGAATACAGATTGATAGAAACCAAAGTTATATACTGGATACAAGCAACAGAAAATACAAAGAGAGACAAGTATCTCGTGTCTCCCATAACAACAATCTTTCTGCAAATAAAAGATATACTATGGCCTGCCTACACATTACTGGATCTAGTCTTATATACTACAACAGTTTCATAACTATTTAGGATAAAGACATATAACTTCTAAGTAACCATGAAGAACTGCCAAGCTGCTCGATCCACCATGTGTGAAACCTCCAGGAATTTGAGAAGATCCTCCTTGATAAGTAGTATGTGCCTTATCACATATATTCTTATATACTTTATTTTTCTAAAAACATATTCTTATATTTTATTTATTACATTGAGCTCCATGTGTAAACAGGCATAATGAAGCATGGCTTCTTAGGTAAGAGGAATGGGTTCAAAGAACAAGGAGAGTATCGATCCTTTGTCTCACGATCTGGAATACCAAATCCATATCCATGCTGGTAAATGCATTGAGAAATCCTAGCAAGATTCATTGAAGTTCTTATAAAATCCTTTGAGAAGGATTGGTCCCTTGGTATGTCTCTGTTCATCTTCTTCCAGGTCTCATCAATTAACTTCTTTATGTAGTTTCGAGCATTTTCTTCACAACTCTCAGAATCATGCATGTAACATTGGATCGATTTAAGATAATCTCCTTTCTTGATTTCATCCTGAACAAAGGGAAAAGAAAAACCAAACAACTTTTGACTTGCAAGTATCAGAGATCGTTAAGGAACTTATTGATGAGGCACAAAATTTCTTTATAAGCATAACTTACAGGTGAAGTTCCCAAGTCATTTGCAAGTCGAAGAATTAGCGAAGGTGAGTAAATGATGGCTGGATAATGCTTTAAGCATTGCAATTCGTCCTCCTTTATGGGGTTTATGATGCAAAAATAAGCATGCATTATTAGTACAAGACCGGTGTTGGATATCCAGGCATTTCTAAGGAACTCATTCAAGGTTGGTGTATATCCTCTTTGATACCACTTCGCTTCCAATAAGTAAGCTTTACACAGGTTAGCCCACTGAAATATTTGGAACAGAACATGTCAATATACAATTAGGTTGGAAATTTAAGATAAAGAATTTTTTTTATTACCTGCTTCCTTATCTGTGAAATTATGCTGAACCCTTGTTCTTTGACAATATCATAAGCCAGCTCATTCATTGAATTGAAAAGAGCTAGGAAGCTGATTTTCATGTATTCAGGTAGTTGCTCTATTGCATTGATGTCCCATCTTCACAACATGGCAATTCCATGTGACATTTAAAGAAATGAAAAATAAGTTGGATATGTCCAACATGGCAACTATCATCCATAAGGGCATATTTGGACCAAAAGTTGGACGGCGAGGGCATGAGTGAACAAAACTTTAAACGGAGGGTATATCTAGACCTTTTCGAATAGTTTAGGGGAATATTCGACCCTTTTCCCTAAAAAGAATAAGAGAAATAAATTTAATACAACGAAAATACTGAATAGCAATGAAAATACCATATATAAAAATGTTTAAACTATAACCAGTAAAAAGAATAAGAGAATAAATTTTTTAATATAATTTTTTTTTAAAATAGCAATGAAAATACTATATATAAAAATGTTTAAATGAACAAATAGCCACATTTTAAAGTGAGCTAATGATTGGCCCCACAGAATTCAGGAGAAGAATAATATTTTGAAGGGACAAATAAGCCATTATGTAAATATTGATTGTTTTTTAGGTCCAATAAAGAAAAGATACAATCTTAAAGCAAGAGCATACAAAGGTTTAAAGAAAAGAAAAAGTATTAAGTTACGAAAATGCCCTTGTCATACAAGTAGGCATATTAATGAAGACATGTCTGTTTGTACACTCTTCTACTAAGTAGTAATATATCTAAAAGTGTATCATCAATCTAAAAGTGTATAATTGATGAAACATTTCTGCGAATAATTTGAATTAAAAGAAAATAATTATGTAATGAACTTTTACTTTCTTAGTTCACTTTTGATGTCATTAATTTCTTAAATAGATTTTTAATTTTACTTATTACTATGTAATGAATTTTTGTTTTCTTAATTCACTTTTATTTGTCATTAATTTCTTATATAGATTTTCAATATAACTTGTCACTTTTAATATATATGTAAAAAGATAATTCTTATTTTTTCATATTTTATTCCTAACATTAAAATAAACTAGTTTATTTTTAAACATTTTTATCCTTTAGTATAAATATTGAATAAACTCTTCAATTATATTTTCAATACATTAAAAATAATTAATGAGATTAATTATTAATGATTTCATAATTAAACATATAAGAAAAAAAACATAAAGTTCATCAAAGAAAACATAAGTCTCACCCATTCTTTCTTACTTGAAATTTTCAAGATCTTTAAAAAAAACTAAAAATATGACAGTAGTAGTAAAAAATAATAAAAAGTATATGTCTTTTTCAATTTCTAAATTTCCTCCTTTCTACTTATTCTGTTTTGTTTATTTATTTTTTATTTTTTATGTTTTAATGATTAAAAAATTAAAAAATACAAAAGAGGAGTAAATTGTAGTGTCACCCGTGTGACACTTGAGCCTATTTATTTTAGCTTATTATTTCTATTCCAGAAAAGATAAATTATATCTAAATTTAAATATTAAAAATTTATATCTATAATACTCAAAATTATTTGCTAGAGAATTGAGCTTTACATATTACTGGATGTAGTCTTATATACAATAACAATTTCACAAGATAAAGATAGATAACTTCTAGCAACCATAAAGAACTGTCAAGCTGCTCAAGATATATATCCACATTCAGGAATTTGAGAAGATGCAAATCATCATCTTTCTTCGCTTCATCCTCCTTGAGTAAGTATGGAAGATATGTGTCTTATTACAGATAATTCTTATATTACATTGAGCTCCATGTGTAAACAGGCATAATGAAGCATGGCATTTCAGGTAAGAGGAATGGGTTGAAAGAACAAGGAGAGTATCCGATCCTTTGTCTCACGATCTGGAATACCAAATCCATCTCCATGCTGGTACATGCATTGAGCAATCCTAGCTAAATTCATTGAAGTTTTTCTAAAATCCTTTGAGAAGGATTCGTCCCTTAGAATGTCTCTGTTCATCTTCTTCCAGTTCTGATCAATTAACTTCTTTATGTAGTTTCGAGCATTTTCTTCACAACTTTTAGAATCATGCATGTAACATTGGATCGATTTAAGATAATCTCCTTTCTTGATTTCATCCTGAACAAAAAACCAAACAACTTTTTGAGTTGTAGTATATAGCAGAGAAACTTACTGATCAGGCATAATTAACTTACTGGTGAAGTTGCCAAGTCATTTACAAGTCGAAGAATTAGCGAAGGTGAGTAAATGATGGCAGGATAATGATTTAAGCATTGCAATTCGTCCTCCTTTATGGGGTTTGTGATGCAAAAATAAGCATTCATTATTAGTACAGGACCGGTGTTGGTTATCCACGCATTTCTCAGGAACTCATCCAAGCTTGGTGTATATCCTCTTTGATACCACTTCACTTCCAATAAGTAAGCTTTACACAGGTTAGCCCACTGAAATATTTGGTACAGAACAACAATTAGGTGGGAAATTCAAGATAAATATTAAATGGAAGAAAAAAGGTTAATTTAGTACCTGCTTCCTTATCTGTGAAATTATGCTGAACCCTTGTTCTTTGAGAATATCATAAGCCAGCTCATTCATTGAGTTGAAAACAGCTAGGAAGCTGATTTTCATGTATTCAGGTAGTTGCTCTATTGCATTGATGTTCCATCTTCACAACATGTAACCACAATAAGTATTGATTTCATTTATTATGGACCTTTTAGGTGACATGACATGATAGTATAGAAATTGGGAGATCGAGCAGAAAATATGTAAAGCATGTGGACAAACCTGTCAACAATATCAGTAAAGAGCTCAAGTTCATCCAAGGTACCATAAACATCATAAATGTCATCAATTGTTGTGAGGAGAACAGAAAGCTTTGTTGAAAGCTTTCTACAGTATCCGAACCGAGGATTAGGAGTGAAACCAACAGCCCAGAAGAAGCCCTCCACCAATCTATCCCTCACAAAGCTCATCTTTTTAACAAGTTTAATGTTCTTGTCCCACCTGCGTCATAACCAGCCAGATTATTGTTCTTTCCAATTTACTAATACTATATTAACAATCTTTATGAATATATATTGTTAGCTTTTTAGAAAGTATTTTTTCACTCACCAACCAACCAGATATCTTTAAAAAAAAAAATCATAAAAAAAGAAAAAGCCAAATAGTGTTTTAGTGTAGTCTATAGTGTTTTCACTTTCAAATGTCAAACAGAAATCACCTTGACATTTGTTTTAGTTCCTCCAAGTATGTAGCTTGCACCATGTTATAGTCCAACTTTGCAAGTTCAAGTAGAAGTGGATTCATGTTCTCTTTTTTGTGATAAATTTCTATAAACCATCTTGCTTCTAATCTCTCCATCCTCCAATGCACAGGCATTTCTAAAGCATGGCTTACATTCTCATCCATCTTCTTCTTAAGGCTTTCCATCAGATAATGAGTGGAGAAATCTCGCGCATTCTCCATAATATTTTCATCTTCCATACAGAGATAGGAAGCTTCATACAAACTCAACAGTCCTTTAGTATCCTCCACAAGGACTGTTTTGAACTTTCCTTCCTCATTCAAGAAACTACAAAATATCTCTGCCAAAAAGAATAAAAAATGTAACTACTTGAGGATAAACATTAAAGCATGGATTTACTATGAGACCACCTATAAGATAACTACATGTAATTGGCAACATGCTATGACATATAAGTCTAAATATATATTCTTTATATTATCAGTGTATATATTCGCATCCTGTGTGTTTGGTACCCACTTTGTCGTCTAGTTAATCCGGATTTTTGTTCAGAGTCCTATTAGAAAGTAAAACGCTCCTTACCAAATACGACTACCATTCCCAGGCCTTAAGCTTGAATCATCTATTTAAGGATGGAGGAATACTTACTACCTACGACTTCAGTCATGTACTATGTGTTATATTAAAAACCTACGACTTGCCACAACTAAAAAAAGAAGGAAAATTTGAAATACCTTGAGGAACATGATAGCCATGTTGTCTAAGCAATCGAAATTCTAAAGCTGTAGCATACAACTCCTCATTATGATGATCTCTTTTATTATAATTAATGTATATTTGCTTCAATCCTGCATCAATTTCTTCCTCAAAGTGATAGTATATGCCAAGTCTTTGCAAAATATCAATAAGCTCAAGTTGTTCCAATGAGTTGTTCATTCTTTTCTCCAACATCCTCCTAACTTCTTCTTTTAGTTTTTCAGCTCGTTCACAATATTTCTCTTCCTGCATGATAAAAAGTTTGTCACTAATTTTTTTCTTCCCAAAAATATATACAAGAATTAGCATATGCATGCATCTATCGCGATGTAATTAATAAAGTTTGGAATGAAAAATAATTTTTGACTTACAGCGTACAAATTAGGTCGTGATTGGACATATCCATCCTCCCAAATGCTAGGTTTGTAGTTTCCTGACCTCCTAATATCCATAGTTGATATGCAACTTTGAAGCATGTAGGTCTACAATACATAAGAAAAAAAGTGAACCACATTTTCACCTTTTATAAACACAAGTGAAGTAAAGAGTAAGAAAATCTTAATTTCATTTCTTAGATTCTTAACAAGTGTATAAATAATTGACAGAAGTAATTCAACGCAGTAATTTGAATTAAAAATAATAATTCATTAATGATATAAAGACATTTTTTTTTCACTTGTCAACTTATTATTATTTCAAAATAAGTGACTTTTTTAATCTTTTTATTTGCTACAAAATAAGAGTTGTTTCACATATACAAAGAAGAATCATTTTTTACTGCCAAAATTACCTTTTTAATACATGAAATTTTACACCATTAAAGAGTTAGTAATTTTTTCTACATGAACTTTTTTCTTAAAAAATGAGTAATTTTCTTAAGGTATATGTCCAAGTTAAAAACAACCATTTATTTTGAAATGGAAAAAATATTTTTGACTGACAAAAGATCAACCCTTCCCCACTTCTCAATAGGCGTGTAATCAAATCCCAATAGTTGAAAGTTCAAACTCATATTGGAGTATTCACGTTCTAAAATTTGATATGAGGATTTTCTCTATACTTATTAAGTACTCAATATAACCAATCTTCACTATAGGTTAGATGCCGTGCCATGAAAATAGAAATAACAATAACAAAAAAATAATGATAATAATAATAATCAAATCCCAATAATTGAAAGTTCAAACTCATATTGGAGTATTCACATTTTATTATTTGATAGCAGGATTTTCTCTATACTTATTGAGTACTCAATATAACCAATTTTTACTCTAGGTTAGATGCCGTGCCATGAAAATAACAATAACAATACCAAAAAAATAATAATGATAATAATAATAATAACAATAATGGAGTAATAATAATAAGTTCATGTTCAATATTGCCTTTAAAAAAAATAGTAAGAGTACTTATAGGGAATTTCACTGAAAAAAACTTCTTTCAAAAAAGTATAAGTAAGACTAAATTTAAAAAAATAAAATTAATATTTTTTTAATTTAGGTAAAACACGTAATAATATGAACTACGGAGAATCTTTCGAATATAGTCGAAAGTTGATATGATGTCCGGCCAGTACTATTAGGATTTTGTAAATTAATGTTATATTAATCAACAGACAGAGAGAATTTATTGGTACTTGAGCACAATATAAACCTTAAAATAGTGCTCTTTTCGATTCAAAATAACTTTTTTTTAATTAAAGGGTAATTTCATTGTTCTTTTTTTTTTCAAACTTTTTTTAAAGCTAGAGATAGTTAGAAAAATGAAAGGATAATTTTGGGGGGAAAACAAATATTAATTCACTTAGGACCAAAGAAAAAATATCTGAAATTCATTTATTTTAGCTTAAAGGACGTCGTAATGTTTGGATTTGGCTCCCCTCCACTAATAGATCTCTTTAATATTTTTAATATTTTTATATGTGTCATACAAATAATTTAATGACTCAGATTTTTTTTAGTTAACTAAAGAGTTTTATCATGATTAATATTTTTCTTATTTTCTTTTTGTGCTTAGAATCATTTCTTTTATGTCACAGTTTAATTTTTCAAACTCTTTTTTGCAGCAAATCAACAATAGATTTCTGAATTTTATTTATAGTGTTATTGGGACTTTAAATTCATTTTATTTTAATCATGGATAATTTTTCAATTGATACCTCTCTCACAAAGTTTAATTGAGATTTACCCGTGATGAAAAGAAAAGTTTATGAAAAAATAGTTTTTTATCCATTTTTCATTCCAAATTGAAAAAATTGATGTTATGAACAGAGACAAATCCAGGATTTGAAGATAGGGGGTGCACTACTATGACTGACTCAAGGGTAAGGTTAGGAGTGGCACAAGTGTGACGTTAGCAAAGCCTGCTTAGGCCTCCAAAAGTTTGTGGCCCCAATAAATTTTAATAGTGAATTTATTATTTTATAATTAAAAACAGAACAATCTACTTTTATCAAGAATATTAGTATAGAAAATCGACACATTTCATCCGAATTTACTTTGAGGATATTCATTATCATTAATATCCGGTTGACAAGGCCCTTGTTGAATTTAGTGTTTTCTCACTTCATCTCGTGCAAATAATTGTCTCTAAAACTAGCACTTGATTGAAAAAATTATTTTTCGTCAAAAATCTATTCATCTCAAATCACAAAGAATAATTTACAAATTTACGCAGAGATAATAGGAATAGGACTTCAAGATAATAGAAGTAGGACTTATATTTTATTTAAAATTGTGCTAGAGAAAATTAGTCTTATATTATGATTAGAATTGTGCTAGGGCTTCTATTTGTTTCTAAAAGTTTTTTTTTAAGAGAAAGATTGAATTTAAAAGTTAATTGCCTCCATTGAGAATCAATCTCGCGCGCTCGCGCAGCGAGCTGGAGCGTTCGACCAATTCACCACAATGACTTTTGAGTGTTAGAGTGCACAACTAAATATATGTTCATTTTATCAACTGTCCATATATATATATATACGATTTTTTTTAAAAAGTTACCATGTGCACGTGCACCCTCACGGATACATGTGGGTCCGCCCCTGGTTACGAAGAAGACGACAAAGTTTTGTGAATCACCATTGTGATCGAACCAAGCTTCAAAAAAGTAGTTTCATCGATTGAATTTTTTAAATTTTATAACCCAAGTTCATCCATTGAATTTTGTCGTCTTTTATCACCGTGTGAAAATAATGGAAAGAAAACTTGTTGTTAACAAAACAAATTCTTTGCTGATTGAGAAAAAGTTTGTTATAGAATTAAGTGAGAAATAAAGAGATGAGAGAGAAGAGAGAAACAAAAATAGCTATAACCATGGTTAATGATATTTGACTATGGTTTAAAGACTGTTTTATTTAAATAAAATATATACCATTAGATTTTAAAATTGACAAATTAAATTAACTAGCATTGCACCAACATGAGAGATTAGTGTACAGGAGAGAACTTCCAAGAAAATGGGGGTTGTGATAAGGTATAATACGAGGTTAATTAACGGTGCAATTAAATTAAGACAAGTTCTTTGAACTTTCTTTCTTTCATAACCCAAAGTTTAATTGATGAACTCGCCGTACTACTCAAGTTGCGCTAGATATAAAGCACGAGTAATAAAGCCAAGTTGCTTTAAAATTTTCCAACCTAATTAATTAATTAAATAACTTATCTCCAAGAAAGATTCATGAAATTTTATCACCTAATTAATTTCCGTATCTCTTTTTCTTATGTAATACGCCAAGTATCCGAAATCTTACATTCCATCATGGCTACATTCATTTAACTCGATTAATAGCTAAAAAGGAAAATATGTAATGGATTTACGATATCTTTTACTATAATTAACTAATAATTACTTCTTCTGTCTATTTTTAATTGTCATGATCTCTTTTTTAAGAGTCAAATTATAAAAACTTTGATTAATATTTTATGATGTATTTTTTCGTTATATTGATTTGTAAAAAAATACTACTTTTTATATAGTTTTTGAATATCTAAATTTTTGTTTAAAATATCAAATTAATATAATCTAATTTAACTTTTGAAAATTAATTAAATTAACTTTCAAAAAGCGAAAATAACAAATAAAAAGTGGATGAGTATTTCATATTTATCAATTATTACAACCTTCAAAAGTTTGTTGTAGGTTCTCATATAGGTGTTAATGAACTGACATCAAATGTTTAATTAATATTCTGTTTATAAACAAGTATGTTTTAAGGGGAAATCGAAAGGAGAATTCCTCCATTAAGTACCACAATAATGTAGAGTTAATATTGTTTACGATTAAAAAAAATTAATCTAAGATCATGCTCGATTTATATGTTTATTTGGAAGGTACTTTAAGGAGTTTAAATATTAATGTGTCTGCTGTCTAGTAAGAAGTATGGTGCATTGCATAGGTAATTGATCAAATTTTCATGATATATTCTTCTATCGGCATAGTTCTTTGCTTCAAATTATGAAACTATTTTGCCTATAATGATCAGGAAAAAAGTAATACTAGGGAAAAAATTGTAATTATGAGTATTGTTGAGAGGTCAAACTAACAACATTAAAATTTCAAGAAGGCTAATAGAGATATGAAAGTGAAAAGATCTAAAATTTAAGAGACAAAGATGGAAAAACAGAAAAGTTGAGGGAAGTGTGGGCAAAATAATTACAAAAACCAAAGAACTGAAGATATATATAAAAAAAACTAAATGCAAATGTGGAAACAAAAAGTAAAGGATACTTGAGCAAAAGGCTCTGATACTGACGTTCAAACAATATCAAATGTAAGGATAAAATTTAAATTTTATGAACCGACTTAAAAAATGAATAAATTATTTTGATAGTAAATATTTTAGCCTCAATCACAAAATATAATAATGTTTATTCACACTTTTTGGTATTGTTAGTTTTTCCCCCTAAATTTTAAAACATTTTCATCAACTTTATTCCCAATACAATAGGGAAAAGTATAATTCCCGCAATTTTCATATCCTCTTAAATTACGTATATGAAAAGATAATTATCAGAATCCCATAAATACGTCCCAATTCCCATATAAAATACATATATGGCTAAATACGTTATTAGGAAAACAGATATACGTATATAATTCTTTTCCCTTTTCTAAAATCCTCCCAACATGGATACATATATGAATAGAATTACATTTTTTTTCTTAATTTTCATTTGCCAGACTTTAATTAACCTCATAATTTTCATAATTAGTTCCCGATTTCAATTACCTTACTTTTAAGATATGAATACTCCTAATTGTCCAAATGCATAGGTAATTATTTATAAAATGGCCTTTAAGTAATTTGATTAATTATTATATTTAAATAAATTTAACTTATATGAGTATTTGATTTCAACATAATTAAAATAACTTTCAATAACAAACTCAAAACATCATAGACGTCGACAACTCAATAATAACATCTATTATATATATGTCTAAACGAAAACTTAATATTCATATTAATTGATGTATAATCTTAAATTTGAAAAATAATATAAAGAATAAGTTAATAATAAACGTTTTTCTTAATGAATTTAAGTTATATCCACTGATAATATTAAAAAAAATTATACACGAATGATAACAGTCTCGCCTTTTCTTGATTACATTTTCATTGACTGAATATTAAGTATATATGATCGACCGAAGTTTTTGACTGTAGGGTTTTTGGAGACTTTGCTGAACTAATGTCTTCAAAGTTAAATTTCTATTCACTGATATTGTAAAAAAAGAAAAAGGAAAGATTGTACTATCAAGACACAATACATGAGTACACTTGCCCATGAACTGGCATGCTACAACAAGTTAACGTAACAAAAGAATTACTGTAGTATCAATGTTGTATTAGTTAAATCTATTGAATTCCACTTGATTTATGCAATGCATTTGTGGAGGAAGCAAAATGGTTTATTTGTGGCAGAGCAGTAGTTGAAGAATGGGATAGTAAGTTCAGGGGTGCTTATCAACCTTTACTTCCTCATGGCTCATGGAGCAACTAAAGATTCTTCATCAACAGATGACTTAGCTAACACTGAAGGCATTATTTCTTCCATTGCTCAAATTCTTTGCCTGTTGGATGACCTCGAAAAACATAGTAATGGTTTCCAATTTGAAAAGAGTGTTTTTTCTTCTTTTCACGCACCCCACTCCAAAGAGATCAGCAGTGGTACTTCACTTACCAACATTTAATTTGAATTTCGTATTACTTGGTTTATGCAGGATTTATCTCACTTG
Organism: Solanum lycopersicoides; assembly: GCA_022817965.1. NCBI lineage: Eukaryota > Viridiplantae > Streptophyta > Magnoliopsida > Solanales > Solanaceae > Solanum > Solanum lycopersicoides. Next base: position 70,448,232 of record CM040619.1, on the reverse strand, counting down.
TAGCCTATATTGTACAAGTTAGATTGAGTCTAGGATTATATAAGTTTTGGCGCTTTACCACACAACAACATACCCAATGTAATCCCACAAGTGGGGTGGGAAGAGCGTAAGGTATGTACAAATCTTGCATCTACTTTTACGGGATAGAGAGAAGTTGTTTCCAAACACTTAATATCTGCTCCTGTTATATAATACAGAGTGGCCAAAAATGCGATTATAGCGGAGATGAGGATACGTAGATGGATCATGGATGTGTGGGTATATTAGGAGAGACATTATTAGGAAAGAAGTTATACAACACAAGGTGGGAATGGCCTCCGTGGAAGACAAGATGAAGAAAGTGAGGCTGAGGTGATTCGGCATGTGAAGAGGACGTGCGCAGATGTGTCTATGGAGGTGTAAGCGGTAGGCTGTAGCAGAAACTAGGAGAGGTAGAGGCAAGCCAAAGAATAATGGGGAGGAGGTTATTAGACAGGATATGACACAACTTCAACTAATTGAGGACATGACCCTAGATACAGGAAGATGTGAAAGTGGCGAATTATGTAGAAGTAGTAGATAGCCGAGTATAGTCGCCCTTTAGATGGGAGAGGCAAGGGGCTAGGTCTAGCCCATCTTCTCACAGCTTTATTAATAGTAATATTTAGTAATCCTGTATTTTCTTATCCTTCAAGGTGTTAAGGTGTTACTATGTGTAATTCATTTGTTTTATATCTTGATATTTTGTTTTCATATTTTTCGTGCAACCATACTTCAAATATCTTCTCTTTGGAACAAGCCTCTCAACCTCGCAAAGGTAGGATATACACATATATGTGGGAAATCTTTTGTCAAGGGACACTTCTTTTTTGTTGATGAAGGGGGTGTCGCTTTCTAATGGTTGTCTCTGCTAGTACTGATTAAGTGGAGGTGTCTAACCAACTGAGTAGGTGATGGATTAACCATAATCCAACTTTTGTTCTAATAAGTGGTTCTAACTTTTGGTAGGATGAGCATCAAGAAGGGAACGATGGATCATAAGTTCAGTACTTGATGAAAGAAGAATAGGGCTTAACTAATGAAGATGCAAGGCAACATGTTCTGGATATGGTTTCAAACACATGGGAAAATGTCAATAAACAGTGCCTCTCACCAAGTGCAATCCATTGTCCTTTCAAAAGGCTTGTCTCAACGTGGCCAGAATGGTTCCTACGATGTACTTTATGTCGAGAATCATTGCCTTCCTGTCCTAGAAGAGTATATCAAGTCAAAAATTTGCAACACGGATGGAGAATCATGACTGAGCACATCATTTAGTTCTATGGCTCTATGGAAAATCTTACCTATAGTAGTACCTATTTCCCTCAAGCATAACACGAATAATTGACCCTATCATTTGGTTTTCACTAAAGTTAGTTTATTCACATCAATAATGCTAAGCATATGTACTCTTCTCCATTCTAATTAGTAATAAATCTATTTTTTAAGCTAGTTATAAAAAAGTAGTAGATACAATAGAATTCTCGTATATTTCATGCTGAAAATGTGAATTGATGAAGAGCAATACACAGATTTTTTTCATGACAAAATATAAAGTATTACTCCTGCCATTTCATTTTAAGATATTAATTAAGGAATAAAAAAGGGTATTACTTTGGGTATTAATATCAAGGATCATTTTTATGAGGTCCTTCTCCACCACTGGCAAGTTGAAAATAAGAATAAACACAACAAGATCATAAGTTTATTTACGTTAATGATGGCAATGTAAGATCTACAATGAGATTTGAGTTTTATATTTGCTGAAAATAGCATGACCAACCCTACAATGGCAATTACAATGGGAAGCAAGGCTGTAAGGCGGAGCGAATCCGGAAAGATTGCCTCAGTTCGGATTGTTCTCTGCAACTCGGGAACATGAAGTTGGAATCGCTAGTAATCGCGGATCAGCATGCCGCGGTGAATATGTACCCGGGCCCTGTACACACCGCCCGTCACACCCTGGGAATTGGTTTCGCCCGAAGCCGTCAACGTACCAGCAGGTTTGACTTATTGTACTTCAATGACCCATTTTGGAACAATGTGACATGATGCAGCAAAACCCTTGCTTATTTGTTTGCTTATATGAGTTTTGACAAAGTATTGATTAACTGGTGATTATCGCAATTCGCAGCAAGCAATTTTATGCAATGCAAATTAACTAGAGGAAGCAAAGAGGTCTACCTCTGGAAATTGCTAGATATTTTGAAGAATGAATCTAAAGCCCAGAATGAGATTCTTTAAATAGCCTAATTTCATTAGACTACAAAATTCATTATGATATACTAGTAATTTGGTAGCTAATATGTAAAAAGGAACTAAATTGCTTTAAGCAACATATTCATTAGCATTCCTCAAGCCTTATATTCTTCAATCTTGAAGGGTAATTCATAAAACTCACCAACAAATCCTAAAAACATAGTTCAGCAGAAACAGTAGTGCAAGTAAACTACCGCATAAAATGTGTAACTATTAAAGAGAAGGCAGCGAAAGTTTATACCGGGATCGGGGTCGGGAGTGGGATAGCTTATATGATTTGGCCAAGTTCACCAGCTCCTGCGCATCTTCAAGCTTGGCATGCTCAGCCAAGACATTGACTACCCTCTGCATTGTTGCATTATAAATAGCAACTTTTGAAGCAATAGCTTTCTTACACAATTCAAGCGCAAAATCAACATTATCATTGTCACAGGCAAAAGAAATGAGCATCTCAAATGTTGCATTATCCGGATAACGTCCATTTTCCACCATTTTCACATACCATCTTTTTGCCTCCTCCCAGTTCCTATCATCCACATACATTTTGATCATAATGTTATAATTGAAAGCTTTTGGGATGATGTCTTTCTTCCCCATCTCCTCAAACAGTTCAATCGCCTCGTTAACCTGATTATTCGCAATCAATCCTTGTAATCTGACGGTGTAACTCCCCAAGTCAGCATCAACATTCTTCTTTTGCATCAATACCCACAAATCTTCAGCTTCAGAAAACTTTTTACTTTCATAATACGCGTTTGAAAGCGTATTGAAAGTCACTTTATCAGGTATGACTCCGTGTTTTTCCATCTCATCCATTACACTGAGAGCAGAATCCAAAGAACCAGCTTTCCATAATGCTTTGATCAAAGTATTATAGGACACTACATCAGGCTCTATCGATAGCTCCTCAGGTAATTCACGAAACAAATCGCTGATTATATCGTACTTCTCTGCCCTTGAGTAGGCCTCCAAAAGGGCATTAAAAGAAAAGACTGTTCGTTGACATTTTAGGTTTGGCATTTCGTCGAACAATTTACGGGCATGTTCATGCATTTTTGCTGTACCATATAAGAGTATGAGACGGCAGACAAAGAACTCATTGCTAATTTCCGGGTATTGTTTTTGGTGTTCAACAATGTCTTCGATAGCAGAAGAATTGAGTTCAAGGCGGCGAATAGCGGCTGTATAGTTGGCGCAACGGTTTCGGAATTTAGGAGATTCAGATGATTTTTTGAAGTTGTCAACAATGCTTTGAAGTTTATGTTTTTCAGAAAGTTTGGATGTGGGTTTGGTGGAAGTTGTTTGGAGCTGTTCAGTTTTCAGCTTTACACTGACTTTGCGTTTCCCGGTGAAGAGTCCGTGAAGCCGGCGATAAACGGAAGAAGAAGAAGCCATGTGAAGCGGCGTTGAATTGGAGTTTCGTAACTGAGGTTAATCCATTTAGGAATATAGGCCTGCTCCTTTTGAAAGCCCGTTTAGAATTACCCAACATTCACTTTTATTATTAAATTATATTTCTTATTCTTAATAGACGTTTGGCCATGCGATATCATATCGCAATATAATATCGTAAAATAAAATCAGCATTTGCACATGTAATTTTACTGATTTTATCTC
>CM040619.1:70422243-70443338 GCA_022817965.1 Solanum lycopersicoides | reverse complement strand
AAAAAATTATTGTCAATTGACAAATTAAATTATATTTTTATTTTTATTTTCATTACACTAATAATTAATTATTGTAAAAATATAAACAAAATTTTGTATAATTGCAAAAAACAATTCTTAAGGAGTAAATTAATAAAGTATCATTTTTATTTATAATTTCATAAAAAATTCATAAAAAAATAAATAAATAACTAATATGAAAAACGAAAGGAGTATAAGTTATTAGTTTTTTCTCTTTCAATAACTTCATAAAATATAAAAAGTAGAGGGGAACAATCTTGGTTAGATACTTAAATTCATCAAATATTCACAAGAAAATCTAATGGAAAGAGCATAAATAATTTTGACAAATAATTACACAAGTTTTTGTACTATCTTAATGTAACCTAAAATCAAAAAATTTCATAAACATATAAATATATACATACTCTTCCGTCAATTTATAAGATATATTTTTATTCTTGAAAATCAAGCAATGTGAAATTTTATTGATATTTTAAAGTATATTTTATTTTTTATATTAACATAAAAACTACAACTTATAGTGTTTGTTCATAAATAATCCTTCAAACATAAGTTGCAATTCTGCAAAAAATACTATAAGTTGCAATTCTTATCATGTTAGCATATGGAAAAAAAAAATACATTTTATAGCTTGAATTTCGAGGGGAAAAAATAGATGAATGAAATGATGGAGAGTAAAATGAAAAAAAAAATTGATTATATAATTTAAATAATTATTTATGTTTATCTTAAAACTAAAATAATTAATTTTTTATGAGGTCACGTATCTTAGTTTAACTTTTTTAAGTACGTAATTATTTGATTTCAAATTTAAATTAGTATCAATATATTTATCTTGATTTGATTTTTGACAAATGAATATTATGAGCTATAAAAAGGCAATGAAATAAATATTAATTTTAAGAGATAATGAAATGCTAATTTTAATGTAGTACTATTTTTTTCTTTGATCTTGATATTGTATTATTTTAAATTTATGTAATGAAGTATATTAAAATTAAAAATAATAATATCAAGTACTTTATATTAAAGAGGGGGGTAAATAAAAAGTGGGGTGGAGGAGTGAGAAGAGAAAATGACTAAATGAGAGGTTCAAAAGACATGGGGCCTACAAATATACTTTTTTCTATTAAAAAAATTCCTCATACAACTATTACATGGCATACCTCATACACCATAAAAAATTTCCAATTGAGGTGATTTCTTCTTATTTTTTATAACCGTGATATCCAGACTAATTAATACACACCTTAATTATTTTTTATAACCGTGATATCCAGACTAATTAATACACACCTTAATTAATTCTACCAAGGACTTGATCATCTAAAAATTTTGTGCACACCAACAATCCAAATACCTTTTCCCTTCTAAATGGCCTAAAACTACCTTGGGGTGTAACAATAAAATCCTTGCAAGCACTTCTCACATACTAGGCATTCTCAAGAGAGACTGTAGATTATGCAAAATTTTGCAAACATTATTAATCTCTAGATACATAAGTGCAACGATACCAGCATCTAATTTATACAAGTGCAGCATCAGCATCCTTTCAAAATTTGCAGATCCTCCAATTTGATTGAATGTTAACAGTCAAAAGGTAACATACTTTAACCTAAATGCAACAAGCTAAATATTTTGTATAGAGTATCCGAGCATTCCTTAAACCCTTCATCACTTCAGCTCGGTTGTCACAAGCTCAAGTAAAACAATCAAATCACATAGCTGAAAGAAACTAGTTATGCAAAGGCAAAGAAAGCTCATACCGAAAGCTCTTATAAAACTCAGCCAACTTAACCAGCTCTCTCGCATTTTCAATCTTAGAATGCTCAACCAAACAATTGATAACCCTCTGCATTGTTGTATTATGAATAGCTTTGCGTGACTTCATTGCTTCCTTGCACAAATCCAGAGCAAAATCAATTTTTTTGGCGCTACAAGCAAAATTAATAAGTATGGTTAATGTTGAAACATCCGGAAGACATCCGTTTTGTGTCATGTCATCTTCTCATACCACATGTTGACCTCCTCCAGATTCCCCTTAGTAACATACATTTTTATCATAGCACTGTAACTGAAATTATCCGGTTTGAAACCCTTGTTAACAATCTCATCGAAGAACTGAATCGCCTTTGAAACCTCGTTAGCTTTAACCAAACTAATTAATTTAATATTGTAACAGCAAAGATCGGGGATAATATTTCTCTTTTCCATCATAGCCCACAAACTTTCAGCTTCAGAAAACCTTTTTCTTTCATGAAATGCGGTTAATAACGTGTTACAAGTGACAATATTCGGTTTAATCCCATGATCTTCAATCTCATCCATTAAATACACAGCAGAATCCAACAAACCAGCCCTGCACAGTGCCTTAATCGCAGTGGTATACGACGCCAGATCAGGCTCAATTGACAATTTCGGGGGCAATTCGCGAAACAAGTCGCCAATTTCATCATATTTCTCTGATTTAAGATATGCTTCCAGTAGGGCATTGAAGGAAAAGACAGTGCGCGGACAATTTAGTTGAGGCATTTCGTCGAACAGCTTACGTGCATGATGATCCATTTTCGCTCTGCCATAAAGAAGAATAAGACGGGCAACAAAGGCTTCGTTACGAATATCAGGATACTTTTTTTGATGTTCTATGATATCTATAATGCCGGATTTGTGTTTGGCTTCGGCAAGTTGGTAAATGGTGATTTCATATTGGGAGCGATTCAGTCGGAATTTGGGGCATTCCGATAATTTTTTAAAAGAGTCTACAATTGCTTGGGCTAGATCGGTGGATCTTGAACAAGTAAGGCTCTGATTTATTGCTACTGTCATTTCCGGCGAAGATGCATTTCACACGGCCGAGAGATGAAGAAGTTGACATTTGATTGCTTATTTTGGCGCTGAGCAAGACTTTCGAAATGGGAGAAATATATATATATATCTAACATACCCCATTTTTATATTTAATATGAAAAACAAAAACAAAAAAAAAATTCAATTATACCCCTAACGTTTATTATTTGGTTTATATATGGCATTTGTTAATTTATCGCATAATTGCTGAATTTGGTATAATGATGTTATGTTACGAAGGAACTTGTATTTAATTTCTCTTTTTTATACAAGACAGACGGTGTGCATTTTTAAATAAAATTACATACACATCATCTACACTATATATATTGTTGTACCATATTTTGGTTTTTGACTGGTTAAAATACCTAGTTGGAATACCATAAACTCTTTCTAGTGCTTTACAAAATGAAGTTGTACTTTAAAAGAAATTATTCATGTCAGGTGTAAAAAAAAAGTGAAAGGAGAATAAAATTTCTACTTAAAGCAGCTCTGGTCACTCATTTGTACTTTACAATGCCAGTAATACTAGTAACAACCACAAAGTAGTCACAAACATAACTAACAAGAACATTACCCCACTTCTATTCTTCTTTCTGTTTAATTCTTCTTCTTTTTTTCGGGTGGCTGTTACTCTTTAACCCTATAGCCTTTTACGAGTCCTCATAACGGAGGAGGGTTTTAGTAAGTTGACAACTAGGCATCAATAATCAAACCATGAGGATACATAACTGATTCCAACTATTTTGGGATTGAGGCATAGTTGGTTGGCGATATCTATATCATCGTTCCCATTCAATCATTGTTATGTTATATGCATACTAGTTAGTATGTAAACATAAAAAAGTACTTGTTCAACTTAGTCCTAAACTCGGGGTATATGAATCTTTACTAATCATATTCCCCGTTTAAATTCATCTCTTTCGGGATAACAACCATAGTGAAAAGTGTAGTTAGACCAAAACTGAAAAGGGTTGTAGTGTCTGAACCTACAAAACTCTACACACACACACACACACTCTCTTTCTCATGCCAAAAATGAGTCCTTCCAAAACACCTCAAGTACATTGTGATCAATTAGGAAATGCCCAACAAACTACAACAAGAAGATTCCCACAACCAAGAAATGTTTCTGTTGTGAGGAGCACCTATATAAACCTATTCTCTGCCTACAACAAAAAACCAGTGCAGTACTGCCTCTTCTTTTAGCTGCACTCAACATATTAATCATTAGCACCAATACTCTCCCTCTATAGATTTCCTTTCTAATTTAGGAATCCATTTTAACATACTATAACAATATTCTCTTTTAAATGGTAGTAATTAGGTGTGCTAAAATGGAATTCCCCAATACCCCATTTGATGATTCACACAACTCTGAAGAAAGGGAAGTAGGAAGAAGAACAGATAAAAGGAAGCAAATTGATGGTGAAGTTAAAGAATACAAATCCAAGAACCTTAAGGCTGAGAGAAATAGGCGTCAAAAACTTAGCGAAAGGCTTCTTCAATTACGCTCATTGGTCCCAAACATAACAAATGCAATGAATCAAAAACCCTTCATTCTTTACATAGTTCCATAAAAAAAAATGAATTTTTAGCCTTTTTAAAAAAAAATTCTAAAAAAGTTTAAATTCTTGTCTGATTTCAGATGACAAAAGAAACCATAATCACTGATGCCATCACTTACATTAGGGAGCTACAAATGAATGTGGACAACCTAAGTGAGCAGCTTCTTGAAATGGAAGCAACTCAGGGGGAGGAACTGGAGACAAAAAATGAAGAGATTATCGATACTGCAGAGGAGATGGGTAAATGGGGCATAGAGGTAGGTAACTTTATGTATAAAACCAAAGTTTCAATCTTTGATATTCTTGAATTAAAAGGACAGTAAAACAACCTTTATCTTTCTTTTCTAAAACAGCCTGAAGTTCAAGTGGCTCACATTGGCCCAACTAAGCTCTGGATAAAAATAGTCTGCCAAAAGAAAAGAGGTGGATTAACTAAACTGATGGAGGCAATGAATGTTCTTGGATTTGATATAAATGACACCAGTGCCACTGCCTCTAAAGGAGCTATTCTTATTACTACAACTGTGGAGGTAGGAGAAACATATGTTTAAAAAGTAAGCTTTTTAGTAGCGATAAAAAAACTATTGCCCGAAAATATCAAGATTTGTAATAATACAAAAAGGAGATGTTGCTTAGCACCTTGTACTGTGTGTGCTGCAATTATTAGCAACATAAACAATTTATAAATCTTTCTATGTATTTCAGGTGGTTCGAGGTGGACTAACTGAAGCTAATCGAATCAGAGAGATCTTACTGGAGATCATCCACGGAATCTACTAGCACCAGCATGAAAATCCCCTAAATCCTAATAGCTTTAGTCTCATTGGAGAAATGCCAGAGTACCTTTAGTTTTTAGTTATGGAGTCAAAAAAGGATTCAATCATGTTTTCAAAATATTGTATCCAAATTGTCTGAAAAAAGCTTGTGTGAACTCTTGTTTTTGCCAGCACATTAAGTGTCCTTTCTGTTTGAATAAGATATTAAACAAACACCAATATTAGACGTGTGAAGAGTGAAATTTATGAAAAACCTTCTACCTATAATACAGCAGGACATTTGTTTCACCGTCTTTAATTTCTTGTTTTCTTCTCTGTTCTTTGACCAATGTCGTCCTCAATGAACAGGCGAAAATAAACCTGCCTTAAGCATCACCTTCCCTCGTTAAAATTTTTTCTAACATGTCCAAGGATCCAAATAATAAAAGACTACTTGGAAAACCAAAATCAGACGTCAAATCGTCAAAATTTAAGACCATGGAAAGTGTACCTACCCTTCTTATAATATTAACACGAAAAAGACTCTCTCAAGTCTATATTAATAGGATTAAAACATGCACACAATTATAGCAATATTCATATTTTCTATGGCTAGGCTTAGTTTTCTCCTCATTTGCCTAGTTATAGCTCATGTTAGCTTGCTTATGCAAAATGCTAATGCACTTAGAAAACTAGACACCTTCACAGTAGTCCCAAGTCCTGCGCCGTTTGAAGGAGGAATGGACAGAGGAAGAAGTGATCAAGCTCCAGCAATCACACATATAAGGACTCGTCATTCTTTCAACAAGTCCATGGCTGGTGGAGACTTGATCCTTGGCGGCTTCGCCACTGCTCTAACTGCTTCCATTTTTTGTTACATTCGAGTCACAGGACGAAGAAACCAACATAGTCTGGGCTGAGGCACAGCATTTTCAATTTTGTACTACTTTTAGTTTCCCATTCAAATATATACACAGGGTTCATGATTTTGTTCATTTTAGATGGCTGGATAATGAAATTATATACATCCTAGCTAGTAACATTTATATATCATTCGATACTATTTCATGTCCACTCTGATTTACTGAGTTCAAAATCTATTATTTGTACTTATACAATGACTTAACATATGATATGACAAGTTTAAGTCAAAGTAATTAATTCAGATAAACTCGTAGCACCTTCTTTAGATTTGCCCCTACTTAGCGACAAAAAAGTCCTAAATCATCAGAAAAGAATTCAAAACTTCAACAATAGAAATTGTGTATATATTGTAAATAGAGGACAAAAAATAGGAAGCTGAAAAGAGAGTGCAGAACAAACTTTAACACCATTCTAACCACCTACACTATTAACAATCAATAGCATATATAAACCTGATTTAAGGGAGGATCTTTTGTCTTTTTTCTACAAGAAGCTTAATATTAATCCATTATGATAATTACTTATTAGTACAATCTTCTTTAACAAATTTCATATTCAATCAAAATTAATTATCTGACCAAACTTGTGGACCCCAAGGCAAGTTGCTGGAAAGTCTCAAATTGATATTAACACATGGATTACAGACCCACCCTGGTCTTTTCAAGCTTAAACATCACAAATCTTTGTGTCCCACATTATAGTAATAATAATAATTTATATAATAAGGTCATGCAATTACAGCAATGCAAAAATAAAACCTCATCATGCATATTGCTGCAAAAATGGATACAAGTTAAATTGGGTAGTACATATTTTAATATATTCCTTTTTTTCCTGTGTACAAAACATGTGTGTGACCTTATCCTAAGACTCACGGGTAATTCACTAATAGGAATTTAGATACGCACAATAATCATGAGTGATTGAGTTGCCACTTAATTAACATGTAATTCTATCTTTGATCATAATTTGCTTGGACCATGAATTTATTTAGTTTGACCATCCTACTCCATTTCCTGACAAATAAATGAAAGTTGGAGTATAGTTTGATATGATTAAAGACGAATTCAAAATTTTAATTCAGTACACGTAATGTACTATTACCAATATTTTTTGTCCCAACAACAAGAATACAATAGCTATACCTCAATCTCAAATAGGTTGAAATCGACTGCGTTAATTTTTACCTTCTCTGTTTAAATGTGAATTTGATATAAACATGTTTTGTTTGAATTTTCTATAATATATCTATTTAATTCAAATATAATGCAATGGGCTGATTATACGTGGTGTGCCAATGGCGAAGGAAGGAGATTCAATTGAATCTCTTTCATTAAAAATCATAGTACCACTACTAGGATAAAAGTAAAAAATAAAATGTATATACATAAAGTTTTAAATTCGTTTTATTTGAATTTTTGACTTCGTCACTCGTTCTAGTCCGCCGTTGGTTCAAATGGCACGTTATGCTGTCTTGTGAAGTATATATGACTTGGAGAAATGAGATGTAAGTTATTCTTTGATTATTCGTGTTTATAGTAATGTGTTATTTATGAGTCAGATTAGACAAGGATTTAATAATGTTTGTGGCAGACAGAGCAGGTAATGATTTGAATAGGAAACATAATTTATTTTAGGACACACCATATATCTCTGCTTTTGGTAATTAATCATAACTCAATGTAATAGTAGCTAGTAGTATATCAATTTTTCAAGAGGCAAGAATTATTTTTTTTGTAAAAAAAAAAGAAAGAAGAATTCAAAATTTTGCTCTTTCCAAAACTTTATACTGTTAGTTTGCACTTTATACAACCCTACAAGCACCTAATTGAGAATCTCATTGCAAATCTCTTTTGTTGAAGCTTCAAGCCTTCATCAATCAAACCCAAAATCAAAGAACACAGCCAGCAAAACTGAAAGTTTCTTCTTTTTTTTTTATCAGATTCCACTGACTGGAATTTTTTTTTATATCTTTCAATCTGAAATCCAGACTCCTTCCTTCCTTCCTTTCTTCTCCATTAACACACCTGCATTTCCTATATAAATTCATCTTTTGTCAGATGCACAACAAAACAAATTTCAGATCCAATAGAATTAGTAATAATACTCCCTCTGTCCTAATTTATGAAACGGTGTTTGTCTGTCTAGTCACGAAATTTAAAAAATAAAGATTTTTAAAACTTGTACCAGTGACGGAGCTAGATAGGCCGCAAATACACAGCATAAATAAGGTCAAACTATTAATTGAAAATACTAACTCCGCCACATTCTCTTAAGGAAAATTAAAAAAAAAAACAGAGAATTTAGATAACAATGGAATTTTTAACATATAAATAAAATAAAAGAGAGTACCTTGAGGTTTACAAATAGGTGGTTCTTCAAATAGAGAAAGGGACATTTGTTTATGAGCAAGACCAATATCAAACAAGATGAGACCAGAAGAAGGATCATAAACAATGATATCTTTAACTGGTAACCAGAGAAAAAGCTCTTCTTGAGAAAGACCTTCAACTCCAATTAAACCACCATAGCTAAGATTAGCTCTTACAACACTATCAAAAAACACCCTTGTTTCAAATTTTGCAACACATGGACTATCCAAGTAGACTTGTAAGTGTCCATTTTCATCAAGATCATATGATTTTACAGCATTTTTTGGGAATAGACCAGCTGGGAGTCCCCTGCTTCTGAGAAGCTCATGGATTGAAGTTGATGAAATGGTGAAAGAAAAGAGGAAAATTGATAGAAAAAGTGTATATATGTTAGCCATGGCTATTTGTGAAAATTGGTTCAAAGAGTCTGATGAAAAAAGGGACGATTTTAACAAGGTTTATGGTGTGAGCAAGTGGGCCATAAACTCAATTATTGTCTACTTAATTTCCTATTTTGCCCTTTTTAATAATTCAACATTTTGTCCCTACATATGTTTTGTGTTTTGTTAACTCAAATCATTTACCAAAATATCTTCTTCCTCACAATGCTTTGGTCATTCATTAGTAGTGTAGTGAGTATCACAGCAAAGGTTTTCTTCACCGCTAATTATTAGGATTTTGTTTTATGTAATATAATTTTTTTCGTTTCATATAAAAAAATTACTGTTATTTTTCTTTTATGACCGATCCAATCAAATCAGTAGAAATAGTCATTAAACATTCCTTAATGAAAAAATAATGATTTTTTAATAGTGTATGTAGTTTAAAATAAGAATATATTGAATTTTATGGTGTTTATTGAATTAAGCATCCGGTTCAATAAAATTGCAGTTTTTTAATTAATGCATTGGCAAATTGAAAACTCTAAATTTATTCTCGATGTCATTTATACAACGTAGTGCATTGCTAAATAGATAATTGAGTTATTTTGTATACTGTAATAAATTAAATAGCGTAAAATAAAATTTGTTCGCTCATTGAAGTAATCAAGTTAAGAGTTCCAATACAACAAATTTTCTTTTATCCAAAAAAAAAAAATACATATATATGATAAATATATTGAGTTTGTGTTAAACCATTATTTCAAATTGATATATATATGTTCTTCCAAAAGAGTCAAGTCATGTATTTGAGGGGGGAAATACGTACAAGTATGAATTAAGTAGTATATCATAATCTTGTGAGTTGCAGGCAATAGTCATTTTGGGTGAATAATAATGCAAGTGGAGTTAGTATTTAGTGAAAAGGGCAAAATGAAAGTGAGATGGGGCCAACCAATGTACATAATTAGGGTGAAGGGTAGAAAAGGTAATTATATATTAGTATTATTATAAGAAGACAGAAGTATATGAGACACCAGACAGATAATTGGCTTAAGATTAAAGGGTGGTAATGGTTCATAGTGATATTCAATCATGGCAGAAAGAGAAGCAGCCACAGCCCACAAGTAGTAAGTTAGAAACTGCTATAGGTTCTTTTCATACAAAATCTCTTTTGACGGAAACTACGAGGTTTCACCTACTTTCAATCACATCTTTTATTCTTATTCTCTCTAAACTTTCGTTTCCAAATATATAAATATGTCTTTTCACTTACCTTCACATGATAACAATAATATTTACTAATTTTGTACGTGTATAAATAGATATTTAAATTTATATAAAATTAAATAAGTAAACGTATTATTTTACATGAAATAATACGTATAGGATGACACATAAGTAAATGTTTATTTATACATGTTCAAAGTTAAAAACATAGATTTCAGCTGAAGTTAAACAATATAGTTGGGTAAATAAACTACTTCATATATCCTTATTCATGTTTTACGTCCTAAATCTATACAACAAAAATTATTGACAAAAGATTTTATATGCAAATTGTTTTAACAATGAGATGGACTGAACAATCTAAAGTGGATTGTTTATCAGATAAAATTAAATTACAATGCCTCTTGAATTACTAAAACGAAAAGCAGAGGTTCATTCATTTCATTTGTAAGAAAAAAAAAGTTGGATGAAAAGTAGTCAGTGTCCGTTTGGATTGATTTATTTTAAGTATTTTTAAGCCAAAATAATTTTTAAGTAGTTTTGAGGGTTTGGATAAAGTTTAAAAGTGTTTATAAGCACTTATTTTAAAGCCAAAATAATAAAAATAAGCCAAAAACTATAAGTTAAAAATCTTAACTTATGACTTTTGACTTATAAGTCCTAAGCCAAAATTCTATTCAAACAGACACTTAATAGTTAAAAAAGAGTGTAAATTTTTCTTTACCATCCGATGTTTGATTTTGGAGTTAAACTAATTTAGATTTGTATGTGAAATTTCACTTTGATGAATAAAACACTCTCGATCAATATTAACTTCTTTCGAAGGTTCAAACCCGACTTCTAATTAAACATTAAGTATGCTTACTCATAATTTTTTTTTTATCTATCTTTGTATTTTGTCTTATTTCTAATAATTCGAGAGTTCTATTAGATCATATATAATATGATATTTTTATTATATTTCCAATAGTTCAAGAGTATGTTATCATAATTATTATATCGATTAGTGGCGTAGGTACATACTGTCAATGGTGTCCAATTGAACACCCTTGTCGAAAAAAATTTAGCATATATACAAGTAAAATAATATATGAAATGATTAAAAAAAACCTATTTTGGACACCCTTAATATAACAAGTTGCTATTTCTGGATACCCTTTAAGAAATTTCTAACTCTGACATTTATATCGATAGGGTAAACTCATAAATATAGTCAAGATTTTAATAGTGATTTGTAACGTTTTTATGTTTCTCTTGGTGGGAAAAGTGAGAATTTCAGGCAGAAAATACCCTAAATCGCGGGGCATTAAGACAAAGCATGGGACAGAGAAGTAATGCGATGGGTATTAAAAATAATTAATTGTGCTAATAATCTTAAATTAACAAAAAAGATATGATTTGTAATGATTTTCTAGGCAACCACTTTATGACTTTTTATCCCTCGCCGAATTGTTTTTTCGTGCATGTACTGATTGGAATGTCTTTGTGCTTCTCTTAAACCTCACTTTGCTTTTATTTACACTCCATTCCATCATTTATTAATTACAATTTATTATTCTTTAATATGTATTTAATTCTTTGAAAAAAGAGTTTTCGTTCAAAATTCTGTTTGAAGATGGTTCACGTTCTATAATTATTTTTAAAAAAAAGAGCTTACCGAACTAATTAAGGGTAAGCTCGTTACAATATTTATCTTCATTATGATTAAATTTAAATTCTTATATGTTAATGGATCTTTTTGTTTCTAATGAGATTGTTGATCAAAGAATTTGCTTTACATTTAAAGAATATTGTGAACAAATGAAATAAATAATATTAAATTAATTTAGTGTAAATGAGTGTAGTATGAAAACCCTCGACAACTCTCCTTCTTTGTTTGATTTTGAACAGACATGTATATATATATATATATACGTGAGCTCACTTATTCAAAGACTATTGAATCATGAAATAATATCATTGAATATGAATGTGTGAAGAAAATTAAACTTGGTGAATTTTAAATTATTGTTCTTGTTTTTTTAAAATAACCATTGTTTCAAGTATTAGAAAATTTGTTATTTCATTTTTTTCGAAAATAATTTTGCTATGAACTTTAAGTAGTAGACAAATTGGTTAGTCAGCTAAACCATGCAGTACAATTATCAAAGGAAGACAAAGAGGATATGTCAAAGAAAGTACAAACAGCTTGTCAAATAAAATTTTGATTTTATTATTAAATATTTTACAAATATTGACCTTCAGTGTTTAAAAGATTGAAAAAATTGTATTTCCACTGAAATAATATGTTTTTCTTGTTGTAAATAATGTGGTGTGGATGTCATGTATCAAATCCACACTTCATGACTTTAAAAGATATTAAGTATGACTTTAAAAGATTTAATTAGGACTTTAAAGATCTCTTCCATGACTTTGAAAGATTAGGAATATACTTGTTTTCTATATATAGTCATCTTATATGTAGATACAAAGCATCAAAATATTGAAAGATTGAAAGAAAAATATTACTACTCTTTCTCTCTATTTCTTTGTTATTAAATTTTAATACTTTATTTTATAACACGTTATCAGCACGAGGTTCTAACCAAAATTTATTTTCTTGGGTTGTATTTATTTTGTTTATTGAAACAAGGTAAGTTGTTGATATCTGCAAGAGCTAAGGTTATGTTATATGATTAATGTCTCTGTTTGCCCAACTATTGAAAAGACTTCTTTATGAATAAGGTATGCAGGTATGCACATCTAACATATATTTAAATTACATTCTAATAATTAAATATTACTTCATTTGTCATAGTTTCATCCGTATAATTGTTGTCTTAATTTCTTAATACAAGAGGGGAATTGACGGAAGAATTGGAGTAAAGGGTAAATCACTCCCTATTAAATCTTATATGAAACCTATAGTAGTACAAGAAGTAGTAAATTATAAATATTATTTGTATTTATGTTGTATTGAAAAAAAAAATCATGATTATGATTGACAGAGGGCGTTATTTTAGCATATTAAAATATCAAAAATTAAATGTCATTTGACATATATAATGTCATTGGATTATTGTGAATGATGGGTTCAAATTTCATCAAATCAAAAGGGTAAGACATAAGATAGTGTCTTGATGCTTCATGATATTATTAATTAAAAAAAAAATTGGTTCAAGTCTTATTAATTTACGATCCATATTTCCTTTCATGAATAAGACATTTGATTTAAGTCCTAATGCACCATAGATATGAT
Organism: Solanum lycopersicoides; assembly: GCA_022817965.1. Lineage (NCBI taxonomy): Eukaryota > Viridiplantae > Streptophyta > Magnoliopsida > Solanales > Solanaceae > Solanum > Solanum lycopersicoides. The sequence continues at coordinate 70,430,000 of CM040619.1, read as the reverse complement.
ATAATGATGACCAACGCAAAATAATTATTTTGACTAAAAATCATGAATTTTGTCCATTTAATTTGCTTCATTCTCTTATCTGAATGTGATAGCAATACATGATAAGTCTGAAAGATGACAATAATTATTGTGATTGTACAATGAATATGGGCATGAGAAAGAGAACTTATAATAGTCATCAATATGGCTAAATGAAGAACACTATGGGTTCTCCAAAAAGTCCTTCAAAATGTGAAGGTAATTTTTCTTATCAATATGGTATGAAAGGTTATTGGGCTTGCGATCTTGTCGACCCAATATTTGATAAGTTTTATAAATCATCCATCAAAATAAAAGAATATAAAGTGGTGGTGCACTTTATCTTTCAAAGTGATGTGGAGGTGTGTCATGGAAATATGATGAATTTTAAAGCCATGACAATGTGCTTATAATGCAAATTTATGAAGTACATATAACTGATTAGTCCATTCCTTGAAAAGTATGTGACTTGTGATGAGTATCGTGAATGCTCGACCATTCTATAAGAGAATGAGTCAAGATGTGATAAAATCATTATGGGTTGGATATATGCAACAACTCAACTCTATGGAAGGTTTGAGGGAAAAAATTATATATGCCACATCTCATCTCTACGGGAGGTTTGAGAGAAATAAATAAATTTTATTAGACATGAACGGTTAATGGTCGTGTGTGTTTATACGTCATGAATATTATGGTATGCTTGTTATGAATTACCAAAAGGGCAAAAAGAAAGAAATAATTCTTGCCTATAAAGGTTGTGGCCATGATCAAGTATATTGTGTGGCAATACAAATTTGTCATTGGTTGTGTACCTTTGGTACAACAAAAGTAAAGCAAGAAACATGTCTTGCTCGTAATGTTTTGACTATGACAATAATAATGTAATTTTCTCCTTGAAGGAGATGCTCACCATAGGGATGGTGTCATGCAATATGTGATAATACACAAAATTAATAGCAAGCTTTAATGAGTTGTGTTATTACCAGAGGAATAATAAATGGGTTGTAGTAAGTTTCAAAAGAAACTTTTTAAGTTTCGGATGAATTGAAAAGAAATATTGAGATTATAAATTATCAAAAGACTTAATATCTTTAAATTACTACAACCGAAGCGGGTTATAAATATTATTCATTTTTTTCTCTTGTTTGTTGCACACAAACATGGGCATGCTGATGGAATCACATGCAAAAGTAAACTATAAGTGTACTGAAATAAAGATCAGTTGGCATGATCGGTTGACCATTCTGATTTAAATGTGATGCAAATGTAATTGAGAATTCAGGTGGCTTATATAATGAAGAAATAAAAGGTTCTTCAAGAATTCTCTTATGTTGCTTGCTCTCTTTATAAAATAATTATTGTACCAGCTAAGGTTGGGATTGTAATCCCCTGAAGTTTTTGGAACATATATAAGGTGAATATGGCTCATTCACCTGTCATGTGGATCATTTGCAACTATATGATAGATGTATCTATGCGATGATCACATGTGCTTTATTGTCAACTTACAAATTTGTGTTTGTAAGGTTGTTTGCTCGAATTGTTAAATTAAGAGCACAGTTCCAAACTATGAAATTATATTGATAATACTGGTTGATTTAGCAGAAATTGTATGCCTCCAATTATAGCTAAATCATGGTTATGGAAACAAAAATCCCATATAAGATTTGGTATGAGATAATTTTGTTTAACATGTAGCAACGCATGTACACATCAAGCCAACAAGGTTTCCCCATTAAAAATTGGTTCAAGGTCAGGAACCAAATAATTTTCATCTAAAATGTTTGAATGTGCAGTTATGATTTTAATTGTTCCACCACGCACAAAGATGAATTCCCAAATAAGGTTAGGATGAATGTTGGATTTTCTAACATTAGGGGGAGAGATGATTTTGACTGCTGAAAATTATGTGTGAGGTTAATTATGAATTATCTAGATCCTCGCTAAATAAATTTGTGAACTTAAAGTTCAAGGGATAATTCATTTGCATAATGTTGCAAATCAATTACCAGATGAATGTATTGACCCTATAATATAATTCAGCTGCAAATGCTCCAATGTGAAGTCTATGATACGCCGAAAGCGTAATAGACCAATCGGTTCCAAATTTAAAATTTCTTGAAGAAGGAGAGGAGCAAATCATCAATATGGTCATGATAATGAGGCAAGTTCTATAAAAGAGCACATTGACATAACACTTCATAAAACCTCAAAAAAGGTTCAAGTACCTGGAAAATAATGAAAATTGAAGAGATCTCGATAAGTTATGTCTTATTGGAATCGATATCAAATAACAGGCGACGGTATCTTTGATATGAGGTAGCGCTCAATGATATAAATTGTAACGAGGATCTTGAATTCAAATTTGTCATAAAATGGGACAGATAAGTGATTGGCCAAGTAAAATGCATAATTCAAGTATATTTTGTTTCACTTAGAAAAGTGACGTTTTGGACTGATAGTTCATAAATCAAGGTATAATGTCAGTGGGGTACAAATAAATTATTATGCGATAGTATAACCGTAAGATATCAAATACGATTTGTGCCTTGGGGCATAAAGATTTGTCGCAAAAACCTGACATTATTGGAGATGTTTTCTCCTATGATGGATGCAATGATGTTTGTTTTGATCTGGCATCATATGAAAAACTTGAATGCATGTAATGAATAATTGTAATGTCTAGCTAGACAATGAAGATTATATGAAAATCCTTGAAGCAATCGAGGTGTCTGAAGCATATAAAAGTTTGAAGGAAACTTTTTCAATAAAGCTTCAAGAATCTTTATATGGATTGAAATAATCAAGGAAGAAAATGGTACAAAAAGAATGACCCTATTTGTCCTTGAACTTTATGAAAATGTCAGGATCTGAATTTATTATAAATTTTGTATGTTGATGAATTGAAATTACTAACACTCTTAAGGAGCTTTTAAAAGCTATTGAGTATTTGAGAAGTGAATCTAAAATAAAAAGATTCTGGAAAGACAAAATTTTGTGTTGATCTAAGATTGAGAATTTGACGAATGAAATATTTGTCCATCAATCAACATACACGAAAAAGTTTTGATGCAATTTTTATGGATAAATCACATTTATTGAGTACCCCAATGATTATGAGATCGCTTAAATGAATGATGATTCATTTTGATCTCAAGAGAAGGATGAAGAGCTTCTTGGTGATGAAACTCCATATCTTAGTGCAGTCAGGGCACTAGTGCATCTTGCTAATAATATTTGACCAGATATTTGTTTTGCAGTAAATTTACTGGCAATATTTAGTTCTTCCCCGATAAAAGGACATTGAAATGGTGTTGAGCACATGATTGAATATCCTCGAAGGACCATAGTTATGAATTTATTCTATTCCGAGGAATCTAAGATAAAATTGATTGGTTACGCAGATGCAGAATATTTATGTGATCCGCATAAAACTCTATCTCCAGCACACTATTTGTTTGCATGTGGAGGCACAATAATATTTTGGCTATCAATGAAGCCAATGTAGGTGATCACTTCTTCAAACCATGCACAAAAAGTCTTCCATGAATCAAGTCAAGAGTGCGTTTGGTTGAGATCAATAACTCAACACATTCAAGAAACATGTGGTCTTTTTTTTAGAAAGAGATGTTTCAACAATATTGTATGAAGATAATATTGTATGTATAACTCAACTGAAAGGGGGATACATTAAAGGAGATAGAACAAAACACATTTCACCAAAATTCTTTTTCACTCATGATCTTCAAAAGAATGGTGAAATATATGTTCAACAAGTTCGCTCAAGTGATAATTTAGCAGATATGTTTACTAAGGCATTGCCAACTTCAACCTTTGAGAAATTGAGATACAAAATTGAAATGCGTCGTCTTCGAGATAATAAATGATGTTTTCATCAGGGAGAGTAAATACGCGCTGCACTCTTTTTCCCTTAATCAAGATTTTTATCCTACTGGGTTTTTTCTTGATAAGGTTTTTAACGAGGCAGCAAACAATGAGTATTAAGAATAACTATGTAAACTCTCTTTTATTCTTCTAGATTTTATTTTCTACATGGACATCCAAGGGGGAGTGTTGTAAATAATGTGGTGTGGATATCATGTATCAAATCCACACTTCATGACTTTAAAAGATTTTAAGTATGACTTTAGAAGATTTAATTAGGACTTTAAAGATCTCTTTCATGACTTTGAAAGATTAGGAATATATACTTGTTTTTTTATATATAGTCATCTTATATGTAGATACAAATGCACCAAAATATTGAAAGATTGGAAGAAAAATATTACTACTCTTTCTCTCTATTTTTTTGTTATTAAATTTTAATACTTTATTTTATAACATTTCTCTCATTTTTAACTTTTTAAACTGAAATTTCTGTTCAGACGCCTCAACAACTCAATATTCCTTTTTCATGTCAAGTTGTCTACTTCAAACGCTCTTATGATTTTAAAGTGAAATTTATTTCGCATGGTTAGCCCTTCAAATATCAACAAATCTTGATTTGGACCTTAAGAATTTTTTAAGCATATTTAATCATCAATTATTTGATAAGCGCATTTTTTATATTTCTTACTCGGAATCTCTATAAATCTAACGAATTATTAAGTGCAAAACTGTCCAATTATCAGTACGTTAAATTTGAATTGTTAATATAGTCTAAAAATACATATTTTCTATATGAAGGGACAAAATCACACATATTAGGTAATTGAAGTTCAATGTGTTTATTCAAATATTATAGGATCAAAATTAAAATTTACTAATAATTGAGGGACAAACAATGCAAGTTACCCTACCCTCTTTCTTTCTTCCATTTTAAACCATATTATATCATCCAAACCCATACTACGTACATTTTGTTTATATATGTAGAGCAGGATAACGAATTAATATTTATTTTCTAAAGTCACCTTTATTTGGTTAGAGTTCAAAAAATTATTAACTACACGTAGCTCCACGAAAGTTGAATTATGTAAAGATGTGAACTTATGAGCTCCAGCTCTCAGACCACTCCATATAGATTTATTTTATATTTTTGTCCTTTTCGATCTATGGAATGGACGGACCTACATGAGTGTTAGGGGATTCATCTAAATCCCTTCAAAGAAAAATTATTGTATCGGTAAGGTAGATTTTCAATATTTTTGTATATATACTAATTTTGAACCAGTACAAACATGAAATGCTTTATATATCATATTGTGTTTGCCCTTTTTTTTTTCGTCCCATTAACGTCTTATATTAGTTATTCTCATGTCTGCTCAGAAGTTTCCTTAAAATATCTCTCCTTTTAGTTGAGAGTTTTAAGATATTTAGATAAATAACCTGAAGGAAGATTTGCACTCTTAGGGTGTGTTTGGTATGGAGGAAAATGTTTTCCATGGAAAATGTTTTCCTAGAAAATGTTTTCCTGGAAAACAAGTAGATTTTGGACTTATTTTCTCATGTTTGGTTGGTGCGTAGAAAATATTTTTCGAAAATGATTTTGTATTTGATTTATGAATGAAAAATATTTTTGAGAGACATCTTTATTTTTACTAGAAGAAAAAATAATTTATGAAATGAAAATATTTTTAAAAAGCAAAATTATTATTTTTTGGGTGGTGGTGGGGTGGGGTAGGGGTGGGGCACGGGGAGGGGAAGGGGTTAGGAGTGGAAAATAAAAATTTGAAGTTGATAGTATTTTTAAAAAATAAAATTAATTTTTTGGGGATTGGGGTGGGTGGGTAGGGGGGCTGGTCGGGGGGGGGAAGAATTTTAAAAATAAAATTTAAAGTTGAAAATATTTTAAAAGCCAAAATCAATTTTTTGGGAGGGGGTGGGTTGGGATGGGGGGGATTGCCGGTGATGGGTGGTGGGTGGGGGTGGAGGATAGTGTGAAAAAATAAAATTTAGAAATTGAATGTTTTTTAAAATTGATGTTTTTCCCAAAAAAAAAATGTATTTTGAAATTAGAGGAGAGTTTTGGAAAATGTTTTCCTTAAATTTTTAAGGGAAGTCATTTTCCTTAATTTTGAGGAAAATGAGTTGATTTGAAAAACATTTTCCAAAACTTTTGTCCCAACCAAACATGAGAAAATTGAAAAACATTTTCCAGAAAATGTTTTCCAGAAAATGTTTTCCTTCATACCAAACACACTCTTAGTCCCTCTAATATCAACAAAATTTAATTTTAATTACGCACATTTAACTTTAAATTTGAAATGTGCACTTTCAATTTTTTTATCTGTGAATTTTCTCAAACACAATGATTTATCATTGTCAATTCATTTAATTATTCGTCAAACTTGTATTCTTCTTACTTCATATTTTGAGGGTAACATCTAATTTTAGAAATAATCTAAATAAAACATATAGAGGGAATTTATAATCAAAAGTTAGTACAGTTCAGCCACACATATCAAGCACCATAATTGCAAGTTACTAATAATTGAGGTATCAAAAGTGTAATTACACAAAATTAACAGTTGCAATAATGATAATGACTAAAAGGAAAAGCTACACAGCCTAATAACTATGATAAGATTTATATTTTAAAAATCATTTTATTATTTGAAGCATAAGGTATTTCTTTACCAATCCTTCATAAAATTAAAGTTGTTGCTGATGATAATAGTAACTTTGATTGCTATAAACACAATCCCAATCTCCTCCATCACCACCATATCCATAAGGATTCCCAAACAGATAATCTGCAACATTTCCATTGTTCATTGTTGTAGCTGCTGCTGTGCTGAATAGGTTAGAATGCTTCAGACAACATTATGCACAGTATTAATGTGTTATCCGTTCTCTGATTTTCCTTGGCTTAATGCAAGGCCTAGTACCATATGAATAGAGACTCTTCACATAAATTCAATGGATTCCCATAACTGCTACCATTATGGAATTTTGTCTGTCAATTGCACTCCCATAATCATATCCGCATATCTCCCTTCTATCTATCTCCATTATCCAGCTGACAGACATGCTTGCATCTTTGTTGTTAAGTTTTCTACTGTTGATTTTTAACGAATGGGTTTTCCTGATTTTTATACATAATCACTACCAACAATCTTGATCCTGTTGAGCAGGTTTTCCAAGATTGGTTTTTTCTTTCTACACCAGATGAGATTTTTGCTCATCTTTCAACACATTCTCATTTGATCTTCATTCTGAGGTTGTTCTAGCTGATTGGTGGATTTACATAGAGCACAATTATTTGACTACCATAGTCGAAACCATCTCTAATGGACAGCTCCATTAGACTTGGGACTCGATCCGAACTGAAGCAATAACATATTTATCATAATTGAGGGAGAAGGGGTTTTCACATAGGCTTTGCCCATACAAAACACCATCCATAAAGGCGTTGGATCCATATTCACACCAACCATGAGTATCATCGAATCTTGGTATACACAAGAATTACATTCTTGTCTCCAAGAATCAGCCTCCTTTTCATTGGATAAGTTTTGGCTCCACAGAGTCTGTGTACAGGTACTAAATATGTGATTATTGAGTTAGTACACTCAGTATAATCGAATCTAGTACTTTGCCCATAGAAGGATATGACCATTCGAAAGCACATAACCTAAGAGACATTAAAACTTAGAGTCCAATGAATACTCCACCACCATCACTCATCATTTGTAGCATCAGAAACCACTCTATGAACCTCAATTTTTCTTCATGTGATAATTCTCTCTATGTATTATGGTTAAAATTCGCAATATGCGCTAAATGATATACAC
>CM040619.1:70403915-70422218 GCA_022817965.1 Solanum lycopersicoides | reverse complement strand
TTTGGGATTGAGGCATAGTTGGTTGGCGATATCTATATCATCGTTCCCATTCAATCATTGTTATGTTATATGCATACTAGTTAGTATGTAAACATAAAAAAGTACTTGTTCAACTTAGTCCTAAACTCGGGGTATATGAATCTTTACTAATCATATTCCCCGTTTAAATTCATCTCTTTCGGTATAACAACCATAGTGAAAAGTGTAGTTAGACCAAAACTGAAAAGGGTTGTAGTGTCTGAACCTACAAAACTCTACACACACACACACACTCTCTTTCTCATGCCAAAAATGAGTCCTTCCAAAACACCTCAAGTACATTGTGATCAATTAGGAAATGCCCAACAAACTACAACAAGAAGATTCCCACAACCAAGAAATGTTTCTGTTGTGAGGAGCACCTATATAAACCTATTCTCTGCCTACAACAAAAAACCAGTGCAGTACTGCCTCTTCTTTTAGCTGCACTCAACATATTAATCATTAGCACCAATACTCTCCCTCTATAGATTTCCTTTCTAATTTAGGAATCCATTTTAACATACTATATCAATATTCTCTTTTAAATGGTAGTAATTAGGTGTGCTAAAATGGAATTCCCCAATACCCCATTTGATGATTCACACAACTCTGAAGAAAGGGAAGTAGGAAGAAGAACAGATAAAAGGAAGCAAATTGATGGTGAAGTTAAAGAATACAAATCCAAGAACCTTAAGGCTGAGAGAAATAGGCGTCAAAAACTTAGCGAAAGGCTTCTTCAATTACGCTCATTGGTCCCAAACATAACAAATGCAATGAATCAAAAACCCTTCATTCTTTACATAGTTTCATAAAAAAAAATGAATTTTTAGCCTTTTTAAAAAAAAATTCTAAAAAAGTTTAAATTCTTGTCTGATTTCAGATGACAAAAGAAACCATAATCACTGATGCCATCACTTACATTAGGGAGCTACAAATGAATGTGGACAACCTAAGTGAGCAGCTTCTTGAAATGGAAGCAACTCAGGGGGAGGAACTGGAGACAAAAAATGAAGAGATTATCGATACTGCAGAGGAGATGGGTAAATGGGGCATAGAGGTAGGTAACTTTATGTATAAAACCAAAGTTTCAATCTTTGATATTCTTGAATTAAAAGGACAGTAAAACAACCTTTATCTTTCTTTTCTAAAACAGCCTGAAGTTCAAGTGGCTCACATTGGCCCAACTAAGCTCTGGATAAAAATAGTCTGCCAAAAGAAAAGAGGTGGATTAACTAAACTGATGGAGGCAATGAATGTTCTTGAATTTGATATAAATGACACCAGTGCCACTGCCTCTAAAGGAGCTATTCTTATTACTACAACTGTGGAGGTAGGAGAAACATATGTTTAAAAAGTAAGCTTTTTAGTAGCGATAAAAAAACTATTGCCCTAAAATATCAAGATTTGTAATAGTACAAAAAGGAGATGTTGCTTAGCACCTTGTACTGTGTGTGCTGCAATTATTAGCAACATAAACAATTTATAAATCTTTCTATGTATTTCAGGTGGTTCGAGGTGGACTAACTGAAGCTAATCGAATCAGAGAGATCTTACTGGAGATCATCCACGGAATCTACTAGCACCAGCATGAAAATCCCCTAAATCCTAATAGCTTTAGTCTCATTGGAGAAATGCCAGAGTACCTCTAATTTTTAGTTATCGTGTCAAAAAAGGATTCAATCATGTTTTCAAAATATTGTATCCAAATTGTCTTTAAAAAGCTTGTGTGAACTCTTGTTTTTGCTTTGAAACAACATATCATATGTTACTAATTACTCTTTCCTATCTTAATTCTATAGCATTTCATATGCAGTCAAGTTTGACTTAATTCAACTGAGGCAAACTTTGAAATAGAATATGGAGTACTTTTTAACTTGAATTTTCCATGGTGGGATCCAGGCTCCAAACTTTTTGGCTTCTCTATATGAGGCATTGAATAAATAACATTTTTGGTCCCATATCCAGCTGAAGAAACAGCTAAATAATAAAAGCCAGCACATTAAGTGTCCTTTCTGTTTGAATAAGATATTAAACAAACACCAATATTAGACGTGTGAAGAGTGAAATTTATGACAAACCTTCTACCTATATACAGCAGGATATTTGTTTCACTGTCTTTAGTTTCTTGTTTTCTTCTCTGTTCTTTGACCAATGTCGTCCTCAATGAACAGTCGAAAATAAACCTGCCTTAAGCATCACCTTCCCTTGTTAAAACTTTTTCTAACAGGTCCAAGGATCCAAATAATAAAAGACTACTTGGAAAACCAAAATAAGACGTCAAAATCGTCAAAATTTAAGACCATGGAAAGTGTACCTACCCTTCTTATAATATTAACACGAAAAAGACTCTCTCAAGTCTATATTAATAGGAGTAAAACATGCACACAATTATAGCAATTTTCATATTTTCTATGGCTAGGCTTAGTTTTCTCCTCATTTGCCTAGTTATAGCTCAGGTTAGCTTGCTTATGCAAAATGCTAATGCACTTAGAAAACTAGACACCTTCACAGTAGTCCCAAGTCCTGCGCCGTTTGAAGGAGGAATGGACAGAGGAAGAAGTGATCAAGCTCCAGCAATCACACATATAAGGACTCATCATTCTTTCAACAAGTCCATGGCTGGTGGAGACTTGATCCTTGGCGGCTTCGCCACTGCTCTTGTTGCTTCCATTTTTTGTTACATTCGAGTCACACGAAAAAGAAACCAACATAGTCAGGGCTGAGACACAGCATTTTCAATTTTGTACTACTTTTAGTTTCCAATTCAAATAGATACACAGGGTTCAAGATTTTGGTCATTTTAGATGGCTGGATAATGAAATTATATATAGCATTTAAATCTCATTGGACATTCTCTCATGTCCACTCTGATTTACTGAGTTCAAAATCTATTGTTTGTACTTATACAATGATCTACTTAACATATATACAAGTTTAAGCCAAAGTAATTAAATTCAAATGAACTCGTACCACCTTCTTTAGATCCGCCCCTACTAAACCCAAGAGATAAAAAAAGGGATAATTGTATATAATAGCAAACTAATAATCTAAAATAAATAGAGTAGCTAGGGTTTGATTTAATTGTGTTCCATAGCAAATGTTTGCCAAAATTTGTCAGTCCCCTCTCATTAAATATCTCGCTCGCCACTCTCCTCCAATCTCTCGCTCACTTCCTCACTTTTTATACAAACACAAGTGTATAAAAATTATTTCTATTTATATAAAGCAGAAAAAATTGTATAAATATATATATTTTTGTTCCCCTCTTCCAGATTTCACTCGCCACCCTCGCCTTTCTCACTTATACAAACAGAAGCAAAATGTATAAATTGCGTTTCTGTTTGTATAAAGCGTGAGAAAATTGTATATACACATGCAATTACATATATTTTTGTCCTATACACTTATAATTATACAATAAAAATACTCCCATGCCAGTTTCTTTTGCCTTTCTCTCTTTCTCATTTTATACAAATTTCAAATTGTATCTAATTTCTCCCTTTCTTGTTTTATACAATTCGATTCAATTGTATATTATCTGCCAAGTCTCTTTTGTCTTTCTCTCTTTCTCATTTTATACAAATTCAAATTGTATATAATCGTTCTATACACTTATAATCATACAATTCGTTTTATACACTTCGTTTTTATACAGTTCTTTATTCAAGTGCCTTTCTCTTTCTCGTTTTATACACTTCGTTTTATACAATTTGCTTTAACTATATATGTATAGCGAATTATACAGTTTCTATGTTTGCTATGGAGCGCAATTATACAAACTTTGCTATAACATACAAATATAAATTTTCTATTTGCTATATGTAAAAGTTGCCCATAAAAAAAATCTTAAATCAACATAAAAGAATTCAAAACTTCAACAATAGAAATTGTGTATATATTGTAAATAGAGGACAAAAAATAGGAAGTTGAAAAGAGAGTGCAGAACAAACTTTAACACCATTCTAACCACCTACACTATTAACAATCAATAGCATATATAAACCTGATTTAAGGGAGGATCTTTTGTCTTTTTTCTACAAGAAGCTTAATATTAATCCATTATGATAATTACTTATTAGTACAATCTTCTTTAACAAATTTCATATTCAATCAAAATTAATTATCTGACCAAACTTGTGGACCCCAAGGCAAGTTGCTGGAAAGTCTCAAATTGATATTAACACATGGATTACAGACCCACCCTGGTCTTTTCAAGCTTAAACATCACAAATCTTTGTGTCCCACATTATAGTAATAATAATAATTTATATAATAAGGTCATGCAATTACAGCAATGCAAAAATAAAACCTCATCATGCATATTGCTGCAAAAATGGATACAAGTTAAATTGGGTAGTACATATTTTAATATATTCCTTTTTTTCCTGTGTACAAAACATGTGTGTGACCTTATCCTAAGACTCACGGGTAATTCACTAATAGGAATTTAGCAACGCACAATAACCATGAGTGATTGAGTTGCCACTTAATTAACATGTAATTCTATCTTTGACCATAATTTGCTTGGACCATGAATTTATTTAGTTTGACCATCCTACTCCATTTCCTGACAAATAAATGAAAGTTGGAGTATAGTTTGATAGGATTAAAGACGAATTTAAAATTTTAATTCAGTACACGTAATGTACTATTACCAATATTTTTTGTCCCAACAACAAGAATACAATAGCTATACCTCATTCTCAAATAGGTTGAAATCGACTGCATTAATTTTTACCTTCTCTGTTTAAATGTGAATTTGATATAAACATGTTTTGTTTGAATTTTCTATAATATATTTATTTAATTCAAATATAATGCAATGGGCTGATTATACGAGGTGTGCCAATGGCGAAGGAAGGAGATTCAATTGAATCTCTTTCATTAAAAATCATAGTACTACTACTAGGATAAAAGTAAAAAATAAAATGTATATACTTAAAGTTTTAAATTCGTTTTATTTGAATTTTTGACTTCGTCACTCGTTCTAGTCCGCCGTTGGTTCAAATGGCACGTTATGCTGTCTTGTGAAGTATATATGACTTGGAGAAATGAGATGTAAGTTATTCTTTGATTATTCGTGTTTATAGTAATGTGTTATTTATGAGTCAGATTAGACAAGGATTTAATAATGTTTGTGGCAGACAGAGCAGGTAATGATTTGAATAGGAAACATAATTTATTTTAGGACACACCATATTTCTCTGCTTTTGGTAATTAATCATAACTCAATGTACTAGTAGCTAGTAGTATATCAATTTTTCAAGAGGCAAGAATTATTATTTTTTTGTAAAAAAAGAAACAAAAAAGAAGAATTCAAAATTTTGCTCTTTCCAAAACTTTATACTGTTAGTTTCCACTTTATACAACCCTACAAGCACCTAATTGAGAATCTCATTGCAAATCTCTTTTGTTGAAGCTTCAACCCTTCATCAATCAAACCCAAAATCAAAGAACACAGCCAGCAAAACTGAAAGTTTCTTTTTTTTTTTATCAGATTCCACTGACTGGAATTTTTTTTTGTATCTTTCAATCTGAAATCCAGACTCCTTCCTTCCTTCCTTTCTTCTCCATTAACACACCTGCATTTCCTATATAAATTCATCTTTTGTTAGATGCACAACACAACAAAATTTCAGATTCAATACAATTAGTAATAATACTCCCTCTGTCCTAATTTATAAAACGGTGTTCGTCTAGTCACGAAATTTAAAAAATAAACATTTTTAAAATTTGTAACCAATGGCGGAGCTAGATAGGCCGCAAAATACACAGCATAAATAAGGTCAAACTATTAATTGAAAATACTGACTCCGCCACATTCTTGAAAAAGGAAAATTAAAAAAAAAACAGAGAATTGAGACAACAATGGAAATTTTTAACATATAAATAAAATAAAAGAGAGTACCTTGAGGTTTACAAATAGGTGGTTCTTCAAATAGAGAAAGGGACATTTGTTTATGAGCAAGACCAATATCAAACAAGATGAGACCAGAAGAAGGATCATAAACAATGATATCTTTAACTGGTAACCAGAGAAAAAGCTCTTCTTGAGAAAGACCTTCAACTCCAATTAAACCACCATAGCTAAGATTAGCTCTTACAACACTATCAAAAAACACCCTTGTTTCAAATTTTGCAACACATGGACTATCCAAGTAGACTTGTAAGTGTCCATTTTCATCAAGATCATATGATTTTACAGCATTTTTTGGGAATAGACCAGCTGGGAGTCCCCTGCTTCTGAGAAGCTCATGGATTGAAGTTGAAGAAATGGTGAAAGAAAAGAGGAAAATTGATAGAAAAAGTGTATATATCTTAGCCATGGCTATTTGTGAAAATTGGTTCAAAGAGTCTGATGAAAAAAGGGACGATTTTAACAAGGTTTATGGTGTGAGCAAGTGGGCCATAAACTCAATTATGTCTACTTAATTTCCTATTTTGCCCTTTTTAATAATTCAAGATTTTGTCCCTACATATGTTTTGTGTTTTGTTAACTCAAATCATTTACCAAAATATCTTCTTCCTCACAATGCTTTGGTCATTCATTAGTAGTGTAGTGAGTATCACAGCAAAGGTTTTCTTCACCGCTAATTATTAGGATTTTGTTTTATGTAATATGATTTTCTTCCAAAAGAGTCAAGTCATGTATTTGAGTGGGGAAATACGTACAAGTATGAATTCAGTAGTATATCATAATCTTGTGAGTTGCAGGCTATAGTCATTTTGGGTGAATAATAATGCAAGTGGAGTTAGTATTTAGTGAAAAGGGAAAAATGAAAGTGAGATGGGGCCAACCAATGTACATAATTAGGGTGAAGGGTAGAAAAGGTAATTATATATTAGTATTATTATAAGAAGACAGAAGTATATGAGACACCAGACAGATAATTGGCTTAAGATTAAAGGGTGGTAATGGTTCATAGTGATATCCAATCATGGCAGAAAGAGAAGCAGCCACAGCCCACAAGTAGTAAGTTAGAAACTGCAATAGGTTCTTTTCATACAAAATCTCTTTTGACGGAAACTACGAGGTTTCACCTACTTTCAATCACATCTTTTATTCTTATTCTCTCTAGACTTTCGTTTCCAAATATATAAATATATCTTTTCACTTTACTTCAAGATAAAAATAATATTTACTAATTTTGCACGTGTATAAATAGATATTTAAATTTATATAAAGTTAAATAAATAAACGTATCATTTTACATGAAATAATACGTATAGAATGACACATAAGTAAATATTTATTTATACATGTTCAAAGTTAAAAACATAGATATCGAAGTTAAACAATATAGTTGGGTAAATAAACTACTTCATATATCCTTATTCATGTTTTACGTCCTAAATCTATACAACAAAAATTATTGACAAAAGATTTTATATGCAAATTATTTTAACAATGAGATGGACTGAACAATCTAAAGTGGATTGTTTATCAGATAAAATTAAATTACAATGCCTCTTGAATTACTAAAACGAAAAGCAGAGGTTCATTCATTTCATTTGTAAGAAAAAAAAAGTTGGATGAAAAGTAGTTAGTGTCCGTTTGGATTGATTTATTTTAAGTATTTTTAAGCTAAAATAATTTTTAAGTAGTTTTGAGGGTTTGGATAAAGTTTAAAAGTGTTTATAAGCACTTATTTTAAAGCCAGAATAATAAAAATAAGCCAAAAACTATAAGTTAAAAATCTTAACTTATGACTTTTGACTTATAAGTCCTAAGCCAAAATTCTATTCAAACAGACACTTAATAGTTAAAAAAGAGTGTAAATTTTTCTTTACCATCCGATGTTTGATTTTGGAGTTAAACTAATTTAGATTTGTATGTGAAATTTCACTTTGATGAATAAAACACTCTCGATCAATATTAACTTCTTTCGAAGGTTCAAACCCGACTTCTAATTAAACATTAAGTATGCTTACTCATAATTTTTTTTTTTATCTATCTTTGTATTTTGTCTTATTTCTAATAATTCGAGAGTTCTATTAGATCATATATAATATGATATCTTTATTATATTTCCAATAGTTCAAGAGTATGTTATCATAATTATTATATCGATTAGTGGCGTAGGTACATACTGTCAATGGTGTCCAATTGAACACCCTTGTCGAAAAAAATTTAGCATATATACAAGTAAAATGATATATGAAATGATTAAAAAAAACCTATTTTGGACACCCTTAATATAACAAGTTGCTATTTCTGGATACCCTTTAAGAAATTTCTAACTCTGCCATTTATATCGATAGGGTAAACTCATAAATATAGTCAAGATTTTAATAGTGATTTGTAACGTTTTTATGTTTCTCTTGGTGGGAAAAGTGAGAATTTCAGGCAGAAAATACCCTAAATCGCGGGGCATTAAGACAAAGCATGGGACACAGAAGTAATGCGATGGGTATTAAAAATAATTAATTGTGCTAATAATCTTAAATTAACAAAAAAGATATGATTTGTAATGATTTTCTAGGCAACCACTTTATGACTTTTTATCCCTCGCCGAATTGTTTTTTCGTGCATGTACTGATTGGAATGTCTTTGTGCTTCTCTTAAACCTCACTTTGCTTTTATTTACACTCCATTCCATCATTTATTAATTACAATTTATTATTCTTTAATATGTATTTAATTCTTTGAAAAAAGAGTTTTCGTTCAAAATTCTGTTTGAAGATGGTTCACGTTCTATAATTATTTTTAAAAAAAAGAGCTTACCGAACTAATTAAGGGTAAGCTCGTTACAATATTTATCTTCATTATGATTAAATTTAAATTCTTATATGTTAATGGATCTTTTTGTTTCTAATGAGATTGTTGATCAAAGAATTTGCTTTACATTTAAAGAATATTGTGAACAAATGAAATAAATAATATTAAATTAATTTAGTGTAAATGAGTGTAGTATGAAAACCCTCGACAACTCTCCTTCTTTGTTTGATTTTGAACAGACATGTATATATATATATATATACGTGAGCTCACTTATTCAAAGACTATTGAATCATGAAATAATATCATTGAATATGAATGTGTGAAGAAAATTAAACTTGGTGAATTTTAAATTATTGTTCTTGTTTTTTTAAAATAACCATTGTTTCAAGTATTAGAAAATTTGTTATTTCATTTTTTTCGAAAATAATTTTGCTATGAACTTTAAGTAGTAGACAAATTGGTTAGTCAGCTAAACCATGCAGTACAATTATCAAAGGAAGACAAAGAGGATATGTCAAAGAAAGTACAAACAGCTTGTCAAATAAAATTTTGATTTTATTATTAAATATTTTACAAATATTGACCTTCAGTGTTTAAAAGATTGAAAAAATTGTATTTCCACTGAAATAATATGTTTTTCTTGTTGTAAATAATGTGGTGTGATGTCATGTATCAAATCCACACTTCATGACTTTAAAAGATTTAAGTATGACTTTAAAGATTTAATTAGGACTTTAAAGATCTCTTCCATGACTTTGAAAGATTAGGAATATACTTGTTTTCTATATATAGTCATCTTATATGTAGATACAAAGCATCAAAATATTGAAAGATTGAAAGAAAAATATTACTACTCTTTCTCTCTATTTCTTTGTTATTAAATTTTAATACTTTATTTTATAACACGTTATCAGCACGAGGTTCTAACCAAAATTTATTTTCTTGGGTTGTATTTATTTTGTTTATTGAAACAAGGTAAGTTGTTGATATCTGCAAGAGCTAAGGTTATGTTATATGATTAATGTCTCTGTTTGCCCAACTATTGAAAAGACTTCTTTATGAATAAGGTATGCAGGTATGCACATCTAACATATATTTAAATTACATTCTAATAATTAAATATTACTTCATTTGTCATAGTTTCATCCGTATAATTGTTGTCTTAATTTCTTAATACAAGAGGGGAATTGACGGAAGAATTGGAGTAAAGGGTAAATCACTCCCTATTAAATCTTATATGAAACCTATAGTAGTACAAGAAGTAGTAAATTATAAATATTATTTGTATTTATATTGTATTGAAAAAAAAAATCATGATTATGATTGACAGAGGGCGTTATTTTAGCATATTAAAATATCAAAAATTAAATGTCATTTGACATATATAATGTCATTGGATTATTGTGAATGATGGGTTCAAATTTCATCAAATCAAAAGGGTAAGACATAAGATAGTGTCTTGATGCTTCATGATATTATTAATTAAAAAAAAAATTGGTTCAAGTCTTATTAATTTACGATCCATATTTCCTTTCATGAATAAGACATTTGATTTAAGTCCTAATGCACCATAGATATGATATAATGATGACCAACGCAAAATAATTATTTTGACTAAAAATCATGAATTTTGTCCATTTAATTTGCTTCATTCTCTTATCTGAATGTGATAGCAATACATGATAAGTCTGAAAGATGACAATAATTATTGTGATTGTACAATGAATATGGGCATGAGAAAGAGAACTTATAATAGTCATCAATATGGCTAAATGAAGAACACTATGGGTTCTCCAAAAAGTCCTTCAAAATGTGAAGGTAATTTTTCTTATCAATATGGTATGAAAGGTTATTGGGCTTGCGATCTTGTCGACCCAATATTTGATAAGTTTTATAAATCTCCATCAAAATAAAAGAATATAAAGTGGTGGTGCACTTTATCTTTCAAAGTGATGTGGAGGTGTGTCATGGAAATATGATGAATTTTAAAGCCATGACAATGTGCTTATAATGCAAATTTATGAAGTACATATAACTGATTAGTCCATTCCTTGAAAAGTATGTGACTTGTGATGAGTATCGTGAATGCTCGACCATTCTATAAGAGAATGAGTCAAGATGTGATAAAATCATTATGGGTTGGATATATGCAACAACTCAACTCTATGGAAGGTTTGAGGGAAAAAATTATATATGCCACATCTCATCTCTACGGGAGGTTTGAGAGAAATAAATAAATTTTATTAGACATGAACGGTTAATGGTCGTGTGTGTTTATACGTCATGAATATTATGGTATGCTTGTTATGAATTACCAAAAGGGCAAAAAGAAAGAAATAATTCTTGCCTATAAAGGTTGTGGCCATGATCAAGTATATTGTGTGGCAATACAAATTTGTCATTGGTTGTGTACCTTTGGTACAACAAAAGTAAAGCAAGAAACATGTCTTGCTCGTAATGTTTTGACTATGACAATAATAATGTAATTTTCTCCTTGAAGGAGATGCTCACCATAGGGATGGTGTCATGCAATATGTGATAATACACAAAATTAATAGCAAGCTTTAATGAGTTGTGTTATTACCAGAGGAATAATAAATGGGTTGTAGTAAGTTTCAAAAGAAACTTTTTAAGTTTCGGATGAATTGAAAAGAAATATTGAGATTATAAATTATCAAAAGACTTAATATCTTTAAATTACTACAACCGAAGCGGGTTATAAATATTATCCATTTTTTTCTCTTGTTTGTTGCACACAAACATGGGCATGCTGATGGAATCACATGCAAAAGTAAACTATAAGTGTACTGAAATAAAGATCAGTTGGCATGATCGGTTGACCATTCTGATTTAAATGTGATGCAAATGTAATTGAGAATTCAGGTGGCTTATATAATGAAGAAATAAAAGGTTCTTCAAGAATTCTCTTATGTTGCTTGCTCTCTTTATAAAATAATTATTGTACCACCTAAGGTTGGGATTGTAATCCCCTGAAGTTTTTGGAACATATAAAAAGGTGAATATGGCTCATTCACCTGTCATGTGGATCATTTGCAACTATATGATAGATGTATCTATGCGATGATCACATGTGCTTTATTGTCAACTTACAAATTTGTGTTTGTAAGGTTGTTTGCTCGAATTGTTAAATTAAGAGCACAGTTCCAAACTATGAAATTATATTGATAATACTGGTTGATTTAGCAGAAATTGTATGCCTCCAATTATAGCTAAATCATGGTTATGGAAACAAAAATCCCATATAAGATTTGGTATGAGATAATTTTGTTTAACATGTAGCAACACATGTACACATCAAGCCAACAAGGTTTCCCCATTAAAAATTGGTTCAAGGTCAGGAACCAAATAATTTTCATCTAAAATGTTTGAATGTGCAGTTATGATTTTAATTGTTCCACCACGCACAAAGATGAATTCCCAAATAAGGTTAGGATGAATGTTGGATTTTCTAACATTAGGGGGAGAGATGATTTTGACTGCTGAAAATTATGTGTAAGGTTAATTATGAATTATCTAGATCCTCGCTAAATAAATTTGTGAACTTAAAGTTCAAGGGATAATTCATTTGCATAATGTTGCAAATCAATTACCAGATGAATGTACTGACCCTATAATATAATTCAGCTGCAAATGCTCCAATGTGAAGTCTATGATACGCCGAAAGCGTAATAGACCAATCGGTTCCAAATATAAAATTTCTTGAAGAAGGAGAGGAGCAAATCATCAATATGGTCATGATAATGAGGCAAGTTCTATAAAAGAGCACATTGACATAACACTTCATAAAACCTCAAAAAAGGTTCAAGTACCTGGAAAATAATGAAAATTGAAGAGATCTCGATAAGTTATGTCTTATTGGAATCGATATCAAATAACAGGCGACGGTATCTTTGATATGAGGTAGCGCTCAATGATATAAATTGTAACGAGGATCTTGAATTCAAATTTGTCATAAAATGGGACAGATAAGTGATTGGCCAAGTAAAATGCATAATTCAAGTATATTTTGTTTCACTTAGAAAAGTGACGTTTTGGACTGATAGTTCATAAATCAAGGTATAATGTCAGTGGGGTACAAATAAATTATTATGCGATAGTATAACCGTAAGATATCAAATACGATTTGTGCCTTGGGGCATAAAGATTTGTCGCAAAAACCTGACATTATTGGAGATGTTTTCTCCTATGATGGATGCAATGATGTTTGTTTTGATCTGGCATCATATGAAAAACTTGAATGCATGTAATGAATAATTGTAATGTCTAGCTAGACAATGAAGATTATATGAAAATCCTTGAAGCAATCGAGGTGTCTGAAGCATATAAAAGTTTGAAGGAAACTTTTTCAATAAAGCTTCAAGAATCTTTATATGGATTGAAATAATCAAGGAAGAAAATGGTACAAAAAGAATGACCCTATTTGTCCTTGAACTTTATGAAAAGGTCAGGATCTGAATTTGTTATAAATTTTGTATGTTAATGAATTGAAATTACTAACACTCTTAAGGAGCTTTTAAAAGCTATTGAGTATTTGAGAAGTGAATCTAAAATAAAAAGATTCTGGAAAGACAAAATTTTGTGTTGATCGAAGATTGAGAATTTGACGAATGAAATATTTGTCCATCAATCAACATATACGAAAAAGTTTTGATGCAATTTCTATGGATAAATCACATTTATTGAGTACCCCAATGATTATGAGATCGTTTGAAATGAATGATGATTCATTTTGATCTCAAGAGAAGGATGAAGAGCTTCTTGGTGATGAAACTCCATATCTTAGTGCAGTCAGGGCACTAGTGCATCTTGCTAATAATATTTGACCAGATATTTGTTTTGCAGTCAATTTACTGGCAATATTTAGTTCTTCCCCGATAAAAGGACATTGAAATGGTGTTGAGCACATGATTGAATATCCTCGAAGGACCATAGTTTTGAATTTATTCTATTCCGAGGAATCTAAGATAAAATTGATTGGTTACGCAGATGCAGAATATTTATGTGATCCGCATAAAACTCTATCTCCAGCACACTATTTGTTTGCATGTGGAGGCACAATAATATTTTGGCTATCAATGAAGCCAATGTAGGTGATCACTTCTTCAAACCATGCACAAAAAGTCTTCCATGAATCAAGTCAAAAGTGCGTTTGGTTGAGATCAATAACTCAACACATTCAAGAAACATGTGGTCTTTTTTTTAGAAAGAGATGTTTCAACAATATTGTATGAAGATAATGTTGTATGTATAACTCAACTGAAAGGGGGATACATTAAAGGAGATAGAACAAAACACATTTCACCAAAATTCTTTTTCACTCATGATCTTCAAAAGAATGGTGAAATATATGTTCAACAAGTTCGCTCAAGTGATAATTTAGCAGATATGTTTACTAAGGCATTGCCAACTTCAACCTTTGAGAAATTGAGATACAAAATTGAAATGCGTCGTCTTCGAGATAATAAATGATGTTTTCATCAGGGAGAGTAAATACGCGCTGCACTCTTTTTCCCTTAATCAAGATTTTTATCCTACTGGGTTTTTTCTTGATAAGGTTTTTAACGAGGCAGCAAACAATGAGTATTAAGAATAACTATGTAAACTCTCTTTTATTCTTCTAGATTTTATTTTCTACATGGACATCCAAGGGGGAGTGTTGTAAATAATGTGGTGTGGATGTCATGTATCAAATCCACACTTCATGACTTTAAAAGATTTTAAGTATGACTTTAGAAGATTTAATTAGGACTTTAAAGATCTCTTTCATGACTTTGAAAGATTAGGAATATATACTTGTTTTTTTATATATAGTCATCTTATATGTAGATACAAATGCACCAAAATATTGAAAGATTGAAGAAAACTATTACTACTCTTTCTCTCTATTTTTTTGTTATTAAATTTTAATACTTTATTTTATAACATTTCTCTCATTTTTAACTTTTTAAACTGAAATTTCTGTTCAGACGCCTCAACAACTCAATATTCCTTTTTCATGTCAAGTTGTCTACTTCAAACGCTCTTATGATTTTAAAGTGAAATTTATTTCGCATGGTTAGCCCTTCAAATATCAACAAATCTTGATTTGGACCTTAAGAATTTTTTAAGCATATTTAATCATCAATTATTTGATAAGCGCATTTTTTATATTTCTTACTCGGAATCTCTATAAATCTAACGAATTATTAAGTGCAAAACTGTCCAATTATCAGTACGTTAAATTTGAATTGTTAATATAGTCTAAAATACATATTTTCTATATGAAGGGACAAAATCACACATATTAGGTAATTGAAGTTCAATGTGTTTATTCAAATATTATAGGATCAAAATTAAAATTTACTAATAATTGAGGGACAAACAATGCAAGTTACCCTACCCTCTTTCTTTCTTCCATTTTAAACCATATTATATCATCCAAACCCATACTACGTACATTTTGTTTTTATATATATATAGCAGGATAACGAATTAATATTTATTTTCTAAAGTCACCTTTATTTGGTTAAAGTTCAAAAAATTATTAACTACACGTAGCTCCACGAAAGTTGAATTATGTAAAGATGTGAACTTATGAGCTCCAGCTCTCAGACCACTCCATATAGATTTATTTTATATTTTTGTCCTTATCGACTCTATGTGAACGGGCGGACCTACATGGGTGTTGTGAACGGGCGGACCTACATGGGTGTTAGGAAGTTTATCTGAACCCTTCAGAAAAAAATTATGTTGTACATGTAAGGTTGATTTTTTAATATTTTTATATATATACTAATTTTGAACCAGTACAAACATGAAATGCTTTATATATCATATTGTGTTTGCCTTTTTTTTGGGTCCCATTAACGTCTTATATTAGTTATTCTCATGTCTGCCAGAAGTTTCCTTAAAATACCTCTCCTTTTAGTTGAGAGTGTTAAGATATTTAGATAAATAACCTGAAGGAAGATTTGCACTCTTAAGTCCCTCTAATATCAACAATATTTAATTTTAATTACGCACATTTAACTTTAAATTTGAAATGTGCACTTTTCATTTTTCTATCTGTGAATCTTCTCAAACGCAATGATTTATTATTGTCAATTCATTTAATTATTCGTTAAACTTGTACTCTTACTCCATATTTTGAGGGTAACATCTAATTTCAGAAATAATCTAAATAAAACATATAAGGGAATTCATAATCAAAGGTTAATGCAGTTCCGCCACATATATCAAGTACCATAATTGCAAGTTACTAATAATTGAGGGATCAAAAGTGAAATTACACAAAACTAATAGTTGCAATAATGATAATGACTAAACAGAAAAAAGGAAAAGCTACACAGCAAAGTCCCAACTATGACAAGATTTATATTTAAAAAATCATTTTATTATTTGAAGCATAAGGTATTTCTTTACCAATCCTTCATAAAATTAAAGTTGTTGCTGATGATAATAGTAACTTTGATTGCTATAAACACTATCCCAATCTCCTCCATAAGGATTCCCAAACAGATAATCTGCAGTACATTTCCATTGTTCATTGTTGTAGCTGCTGCTGTTATCTTCAGCAACATTTGCACAGTTACAATTTCTTCTCCGGTTTTCCTTAGCTATGCAAGGCCAGTAACCAAATAAGCTCTCACATAAATCCATGGATTCCAAACCTGAACCATATGGAATTTGTTGCAATTGCCTCCCATAATCATATCCATATTCCCCTATACTCCCATTATCAACTACAACATCTTCATCTTGTTGAAGGGGTTCCCTGTTTTTCCATTATCAACTACAAAATCTTGATCCTGTTGAGCAGGTTTTCCAAGATCGGTTTTTTCTTTCACACCAGATGAAGATTTTTGCTCATCTTTAACACC
Source organism: Solanum lycopersicoides (assembly GCA_022817965.1). Lineage (NCBI taxonomy): Eukaryota > Viridiplantae > Streptophyta > Magnoliopsida > Solanales > Solanaceae > Solanum > Solanum lycopersicoides. Next base: position 70,405,595 of record CM040619.1, on the reverse strand, counting down.
ATTCTCTTTGTTTTGATTCTGAGGTTGTTCTAGCTGATTGGTGTGATTTACATAGGGCAAATTATTTGATCCATAGTCGAAACCATCTAATGGAAGTCCATTAGACTTGGGACTCGAACGAGGATAACATATTTCATTTGAGGGAGGAAGGGGTTTTCCATAGGTTTGAGCCATATCAAAACCACCATCATAAGGGGTTGGATCATATTCATCAAACTGAGTGTCATCCTGTTCTTTGGTATAACAAGAAATTATAGTTCTTGTCTCCAATGAATCAGCTCCCTTTTCATATTGGATAAGTTTTGGCTCCACAGAGTTGTGTACAGAGTAACTCAATTCTGGATGTATTGGACTAGTGTAGTAGTAATTGTAATTAGTAGTTTGCCCATAGGAAGGATATGACATTGGGAAAGCATCATAATCATAAGAGACATTAAAATTAGGAGTCCAATGGTACTCACCAGCATCATCATCATTGTAGCCATAGAAAGCCATCTATTGAACCTTCAATCTTCTATCATATGTGTAATTCTCTAATGTATATATGGTTACAAATTCAGCAATATGCTAAATGGATACACACTGATATAGGAAAAAAGAACATGGGAGTGTAAAGTGGTTGGTTAGGATGATGGTATAATAGTGTAAGCAGATAAGAACATAAAGTGTGTGATTGTTATGCAATTATACAAAAGCATGTCATGATTGATGAAATAGATGGCTCACCTCACTTTCCTGTAAATGCAACTGGCTGAGTGGAGTAATATAGAGTGACACGTTTTGTTGCACCGATTACTTTATGGGTACGTATTATATCTGTATGTGTAGTAGTTAATACGTGTATATCAATTGTTGTTGTTACTTACTTTTAAATGTATTTAAAAAATATCTGTAAAATAAACCTACAACTCTATCACTCTTGTACGTTAACATATAAACAACTGCAGAATCAGGATTTTCAATCATAATAGGAGGTAAACATGGAAAAGCTAAGTAAATTTAGTATCTAAGTAATATCTTTTTATTATGTACAGTTTAATTTTCTGATGAAGAAAGATCAACTCTCTTTACACTCATAGCTCCGTATAAAAGGTAGTTGAGGAAAAAAGTATCTAGATTTCCCTGTTGTGGAAGCATAGTGGAGTGTGGACCCTCATGAAATTTCATCAGTAATAGAAACATCTCAATCAAGATTTTAATAAAAAGCCACTCCCCTTGCTGTGATAACTTGTTTGCTATTTTTTAGATATTTGAAGAAATTTTCCAAGTATGACATATGTTCAATATGAGTATTTCAACAAGGTTGTAAGAGCATAGTTCAATTACACCAACTCAAAAGTTTCGTGAACCAACCAATTCAAGGGGGCAACTCAAAAGGAACAACATTATGTTGCTCCTTTTGTAATTACTGTAAATGACATCATTCAGTTTACTAGCAAGTAACAACGCTACTAACATAATTTCTTAGGTTTCAGCTGCATTTCCTCCCAATTAAGTTTCTTCATTCAACATTTACATTCAGTTTAAGAAGTAAATTTCCTTCCAAGAAGGTGCATCTTTCTTTCTATCATCTGCATGATCTAATTTGTAAGCATAGCACACGTCAAGATATAGGAACCAGCAGAAAATTATAATGAGTCATCACGTACATATTCAGGCTTTGAACATAGGTAAGATCAA
>CM040619.1:70361972-70402915 GCA_022817965.1 Solanum lycopersicoides | reverse complement strand
TAACTACAAATTTCATTTGATCCTAATCTGTGTTTGCTGATGTCACAGATAATGAGAGAAGTGAAAGTTTAGCATCCTATGACGGCATGGATGAAAGTAAACATGCAGAATCACTATTTGATCTAACCACAATAACTAATGCCACTGATAAGTTCTCTGATGCTAACAAACTTGGTGGAGGATTTGGTAGCGTATACAAGGTAAAAACTCCCAAACATGATTGAATTCTAGCGATCAACATTATCTTTATAGGAGGCTGCAAATAGATGTAATAATGATTGTTAACCAAGCTTTTCACCCTTGAGAAAAAGAAGAAGCTATGTTTACCAAGTAATAATCTGGATTCAATATCAGGGTCAACTGACAGATGGACAAGTAATAGCTGTCAAAAGACTTTCAGTAACTTCAGGGCAAGGGACGGAGGAGTTCAAGAATGAAGTTACACTAATTGCAAGACTTCAGCACAGAAACTTGGTGAGGCTTTTAGGATGTTGCGTTCAACGAGGAGAGAAGATGTTGGTTTATGAATATATGCCAAACAAATCCTTGGACAGTTTTATTTTTGGTAAGGAACATCTCCAGGACTGGAATTTCTTTCATTGACCTCCAGTCTCTACATGCTTTTACATGTTTACTGATGATTAATGATTACTGCTTTAACGTGTGTGTCCCTAAAAACATTTCTTATTCACCAACTTTCAAACGGTGATCCAGATAAAACAAAAGGTCTTTGTTGGATTGGGGAAAACGGTTTGGAATCATACATGGATTGCACGAGGAATGTTATACCTTCACCAGGACTCTAGACTAAGAATTATTCATAGAGATCTAAAAGCAAGCAATGTTTTACTCGATGCCTCCATGCAACCAAAAATATCAGACTTTGGAATGGCCAGAATATTTGGAGGTGACCAAATGGAAGCAAACACAAATCGAGTTGTTGGAACATAGTAAGTATGTCAAGTTGTGTATAAACATATACGAGTTATATCAAACATGTGCATGTGATCTTTAAAATGATAAAATCTTGATATTGCTTATCTATTGCAGTGGTTATATGTCACCTGAATATGCAATGGTAGGGCATTTTTCAGCAAAGTCTGATGTTTTCAGTTTCGGGGTTTTGTGTTTGGAAATTATCACTGGCAGAAAAAACAACAGTCAGAAGGATCAGGAGCACTCTCGACATTTAGTTGGATATGTAAGTACAAACAAATATATGTGTACAGTTGCCTTAGATATAAGCTGTGTCACAGATGGTAGCACTGCAAAATAATTTGAAAACAATTCCCTTTCAAGTTCTTAAGTACTGAATAGACCGAGATTTTGTATTTCAGAATTTCTATTTCTGGTGTTATAGTCGCCTCTCTAATAGAGCAGAAATTGCTCTCTATTTCAGGTTTGGGATCTTTGGAAGGATGAAAAGGCTTTAAATGCTGTTGACCCATTGTTAAGTGGCTCATATGAAGCTTGTGAAGTTTTGAGATGCATCCACATTGGCCTTTTGTGTGTACAACCGTTTACAGATGACAGACCTACTATGTCAGAAGTGGTCTTCATGCTGTGCAATGAAACAAATCTTCCTTTCCCTAAACAACCTAGCCTTATATTCAGATCAGAGAATCATACTTCAGTTCAAAACTCTTCATCAGCAAGTATAGCAACATCTTCTGTTAACGATATGTCTATTTCAACAGTTCATGGTCGCTAGAGCTTATGCTAACTATTCAATAACTATTTTGGAAGAAATACAGAATTCCTTTTTCTGTACTTCCTGACTTATATGATTCCCCATGGCCCATGTTACAGACTTAATGAAAACGCATTCGCATTCAGAAGTTTTTGATATTTGCCTCTGTTCATGTTTTCTTTAAGTCTACTCTTGTGTTCATCAATGCTCTAAAAGCAACAACGGCTAATCCTGCTAGCCACAACAAATAAAATTTTCAATTTTCTTTATTGATTTAGAGGATAGTGATTTGGTTGTAGAGTTTTGTCAATTAATGAGGTAGTTACCTATTATTAGTCGGTTATGTTTTTCCTCAAAATATTATGGATAAAAAAATACAAACGTGTAAGTAATCTTATGAAAGATTTTAACTTTGTTAGATCATGAGATAGAGCTCTGTCAAATACAATATTATGATCTATGTGAGAGCACTGTTGTCTCAATCTATCTGTGATGAGTAGATGTTACAGTAAGATCAATTAGTTTATTCAAATCTGTTAGAATTTAATGCATTGAATCATAAACGACCACCTCATACTTTGAGAAGTAATGACAACTAGATACATTTAATCAACAGGTAACATAAATACATAAACACATCAGACAACTAACGAACATAAGGTGCTGTAATTGTCACCTCATTGATCGAACATGATGCTTTTTCTGCAGTAGTCAAGTCTGAGTTAGGGGTAATGAAGGGCTGCTTCGGGGAGGGAACCGTTGCTTCAATACTTAGCATGGACAAAATTGTTGACATGGTTGGTCTGTCTGCTGCATTGAGTTGCAAACACAATAGTCCTACTAGAATGCAGCGTAATGCTTCCTCACTGGGACAAGAATCAACTATTGATGGATCTACCAGCTCAAAGGCCTTACCATCATTCCACAACTCCCAGGCCTGAAGCAGCAGTTCATTTAGCAAACAAGTTTGATTATTAAATCAAAAGATAGTTTGAAATGTTTGTATCTTAAAACTCACCCGTCGTATCAAATTTGGAGGGGAATCACTATTATAAGAGACCATGTTCCTTTTTCCACTTATGACCTCCAATAATACAACACCAAAGCTAAAGACATCAGATTTTACTGAGAAGAGACCAGCTCGAGCATATTCAGGTGACATATAGGCACTGCAAAGGGAAAGGGCAATAATGAGTGCGCAAAGTATTGATAAATGGTAAGGTTGCGACAGAGAAATCCCTTTTGGTGTTTGCTTGCTTACTATGTTCCAACAACTCGAAGAGTCTTAGCTTCATTCTGGTTTCCACTAAATATTCTAGCAGTACCAAAATCTGATATTTTGGGCTTCATATCTTCATCTAAAAGAATGTTGCTGGCTTTCAGATCACGGTGTATTATTCTTAATCTTGAGTCCTGATGAAGATAGAGTATCCCTCTAGCGATTCCAATAATGATTTCATACCGCCTTCTCCAATCAAGCAACGACTTCCTGCTCTCATCTAAGTTGTTCATATCAAATTTATCCAGTAAGCACTACTTAGGAGGAAAGAGTTAACATAACATCAGATAAGAAGTTGTCATACCGAATATGAAATAGTCTAGACTTTTGTTTGGCATATATTCGTAGATCAACATTTTCTCCTCGTCTTCTTCACAGCAGCCAAGAAACCTAACAAGATTTCTGTGTTGAAGTTTAGCAATGAGAAGGACCTCAGTTTTGAATTCACTAATTCCTTGCTGTGATTGAGTTGATAGCCTTTTCACAGCTATTTTCTGCCCATCTGGCAATTGACCCTAGAAATTGCAATGCAATTAATCACACCATTAAAACACAAGTACGGAAAAGATTTTAGTTAAAACTATTAAGCTACCTGTTCACCTCAAGAGGGACTTTTTCCCATTTTCTTTGGGCCTGAGTAGAATTTAGTGTTGCAGTTATTCTGGTTGTCAATATATTTTCTTATTAGTAACAATACCTTAAAAACAGGCCCAAAACCTCCTTCTCCAAGCTTATTGTCAGGTGAAAAATTGTCTGTCACAGCTTTCAACTCACGTAATTCAAAGAACTTCAGTTCGATGACACATTTCTTTTCTTGTCCCATTTTACTGGAAGTTCCAGGTTTTGACAAGTTAGTTGCTGATTTAGAAAGTAACATTTTCCTGAACTTCTTCTTTCCCAAAATCCCTGATGTTAATTAATATAAACAGGAAGTTTATTGATGAGTTTAGAAGAAGCTGGACATGGGCAGTTTTAACTTTTATCTAAGCATGATTCGGAGGATATAATATCCTTCCCATGACGAATACATTTTGATTGACCTCTTTCAGTCATGCCAGATAGAAGTGAAACTTAAGTTACTCAACTGCTACTAGCAAGAATTAGAATGTACCTTTTTCCTTGAGTTTTATTCTCCATAGAAAGTAACAGCATGTACCACAGACAAAAATTGCAGAGGCGATGGAAACTACTAGTGCTACCAGTAGTAGTTTCTTCTTTCCTAAACAATAAGGGAGATCAAGAAAGGAGGAAAATAACATATTTTTGGTTGAAAAGGAGCACATTAGAAATAAGATGCAGCTTGGGAGCACCTAACCTTTGTTCGAGCGCTCAAAAAGCTTAATGTTGAACTCTACTTGACTTGAATTATTAGGTAATCTTGACAGATCAATCAAATCGCTATACCATAATAAGCACTCTCCACTACTGCTGTAAGCATAAGCATTGCATGAGCAATTGGATGAACATATATATTCACAAATCTGATCATTTCCTCCTTTCATTGATTCAGATGACACGGGAAGTTTAACATTTGGCATACGGATAAATTTTTTGTTATTACTGCCACACTGCAGCGGAATTTTTCTCACGCACCCACCTGAATAGTTTGTACTATCCCAATCTAATTTAAACATCGGTTCATATCCTTCTAAACATTCACAGGGTGTACTGGCATTTCTGTCACAAATTCCAAAAGCACCACAGAAATTTATTCGGTCACAATTATCAGTAGATCTAGACCAAACTAACTGCCAACTCTGATGGTCTTTAGACCAGAACCATTGCTTCATCGACCCATTAAATTCTAGGACAATTCGAGAAATGTCAGATTCATCAAAGACATTGTAAGTAATATATTTACTATATTCAGTTGGATCATAACTGAAGTCGAATAAATCCTTATAATAACTTTGTTGTGCTAGAATAGCAAACCCTCCATTCCAAGGCCCAGACCTCCATTGTTCCTGGAAATTATGTTGAACAACTAACTCACCATTATGATTCTGGCCTAATTGCAAAGAGTAACTTCCTGAAGCCGGATCATTCAGATTCCTCCAAGAAGTAAGTTTCTGGAGTGTGTTCTCGGACTTATTAAATCCAATCATCGCACCAGGCAGCCACGTATCTGTAGGATAATTAAAGCTCTGCCACTGTGTCAATGCCATTTGTCAAAACAAGATTTCCAGAGTCGAGAAGTACTGCTTTATTGGCATATGCTGAAGGTGTGGATAAACTAGAACTCCAAACTATTTGTTTACGTGCATCTAAGAGTTGTAGATTTCCATCAGACAGCTCTAGATGAGAATTATTGAATGGAGGACGAATAGGGTTGTCCCTATTTGCTATCCAAACCACAGTTTTGGGCTTTATGTTTGTATACCATATACCAATAAAAAGCTTTTCAGAATTACCTGGACAGAAGAAACCGAGTTCAAACTTCCCTTGTTTGGATACTAAAGTATCTTCTGTAGAAAAGGAAAAGGACTGGCCAGGCAACAAGGTCTCTGAACGAGTATTATTGCAGCTAACTAACTGAAAGTAAGAAAGCACGAGAACCAATATGATCTTCATTTCTCACCACCAAGTAAAATCGAAACAGGAGAATTAAAAAATTTGTGCAATGAAACTTTTGGGGGGAGTCTGATAGAGGACTAACAATAATAACCAGTAAATACAACCAAAGTTCCCACTTAATCATATTCCCTATGAAATTTCTAAGAAAGGAAAATACAATTGATGAAAATGACATCAAATTGCAATCTTTCCACTAAAAAATGAATACGTAACTTTGACCAACTGATAATTCCAGGCATCCCAACTGGATGTACTTGCTTCAATTAAAGTCCAATAGGCGGCTGATAACGAATTTCATCTAACCTTGCTAATTGTCAATGAACACTTTTCCCAGTGAATGAAATGGAATATAGTCCTGAATTTTACTGATTCTTAAACTGAAAGATGTCTAGCTACTTCTTTTGTGATATGAGTAAAAATGAAGGGGAAAGATGTAAAATGATGATTGATTTACTCTTGGATACATCCAATCCAAGTCATCAAACATCAGATATCTAAAAAGGATGAACACTAAGCTACTATAAGTAGTACCAGCCAGTTAAGTTAGAATTTAGATGGTGGAATAACACAATCCTATTTCTAGTTTAGTTAAACACTGCGACATGTTAGTTGACAAGAATATATTACAATAATAACATACTCAATAGAATCCCACAAGTCGAGTCTGGGACTGCCTCGTGGAGTTGAAGAGGCTGTTTCGCGGATAAATTGGAACACAAATTTCATCTTCCTGCTTATTTCAATTTGATAACATACATCAATTTATTGCAGTCAGCTTCCTTTCCACATACATGCATCTAAACAATTATGTTTCACGAAATTATATTTTAGTGGAAAAGAAGAAAAAAAAAAAATACACACAGCGCAACTCTAGAGATGAAATTTTACAATGAGAAAAATGGCCAATCTGGATAACTGATTATTGGAGTTTTGACTTTCCGGATACGTCCATTGACGCCCGCACAAAGGAGACTTGTTTTCCTTTATAATTAAAACGAAGTTGCTTTGCAAATTCGATCACCAACTCCACTCTCTCCCTATCAAAATAAATGTCCTTTGAATTCTTTTCACCCGTATAAAAAACAATAAAAAGAAAATATAAGGTACTATATTATTTATTGAATTATTCTATTTATTATTATATCGTTTAAAAACTAACCTAACTTTAATTTAGAACCACAAGATTTAAAAGTTTTTTTTATACTCCTGCACTCCGTGTCAAGTCAAACTATATCATTTTTTGTAGACGGAGGGAGTATTATTTTTTTCAGCATAAGGATATAATTAGAAACATTTACTTTTTCGGTGTGAACGTTGTAGAGAAATGAGGACTATAAAGGGGATAAAATCTCAGTTCACACTGAATAAGAAAACAAGAAGAAAGTTCCTAGTAACGCTGATGAGTGATGGGAAACCAAGAAACCCAGCAATTTTCAAATTTATTTGTTTACTTGTGGTTGTATTGTGATATTCACGTGTTTTTAAGATACACGTGCCTCGGCTCCCACGTTAGCAATTATTTATACCACAACCAAAATTTCAGTGAATTGGGTCATAGCTATCAAATAGACGGGTTGAGTCAAATTTGACCGAAAAAGGATTGCAATGTGAGTTGTAACTCAATTCTTAGTAAGGGTTAATTATTTTATTTGTTCTTTTTGTTGGGAAATTCGGGTAATTTCCCTACAAAACGGAACAACTTTAGTGAAATGAACCGGTTCAAATGAACTGAACCGGACAGAACACTAACAAAGATACCCGACAAGTAATATCGAATATTAACTGAAAAGAAGAGAAAAGAGACCGAACAATTTTAATAATGGAGTTCAGCCGCGAAAGCTTAATCTCCGAGCACCGCTCAAAGCAACCTGCTTTTATTAGATAGAGAGAAGAGATTACAAATGGTGCTTTTTACAATGAAGGAGGAGGGGTTCTTTTATAACCCCAAATTCTCCTTCACAATACATAAAACTCCGATGTGGGACTAAATAATTAGGCCAAAGAGTCAACAAATCTCCACCTTGGCTTAATATCCAGTCCCACCAAATACAAATCTTCTCAAACAAACAAATAATAAAAGCAGTTTTCACGTTGCTTCCAAATTTGCGCCATGAGGCGCCAACTTCAAATGTGCAGGACATTGACCAAGTCTAAACAGTGTTCAAACTTGGCCTTTGTAACCACCTTGGTCAGCATATCTGCGGGATTCTCCGTAGTATGAATCTTCAACAGAAGTATCTCCTCTTCTTCGAGAATTTCCCTCACAAAGTGATAGCGAACATCAATGTGCTTTGTCCGTGCATGAAAGACTTGATTCTTTGCTAAATGAATAGCACTCTGACTGTCAGAATAAACCTCAAGTTGTTTCTGACCAACTCCCAAGTCTTTAAGCAACCCATGAAGCCAAATCGCCTCCTTTACAGCCTCTGTAATCGCCATATACTCTGCCTCTGTCGTAGACAAAGCCACCGTTGACTGTAAAGTAGACTTCCAACTAACTGGCGCTTTTGCTAAAGTGAACAAATAGCCAGTTGTAGATCGTCGCTTATCCAAATCACCTGCATAGTCAGAATCACAGTATCCAACTATGCATTGACCAAGTGATTTATCCTGCTCGAATACCAATCCAATATCTACGGTATTTTGCAGATACCGTAGAATCCATTTCACAGCTTGCCAATGACCCTGGCCTGGATCATGCATGTACCTGCTAACAACACTAACAGCCTGTGAAATATCTGGTCTCGTACACACCATTGCATACATCAAGCTTCCAACTGCATTTGCATACGGGACTTTCGCCATGTATTCTCGCTCTTCATCAGTCGTCGGAGATAACCGGCTACTCAGTTTCAAATGAGGAGCAAGTGGGGTACTCACGTGTTTTGTATCTTCGTGCATACCAAAACGTCTTAGTACCTTCTTCAAATACTGCTTCTGTGACAGCCAAAGCTTGCCTCTCTCTCTGTCCCTGTTTATCTCCATGCCGAGAATCTTCTTGGCTTCCCCCAAATCCTTCATCTCGAACTCTTTACTCAACTGAGCCTTCAGTTTGTCAATCTCAGTTTGGCTCTTTGCTGCAATCAACATATCATCAACATATAAGAGTAAGTAGATGTAGGAACCGTCTTGAAGCCTGCGCAAATACACACAATGATCGTATTTGCTTCTCTTGTACTTCTGACCCTTCATGAAACTATCAAATCGTTTGTACCACTGTCTCGGAGATTGTTTCAGTCCGTACAATGATTTGACAAGTTTGCAAACCCAATTCTCTTTATCAGCAACCTTATTTCCTTCTGGCTGAGTCATATAGATTTCCTCCTTCAAATCACCGTGTAGGAACGCGGTCTTCACATCAAGTTGAGCTAGCTCCAAATTCAACTGCGCTACCAAGGCCAACATAATTCTAATGGAGGAATGTTTAACAACTGGAGAAAATACCTCATTATAATCAATTCCCTCCTTTGAGCGTAGCCTTTAGCTACCAACCTTGCCTTGTAGCGAACATCGTCTTTATCGGGAAATCCTTCTTTCTTTGCAAATACCCATTTGCATCCAATTGCCTTCTTGCCTATCGGTAGTTGTGTCAACTTCCACGTCATGTTCTTCTTGAGGGATTGCATTTCCTCTTCCATTGCACCTGCCCAATTGCCACTTTCTGAACTTCGTATGGCCTCTGGGTAGGTGGATGGAACATCTTCATCTGAAACTGGAAGTGCATAAGCTACCATGTCAGTGAAACGAGCGGGCTTTTGGATCGCTCGTCTCTGTCTTCTAACTGCAATTGGCTCCGATTGCTGTAGAGGTTCTTGGGTAGGAACCTCTTCCTCATCTGACTCTTCTTCTGCCGTAGGAGAGTCACTCGTGGTGCTCCGTGCTGGGATCACCACTGTCTCCTCAAACTCCACCTGCTTCGGAGTACACGCCACCTGTTCAGGAGTACTCTCAGCATCTTCTGGATTTACCTTCTTTAACATGGCAGATTCATCAAAGGTAACATCTCTGCTTATAATTGTTTTCTTTGCCTCGAGACACCACAGACGGTATCCCTTCACTCCAGCATTGAATCCCATGAACAAAGCCTTCTTTGCCCGTGGATCCAACTTTGATTCAATCACATGATAATATGCAACAGAACCAAAAACGTGCAAAGTATCATAATCAGTTGCAGGTTTTCCAGACCATACCTCTAATGGAGTTTTGCCATCAATAGCAGATGATGGCAAACGATTGACGAGATGTTGAGCATATGTTATCGCCTCAGCCCAAAATTTTCTGCCTAACCCAGCATTAGACAGCATACAACGAACTTTCTCCACAAGTGTCCTGTTCATACGCTCTGACACCCCATTCTGTTGCGGTGTTTTCCTGACGGTGAAGTGCCGAACTATGCCACAGTCTTGGCATACCTTAAGGAACGGATCACTCTTGTATTCTCCACCATTGTCTGTTCGGAGAACCTTGATCTTCCTTCCCGTCTGGTTTTCAACTTGAACTTTCCACTTAAGGAAAATTCCAAGTACATCATCTTTGTTCTTCATAGAAAACACCCAAACTCTCCTGGAAAAATCATCAACAAAAGTTACAAAATAATGCCTTCCTCCAAGAGACGGAGTCTTGGCAGGTCCCCATACATCTGAATGCACATAATCCAGAATACCCTTGGTATTATGAATTGCAGTGCCAAACTTCACTCTTCGTTGTTTTCCAAGAACACAATGTTCACAAAACTCAAGTTTGCAAGTCTTCGTACCTTTCAACAATCCTTGCTTGGCAAGAATTTGCAAAGATTTTTCACCAGCATGTCCCAACCGCATATGCCACAGCTTCGTTGCCTCAGTATCTTTCTTGGTGCAAGAAGTTACTGTTGTTACTGTCCCGACCACTGTACTACCTTGATAGTAATACAGATTGTTCTTTCTCACACCCTTCAACATCACCAACGCTCCAGAAGTTGCTTTAAGAACTCCATCTCGCATCGTTATAACTAGGCCTTTAGATTCTAAAGCCCCCAATGAGATGAGATTCTTCTTCAACTTTGGCACGTACCGCACATCTCGCAAGATTCTGGTGGATCCATCATGATTCTGCAGTTTGATTGAACCTATTCCGGTTGTTTTACATGAATTATCATTACCCATGTAAACAACTCCGCCATCGAGATCCTGAAATTCAAAGAACCACTCCCGAATGGGACACATATGATAGGTACAACCTGAATCCAATATCCACTCATCTGCATGTGATGTTGTAGGAGCGACCACTAAAGAGATATCTGATTCCGCATCGCTTTTGCATTCTGCAACATTGGCGTCTTGCGGAGCCTTCCCTTTCTTCTTCAACTTTGGACAGTCTTTCCTCCAGTGCCCTTTCTCATGACAGAAAGCACACTCATTTTTGGCAATGTCTCGACCTTTTGATTTGGACCTTCCTCTTCTCCCTTTTGTCTGGTTTTGATGACGACCTCTTGCCACCAATACTTCTTCTGATGTTGTTGCCTTTGTTTTCATCTTATCCTGCTTTCTCAGTTCATGACTATATAAAGCAGAACAAACAGCATCTAACGACACATTCTCCTTCCCGTGAAGTAACGTTGTCTCCAAATGTTCAAATTCATCGGGAAGAGATGATAACAACATCAAAGCCAGATCTTCATCATCGAATATGACATCTAAATTAAGCAAGTCTGCTACTAATTGATTAAACATAGTGATATGTTCATTCATAGTAGTACCTTGTTTGTAATCAAATCGGAACAACCTTTTCTTCATTAGGAGCTTGTTCTGTCCACTCTTTTTCAGAAACTTGTCCTCCAATGCCTTCCACAATTTGTATGCAGAAGTCTCATTCTTGAAAGCATACTTTTGCTCCCTGGATAGACACGATCGAATTGTTCCGCATGCCAACCGATTAATGATTTTCCAATCTTTATCTTCAACTCCTTCTAGTTTGACTTCTTCAATAGCAATATCAAGACCCTGCTGGAAAAGGGAGTCCAAAACCTCCCCTTGCCACATACCGAAATGGCCCGTACCATCGAATATTTCAACCGCCAACTTCAAAGTAGACATCGGGAATCTTGACCATGATGACGAGGCACCCGATGTCTTCGGTGGAATATTTGCAACAGACTCCATTTCTTGATCTTTATTTGCCATTACAGACTAAAAAAAATATTGGATATTACAACAAATTCAAATAATCGAAGGCTTCTACTGAGACAAAGTAATTCCTTTCTGGTGTGGAAGATCAGGCGAAACTGCAACCACAGAGCATACTCAGACAGAACTCTGACTTAGAAAAAACTTTCGACGCAAAAGGACCAAAATAATTCTTTTCTGATGTGGAAGATCAGACTCAGCTGCAACCACAGAGCATACTCAGACAGAACCTTGGCTCTGATACCACTTGTTGGGAAATTCGGGTAATTTCCCTACAAAACGGAACAACTTTAGTGAAATGAACCGGTTCAAATGAACTGAACCGGACAGAACACTAACAAAGATACCCGACAAGTAATATCGAATATTAACTGAAAAGAAGAGAAAAGAGACCGAACAATTTTAATAATGGAGTTCAGCCGCGAAAGCTTAATCTCCGAGCACCACTCAAAGCAGCCTGCTTTTATTAGATAGAGAGAAGAGATTACAAATGGTGCTTTTTACAATGAAGGAGGAGGGGTTCTTTTATAACCCCAAATTCTCCTTCACAATACATAAAACTCCGATGTGGGACTAAATAATTAGGCCAAAGAGTCAACACTTTTATGTCCTAACAATATATATATAACATATGACTTGTTGAATTACAAAATGTCTTCTGAAAATCATTTTGACAATCTCTCCAGAATCAATTTGGACAGTATATCAACCAGCTAGTTGATGGACGGGTCAATAAACCCTCCCACACTTGAACGGATCAGATGACTAACGACCATCAGGTGCAGTAATAGTCACCTCATTGATCGAAGATGGTGTTGTTTCTGTGGTACTCGAGTCAGAGTTGGGGGTAATCAATGGCTGCTTCGGGGAGGGAACCGTTGCTTCATTACTTAGCATGAATAGAACTGATGACATAGTTGGTCTATCCCCTGCATTCACTTGCAAACACAATAGTCCTACTTGAATACAGCGTAGTGCTTCCTCACTGGGGCAAGAATCAACTATCGTTGGATCTATCAGCTCGAAGGCCTTGCCATCATTCCAAAGCTCCCAGGCCTGAATCAGTAGTTCATTGAAATAGATAAGTTTGATTCTTAATCAAAGAAAGATTCAAACATTTGCATTTCACAACTTACCTGTCGTATTAAATTTGGAGGGGAATCACTATTATAAGAGATTCTGTTCTTTTTTCCACTAATGATCTCCAATAATATGACACCAAAGCTAAAGACGTCAGATTTTACTGAGAAGAGACCAGCTAGAGCATATTCAGGTGACATATAGCCACTGCATAGAAAAGGAGCTATAGTGAGTAGGCAAAATATTTGTAACTAGTATGGGAAAAGACCTTTCAGTATTTGCTTACTTACTATGTGCCAACTATTCGAAGAGTATTTGCTTCATCTTGATTTCCGCTAAATATTCTTGCTGTACCAAAATCTGATATCTTGGGGTTCATATCTTCATCTAAAAGAATGTTGCTGGCTTTCAGATCACGGTGGATTACTCTCAATCTTGAGTCCTGATGCAGATAGAGTATCCCTCTAGCTATACCAATAATGATGTCATGCCTCTTTTTCCAATCAAGCAACGACCTCCTGCTCTCATCTAAGTTGTACATATCAAATTTATCCAGTAAGCACACATTTGACAGGAGGAAAGGGTTAACACATGAACAGATAGTAGTAAATTATCATACCGAATATGAAATAGTCTAGACTTTTATTTGGCATATATTCATATATCAACATTTTTTCCTCATCTTCTACACAGCAGCCAAGGAACCTAACGAGGTTTCTATGTTGGAGTTTTGCAATGAGAAGGGCCTCAGTTTTGAATTCACTTATGCCTTGCCTTGATTGAGTTGATAGCCTTTTCACAGCTATTTGCTGTCCATCTGGCAATTGACCCTAGAAATTGCAAAAATCCGATTATCACACCTTCAAAACATAAGTACATCTAGCAAATACATTAACAAAAATCAGGATATATACTATATAGTTATTTCCAGAGGGATTTCTTTCCATTTTCTTTAGGTTAGAGCGCATATTTGTGTTGCAGATTTGCAGGTATTTAGGTTGTAGTAACAATACCTTAAAAACAGGCCCAAAACCTCCTTCTCCAAGTTTATTATCAGGGGAAAAATTGTCTGTCGCGGTTTTCAAGTCATGTAATTCAAAGAACTTCAGTTCAATGTCACCTTTCTTTTCTTGTCTCTTTCCAATGGAAGTTGCAGGTTTTGACATGTTAGCTGCTGAGTCAGAAAGTAACATTTCCCTGAACTTCATCTTTCTCAAAATCCCTGAGAAGGCAATAGAAACATGAAGTACATTGGTAATTTTAACTTGTAATCTGATCCATGATTGTAGTGACAGCGAGAACACAGTTAAGTCAGATAACCAGCTACTAGTAAGAACTAGAATATCACATGAAAACTGCCCAGGTTCCAGCAGTTTAATAATAAATCCAGAAGGACTAGGTTCGCTTATTGGCATCCTACATATGTTCATTGTTAAGAAAATGTCAGTCTCGATTGAAAGCTAGTTCATGAGGTGAGGATAGCCAAGACAATATAAGGAGACAAGAGCCTATACCCTCATGGCCTCAACCAATGTAGGCCACATTAACATTCATAAACGCTGGCATAACTATTGGAAATATAAAGAAGTACCTTTTTTCTTGAGCTTTCGTCTCACAAGAAAGTAACAGCATGTACCACAGACAAAAATTGCTGAAGTGATGGATGCTACTAGCACTACAAACAATGACTTTTTATTGCCTGAGCAATAAGACAGATGGGGAGAGGAGAAAACGAACATAATGTCAGTTTCAAGTAATCACAATTAGATAAGATGCAGTTTAGAAGCACCTAACCTTTGTTTGAACGCTCAAATATTTTTATGTTTAACACTGTTTGACTTGAATTATCAGATAATCTTCTCAGATTGATAAGATTATCATTCCATAATAAGCACGTTCCACTATTGCTGTAAGCATAAGCCTTGCATGAGCAATTGGATGAACATATATACTGGCAGATCCGATCATTCCCCACTTGCACCGATTCAGATGATGCAGGAAGTTCTACATTTTGCAAAGGAACAAAACCATCGTTATTGCTGCCACACTGCAGCGGAGTTATTCTCACACACCCACCAGAATAATCACTAGTATCCCAACCTAATGGAAACTTGGGTTCATAACCTTGTAAACATCCACAGGTTGGACTGGTATTTATATCACAAATTCCAAAAGCACCACATAAATTTTGTGTGTCACACATATCAACAGGTACATACCGCACTACCATCCAATTCTGGTGCTCATTAGACCAGAAGAGTTCCCTCATTAACCCGCTATGATCTAGGACAATTCGAGAAACAACAGATTCATCGAAGACATTGTAAGTAAGAAATGCACTATGTTCAGTTGGATTATAACTGAAGTTGGATTCCACGAGATTCAAAGGCACCCAGATCCACATTTTCACGAGGTTACGTAGTATGACTATCTCACCATTTTGATTAGGGTCTAATTCCAAAGAGAAGTGTCCTGAAGCAGTATCATTCGTATTCGTCCAAGAAGTAAGTTTCTGGAGAGTGTTCTTGAACTTATCAAATCCAATCCTCGCACCAGGCAGCCATGTATCTGTAGGATAATCAAAGCTCTGCCACTGTATTTCAATGCCATTTGTCAAAATGAAATTTCCAGAATCAAGAAGTACTGCCCTATTGACATCTGCTGTGGATAAATTAGAGTCCCAAACTCTTTGTTTACGAGCATTAAAAATTCCTAGATTTCCATCAGACAGCTCTAGATGAGAATTATTGAAGGGAGGGCGGATGGGATTGTCCCTATTTGCTATCCAAACCACAGTTTTGGGCTTTATGTTTGTATACCATATACCAATAAAAAGCTTTTCACAATTACCTGGACAGTAGAAACCGAGTTCAAACTTCCCTTGTTTGGACACTAAAGTATCTGCTGCAGAAAAGGAAAGGATTTGTCCAGGCAATAAGTTGTCTGAACGCGTATTATTGCAGTTAACTAAATGAAAACAAGAAAGCAAGAGAACTAAATCAACTAACAATATCTTCATTCCTAAATACCTGTTTTAAAAAAGTATTGACAAGACGAATTAACACAAACAAACATTCAAGTATTCATTATAGTATATCAATGTTATCATCTCAGAGAAATAGAAAAAATAAAATTAGTCTTTGAGAATTCTACCAAACCATTAACATAACTAAAGCTACGCAACTAATCAAACACCCTAGTCAAAATATTTGAATATTCTACGTAAGGAAAATATCCAATTGATGAAAATGACATCAAACTGTAGTAGTGCAATCATTCGAATAAAATATAAATACGAATAATGTTGTGAACATGGATAGCCCAGATAATGCTTATGGACCAATTATCTGGGCAGAGGCTGCCTAAGATGTTGGGCCTAAGGTTAAACTACGAAGAGGCACAAGAATTAGACAGCCCAACGAAAGATATGGTAGGGATCCAAGTTGAGTAGGAATTACATGACAAGTTGAGGGGATAATGCACAAGTACCCCTTCAACCTATGCCCGAAATTTCAGAGACACACTTATACTATACTAAGGTCCTATTACCTCCCTGAACTTATTTTATTAATAATTTTCTGTTCATTTTCGGCCTACGTGGCACTATCTTGTGGGCCCAATGATGGTTGACTTATTTTTTCAAACTAGTGCCACATAGGCTGAAAAGGGGTAGAAAATAATTAATAAAATAAGTTCAGGGATAATAGGACCTTAGTATAGTATAAGTGTGTATCTGAGATTTCGGGTATAGGTTGAGGGGGTACTTGAGCATTATCCCCCAAGTTGAGTATACAATACTTGAGTATTTGTGTTTTAGAATTCTGATTTATTAGAAATAACTAACTAAGAATTCCAGTCATTCCCCTTGAATGCTCTTAGATACTTGCTGCAATAAATGTCTTAAATGGCTGGAAATTTTGGTACCGCTATAACCAACTTATGAAATTGGACTTTTGTTTGGTTATATACTATTTTGTAGAAGAGGAAACAAGAACTTTTTTTTGTGTGTGAAAAGAAAAAATAAGCTTCTTATTAGTAGATGTTATTCAAACGTAAAAGAGCAAAGCCGTGGTTTGACAACATATTCTATTCAAATTTCAAACATAAAGGATTTTTATTATCTTCGGACAAGAAAAAATAATAGTAAAAGAATTTAACGAGTTTCGACTAGCTTTGTTAAAGAGTCGAGTTTGTTGATAATTCACATTGAGAAAAACTTTGACTGACCAGTTCCTCCAATGCCCCAATCTGATTTTGTGAGAACTGTATTGAGTTTCCATATAAACAAAGTGACGGTCCACCTTGGCTATCATATCATCACATAATTATTTAGTAAAAATAAAATAAAATTGAAAGATGAATTCCTTAGCACCAACCGCGCATCATTAGTTTCCTTGAAAATCCATTTTAAGGCATTTTGACGAATGAAAAGACTGACTTGGTCCAAAAATAAAATTTCCAACAAGCAAGGTAAGTTCTAAGAAAATAATAGACAAGTCCCTAGCTATCTCGTCTGACTAGTCTAGAAATGGGACATAGAAAACTTCCTTATTAATACTATAAATATCCACACTAAATTTATGTCATTGACAAGCAATATTTCTGATTGAAGTTGGACTAGAGGTAAAACAAAGATGGTACATATAGAGTTTCAAGATTTACTGCCAATTATGGCGATAAAGCTAGGCGGAGAGGGACTGATCAACGAGTTATGCAAAGGTTATCGGATGTTAATGGATGGTGAGAAAGGAGTGATCACAATGGATAGCTTAAAGAAGAACTCTGAGCTGATGGGATTGCAAGATTTTAGTGAAGAAGAATTGAAGAACATGATTAGAGAAGGAGATATGGATGGTGATGGAGCTCTTGATAAGATTGAATTTTGTATTTTGATGTTTAGATTGAGTCCTGACTTGTTACTTGTGGCTCAACAATTGTTACATAAAGCTCATCAATAACAAAATACTGCACTATTCCTGATTCATCATATCTAATGTTTCACTTCATTTGTCAATGTTAAACTTTTCTTCTTATCAAGTTAATTGAATTTCATTTTCTGCCAAGTATAGGTATTGAGTAAATAGCTTTATCCAACAAAGGACAAAAAAAAAAAAACGCCTACCGTACTTTTATCACTCCAAATTCTCAAACCTCTTCATTAATAGCCTAGCGGCCAAACTTACTCAGCAACATGAACATGAACAACTCTTTGAGGGATTAATCAATTCGATTCCAAAGTTCATGTAAATGTGAATCAATTAGTGCTAATTCATGGGGAAAAAAAATTAACCCCAAGTATGCACTATGAAGAAAGCTCACTTTTATTAAAACAAGGGAAAGGATAAAAAATACCCCTTAACTTTGATTTATTGTTTAAATTTATCCTCACCGTTAAAATAAAGTTAATTTTACCCCTCGCCGTTAAAATAAAGTTAATTTTACCCCTTCTGTTACTGATTTCACCAAATTTACCCCTTATTGACCCGAATTTACCTCTTTGACATATTTAATGGAGATTTGGGAGAATGGGTAAATGGGTATAGGAGATTTTGGAGAATGGGGTCGGGTTATTTTAAATGATTGGGTTAATGTATTAAAATAGAAATAGATTTTATTTTTAAAATTCGGGTCAATCCATCTAATGAGGGGTAAATTTGGTGAAATTAGTAATAGGAGGGGTAAAATTAACTTTATTTTAACGGCGAGGGGTAAAATTAACTTTATTTTAACGGCGAAAGATACAATTAACTTTATTTTAACGACGAGAATAAATTTAAATAATAAAATCAAAATTAAAGAATATTTTTGACCTTCTTCCCTTAAAACAATTAAACAAATTCTAGTAGGTATGTTGACATATGAAACAAAGTGATGATAAGATTCGGATCAGTTACACATAAAAAGTCCACTTTATTCTTCATAATATAATTGTCAAAATACCATCAAATTAACTTAGCTAATATAATAAAACTAATCACTCAACTTTCATTAAATATCCCAAGAATATTTTAGGCCAAAGACCAATAAAAGCTAGGCTAGAAATCGCCCTATTCCATTAAACAATTATTTTCCCTCTCAAGTAAAAAAATAAATAAACCTAAGTTTGGAGCAAAGGTAGGTGTTTTAAAAGACAATGTTGGGTTATGGTATTCATTTGGATAAAGTTTAGAAATATTTTCGCCTCATGTAATTATATATTTTTATAAAGTTTCAACTTTCACGTATGGAACTTAAAATAAATATTGGCTTGTTGTTTTAATTCATTTGCTCTGCGCTGCTCTCTCATCCTTCAAAATAAAGTTGTAGTATTTCTTATAGGATTAGAACAAGTAGGGACTGGACAAACGAAACTTGAGATTTAGCTTCTTCATTCTCAGGTATTCCTTTGTTGTATTTTTGATAAAGGTAACAAAGTACTTGCGAACTATTTATTATTATTACAAACTTTGATTTTATGATTCATTATGCTTTAGCTCTGCTGTTGGCCATTGTTGTAATCATCAAGTTATAAACATAATTAATGCACTGATGGTTGTACTTGTACTGTATTGATAGTCTGGTAACCTATGCACACCAGATGTTTGATTATTTGCTCATTAGACTTTTAACCTCTATGCTTCAAAATAGGTAACCTTTAACTGTAGCCAGAAGCAGACTTAGGATTTTAAGCCAGTCCATGTGGAGTACCACCGTCTATACTACTACTTCGTGTCGATGGATGACAATGTTGACTTAGTTCAATACATTTTTGTTAAAGTGAGCTAGTAGTACTGTTTTGGCTTCTACATTTGACTTTGTTTAATTACATTTTGAATGTTATGCTAGTCTTTTTCAGTTTGTCTTTTAGTTATGTACCTAAGAATATGGTGTGGATGTTTTCTATTTTGTGTTTTGTGGAAACGAGTTTGATAAAATCTGTTCTTAATTTTGATTGGTGTTATCGACAGGTTTGTTATATTAGGAGTTATCCCTAATAGAGATTTTAATTTTCCAGGCGAAGTAGTTAAGCGAGGGAAGATGGTCATCCACTCTGCATTAAATCTTAACTTTTGTGCTATTTCATCACTCTCTGCACTCAAAGCAGGGCAACAGTGTAGTTCTTGCTCTTTTTCTAACTTCCTATTGCCGCCTCCTTTGAAACGTTTGACTTGCTTTGCCACTTCAAAAAAGTCTGAAGAGGAACATGTGTCTGATCCTAAGCATAACTCTGGTTCAAGGCCTAGAAAAGCTATAAGGTCCCGGGAAAGTAAAGTAAATCATAATGAAGACAAAGATTCTGCCAAGATCTTCCCATCAACAATCCCTAAAAAGCCAAGGCGTGGTCGCAGGAGCGAAGCAGCTGCAGTTGAGGATTTTGTTCGTGATTCATTGGATAAGACATTTGCCTCTATCCGGGAGCAGAACTCTGAAATGATGAAAGATACCGAGAATATCCTCAAAGATAGGGTTGATGATGACACTGATTCTGATGAAAGTAGTGATGATGAAGATGACAGCAGTAGGGATAAGAAAGAAAAGAAAATGATCATTGAGGAGGAGGATCCAAATTGGCCTCTGGATGCAGACGTTGGATGGGGAATTAGAGCATCAGAGTATTTTGACAAGCATCCAATAAAAAATGTTATAGGAGAAGATGGAGTTGAGATCGATTGGGAGGGAGAGATTGATGATTGCTGGGTGAAGGAAATCAATTGTCTTGAGTGGGAGAGCTTCGCTTTTCATCCCAGTCCCCTCATTGTACTTGTTTTTGAGAGATACAATCGGGCTAGTGACAACTGGAAAGCTCTTAAGGAGCTGGAGAAAGCAGCCAAGGTGTATTGGAGTGCCAAAGAGCGCTTGCCTCCTCGGACTGTGAAGATTGACATTAATATTGAGAGGGATCTAGCCTATGCGCTTAAAGTCAAAGAAAGTCCACAGATATTGTTCTTACGCGGAAACAGGATACTATACAGGGAAAAAGAAATTCGTACAGCTGATGACTTGGTTCAAATGATAGCATATTTTTACTACAATGCGAAAAAACCTTCATGCATTGATGATGCAGCTTTATCTCAACAGTCTTAGTCAATGGAGATTAAGAAAGAGGCAGCGGAAAACAATTGACCAATTGAGGACAGAACCTTAGAAGAATGACTGGTTGAAACGAAATCATGGTACTACCCACTTGATGCTTGCAGCTGCTGATGTAATTAGCAAGTTGAAGGTTGAAGAAAAAGGTTATATCCTATAATGTGCTTAAAGTAGTGTCATACTTACTATATAGAAGAGGATAGTTGGATAGAAAACACTCAGTTGCATGATCTTACTTTAGTTCTATTTGCTTGTTACATATCATACTAGCCCTAGATGTCTATAAATTACTTTTATGTATTTAATTAGAAAAGTTCATGCATCTTCTGTTACTTGCTTGTATCTTGACCTTGCTGGCTAGTACTAAATTAGAGTTATCGGTGGAGACGTTTGTCACACTAGGTATGGAACTTTTTTCCATTAATACTAACCTAGATAGATATGAATGGATAATGTATTGGTACCTTGCTTTATTCCATCTTAAGATAGGAAATTAAAGTTAAGATCAGATAAACAAGACACTATATGTTCCTTGGATGGGTTAACTATGTGTGCTTTTATCTGTTTTAGGCTATATTCAGACACTTAAGTGCTTTCTTTTGAAAAGTTTTGGATATCACATTATCAGGAATATGCCCTGATTAAACATATGTTAAATCAGTCAACATCAAACCTAACTAGGACCATTTGTAGATAATACAGTTTAACAAAACCTGAACTCTGAATAGGCTCAACTAACAAACTTTCACCTAATTGACTTCTTAAATATGCGGTGATCTTGTTTATCTACTTAATTCTTGGTGGGTGAAATCCGGCGATATTTGGTGGGAGGTAGCAGATATTTGATAATACTCTCTTGATTTTAATCTGTTTTGTTTTTTCTACTTCCCTTCATAGTCCATTTCAACATATGTTTAATTTCTGATAGCATGTTTAAGGCTACAAGATCAAAAGATATTTTGGTATATTCTACACATGTTTAATTTAAGACCGCAAAATTTAAAAAGCTTCTTTACTTTTTCAAATTTCATCTTGGTGTTTGTTCTTGTATTAGATTATTGTTGTAGTTTTTGCTTTTATTTCAATTATCGTATGTGTCTTGTTCCTTTCTTGTAGGATTTGCACGACTTTCCTTGTTAGTTGTTGTCTTTTAAAAACATCTTGACCTTCACGTGATAGTAGTAAGATTTGAGCATGCTTTATTTTTTTTCAAACCTCATTTGTGAAATTTTATTGGATATATTATTATTATTGTACCTTGTTAAATGACAATTAAATTAAAAGAGATGAAGTATAACGAAGGAGTTGGCTAGAGCACCAATCTTCTTATTAAGAAAAAGTTCCACGCCCTTCCAAAGAACATATTGTATGGTGGGACAAATAAAACCATTTAATTGATCAATAGTTTTATAAGTAACATTTATTAAGTTGTGATGATAGGAATATACTGTAAAATGATCCAGACATTTGGCAAATATGAGAGGTTGTCACGAAGGCTTTAATTTTGTCATAACGGAAAATTTACAATTTAAAAAGGTCCCATTTACCAACCTATGTCATTCTCAATTTTCTTAATTCCAACATCCATTCATTTATTTATTCTTGTCGTTTGCTTTTATGATTATCACAACTATCGTAATAGGACTATATACCCTTTTATATAGTTGAAAATTATATGCTTGCTAATTCTTAACTATTTATCAAGTGAGAATGAAAATAGCATCTTATATCAAAATTGAAAGAGATAAAGTGGATCGAGATCGAAAAAAATAAAATGTAATGAAAATTTTATCATTAGTATTTTATACGATTAATCAAGTTAATTAACTTGGATCCTATTTAAAGTATATACTATAAATCTCCCATCGCAGGATCACGAAATTCACGTGGTAAAAGAAACATTCAAACTCTTTATATTGACGTGTTTTTATGGTATTGGATTTTAATGCTTTCTTTTAAAAAATTAATTTGCATATTTATGTGAGTTGACTTGTAACAGTTCCACCGCTGGGGGTAAATCAGTAAATGAATATAATTTTCATAACGGTTACACTTTCTCGTGACTACAGACCGATATATTAATCAGGGGACCGTTAAGATAGTAGCCTACTAAATTTTACTTCCAAAAATACCCCTTTTCATTGAACTGCCATTTTTTTTGTAATTTGTTATAACCAATGAAAAGATATTAAGTTTATTTTTAGGTATAACTTATAAGATTCAATTTCCTTTTTTTAGAGAAAAAGTGACCGACAAATCTTTTTGGATTAATTTAGCTTGAGAGTCCCAAACGGCAAATATCAGACTTGTCATTATCTAGCAAATTACTATATGTTTTTTTTTCCTAATTATTATTTTCACCTACCCATTTTGAGATAATGTATTACGATTATTTAAGATTATATGATGTGAGTTAATATATTGATGTCATTTTCAAGGAGAATAATGTCATTTTACATAGTGATGCATGTCATAAGCTGAGCTCTTCCACCTCACAAGTGTACACCTTTTACTTGACCTAAACCTCATAAACCCTCTCTTACCTCCACACACACACACACTCTTCTATATCTATAGATAGATAGATACGTATAGAAAGAGAATCTAGAGAGAGAAAACAGAAACCCATTTCCCAGAAAGAACAAAAATAGAAATGGCAACTTCAACCCAGTTCCCGGACGATTTTCGGTGCCCGATTTCCCTTGAAATTATGTCCGACCCGGTTATTCTATCGTCGGGTCACACCTTCGACCGCTCTTCCATCCAACGGTGGGTAGACTCCGGCCACCGGACTTGCCCAATTACCAAGCTACCCATTTCCGACCCGGTTTCTCTCATCCCTAATCATGCCCTTCGGAGTCTCATTTCCAATTATACCCTCGTCCCTTTCCCCAAACCACTGTCGTACCCTGAACCGCAGTCCCTTATTCAAACCCTTATTGCTTCTTCTTCTTCTTCCAATTTGGATTCTAAGCTCCACTCGCTTGACCAACTCAGTAAGCTTTCCAAGCGTGATTTGGCTATCCGAAGGAAACTCACCGAGTCAGGCGCTGTATCTGCTCTTCTGAATTGCGTTAACTCGGATGATGACTCGGGTGGTTTGCAGGAGAAAGCGCTTCATTTGTTGTTGAATTTGAGCTTGGATGATGATAACAAAGTGGGGTTGGTGGCAGAAGGGGTTGTGGGGAAAGTGGTCTCCGCTTTACGAAGAGGTGCTGGAGACTCGAGGGCGGTGGCCGCCACGGTTTTGACAAGTTTAGCGGTGGTGGAAGTGAATAAGGCAACAATTGGGGCATACCCAGATGCAATTCCAGGGTTAATTTGGCTGCTTTGGGGTGGCAGCGGTAGAGAGAGAAAGGAAGCTGCTACTGCTCTCTACACGCTGTGCTCTTTCCCGGATAATCGGGTTGGGGCCGTGCAGAACCAGGCTGTTCCAGTACTAATTAAGAATGCTAATTTAGGCCTAGAAAGATCAGTTGAGGTATTGGGATTATTAGCAAAATGTAAAGAGGGTCGTTATGAAATGTTTAAATACTGTGGGTTATTGGATATTTTGATAAAATTCTTGAAAAATGGTTCTTCAAGAGCTGTGCAATATGGTCTTTTGACTATCAGTTTGCTGTGTAGTTACAGTGAAAGGATGCGTGTGTTGGCTGTAAGAGAAGGGGTGTTTGAGATTTCTGTTGGCTTATTAGAAGATGATAATGAGAAAGTGAGAAGGAACGCTAATAGCTTGATTCAGGTTTTACAAGGGCAAACATTAAGTCTTTGATGATTGGTTTATAGGGAAAATTTGGAAAGTGTTGATTTTGAATGGATTATGATGGAAGCTTTGGAGGGTTGAAGAAGAAGGTGAGTTTTTGGGCTTCCTCAAAATTATTTTTGTTGAATAGTTTTTCTTTGTACAAAAAGATCAGAATTTTAGGGCAAAAAATGTTTCTCTCTCTTTTCCTCTATCAATCTCTCTTTTGTTTTAATGGTTTTATATTTTCAAAATAAGAATGAAAAAACAAAGATCAATGGTTCTTTCACTGTCTCATCTATTCTCCTCATGAGTTCTGTTGATGTAAAATTAAAAATCCAATCTTTCCAGTTTTTCCGTACAGTAGTAAAAGAATGATCAATGAGAGCCTATGTATAAAGAGTATACAAATACAATAGTGTCCCAATATATTTTCTAGTGCTGGTAAAGACTACAAAGTAATTAGGCATGATACCAAGAAAGGGTGATGAATGATGAAAGATTTGTTCTGCCTATTTTTATCCACATTGGTACACTTGCTTAAAGATTTCTTTTTGTGCATGGAAGGAGGAAGCACATGATTGGTTTTTGGAGTTTCCACATTACATATAAGACAGAGACTATTGCTACTTCATCAATTTTCACCTGTAATTTGCGCCAAAACACACTTTAGAGGCGAATTCAGAATTTGGGGTTTGTGAGTTGGAGATTCCAGATAAACCGGCTCATTGGCTTTGCACAAACATGAACTTGTGTGCAAAAGTTGTGTGAGTTGTCAAATGTAGTTAGTTATGTTTGAGCAATGTAACTAATTCTCACATGTTTTGTGTGCTGTTGGTATACAATTTGGGGAACTGGATATTTGACTAATCCAGACGTAAATAAAATTTGGGTAAAGAGTTTTTTTAGCTTTGCAGAATAAAAAAGAGAGAAACGAAGAAAGAATATAATAAAAGGCCACATAGTTGAATGGTACCAAATAGTATTTTCTATTTGGATTACATTCATTATAGATTGGATGAACCTTCCATTCATACCTATCCTTGTTAAATGTTTAATTTATTAGGTAAGAATCTTATATCGAGGTCTGAATATAAAACAAATTAAAGTTGGAAATCTTAGGTGAGGCCATATCCCGCACGCTTAGCATTTAGATTCCTCTACCTCTAGTGAATTAAATACACCACAATTTCAACGCTCTATTTTGGTCGCAACCAAACAAGCCTCAATGTCATCACATTAATTTAAATTAAATTAATAAATGTCATGTATATATTTTCTATATATAAAATTTTATTGTTATTTGTTGATAAAGACGGTTCTTTTCTTCTTTTTTTTCTCATTCACATTATGAAGCTTTTGTTCATTTTTTTTTTCTTGTGGACATATTCAATTCAACGACAGTTACATGTAGATTCATTTCTGGTCCTTCCTAAGAAGGTGCCAAAGCCTATATGGCTTTTTGCTTCATTTCTTTCGTCAGTCGTCAACGGCATTTAATTACACAATTTTCCCTTCAAATTGGTTGATCATTAATTTTATTTTAATGTTGCCTTCAAAAAATCAAACTTATAACCCGGGGACATAAGTATTTTAAGAGCATAACACATAATTTGTGATATGTGTTATGATACGATTATATAAATTCATGTATATGAAAAAGTTACTATATGTAACAGACAAAAATTAATGACCGAACACTAAGTGTCTGTTTGGATTGACTTATTTTAGGTGCATTTAAGTCAAAATATCTTTTAAACTTTTCAATATATTTGGTTATATATTGCTTAGTAAATCTTCTATTTTTTATCTGGAGTTTTAACAAGGAAAAACTTGAAATTCGTCTCTAATGGCGAATTCATAGAGGACTATAAGAGGATCCATGTAATAATCGATCTTTTTTAGTGGTAGAAAAGCAGATCTAAGACCCTATTGGCATGCAAAATCTTCCTCAATTACAGAATAGAAACATTAATAAGAGCAAGGACACAACAATGAAAAGAAAAAGGAAACGATAGGGTGTGATGCCTCCAACTTGTCTACCACTAGTGAAGTCGAAAGGGCTGATGCAGATAAAATGGTGGATGAACAACTTCATGAAAATAAAATTGCTTTATGTGCATATGTATTCCCTTGTTCCTTTCAAATTTAAATAATCTGGGAATATAATTTGTATATTACTTATGCTTGGATACAACTCATAACGAAACTATTGTGTATCCATCAATTTTTCATTCATTTTGTTTTCATACTATTAATTGGATACAATATTTGTAGTTCATAATATCATTTTATTGGAATTCTAAATACAACATATTTATGTATTTCTTATATTTGTATGCCTACTAGTTTTAAATAGGACAACTTTCACATATAGCAAAATAAAAAATTCATATTTGTATGCTATAGCAAAGTTTGCATAATTGCGCTCCATAGCAAACATACAAACTGTATAATTCGCTATACATATACAGTTGAAGCAAATTGTATAAAACGAAGTGTATAAAACGAGAAAGAGAAAGACACTTGGGCAGAAACTGTATAAAAACGAAGTGTATAAAATGAATTGTATTATTATAAGTGTATAGAACGATTATATACAATTTGAATTTGTATAAAATGAGAAAGAGAGAAAGACAAAAGAGACTTGACAAGGAATATACAATTGAATCCAATTGTATAAAACGAGAAAGAGAGAAATTAGATACAATTTGAAATTGTATAAAACGAGAAAGAGAGAAAGGAAAAAGAAACTGGGCAGGAGAGTATTTTTATTGTACAATTATAAGTGTATAGAACGAAAATATATGTACTTGCATGTGTATATACAATTTTCTCACGCTTTATACAAACAGAAACGCAATTTTTACATTTCGCTTCTGTTTGTATAAGTGAGAAAGGCGAGGGTGACGAGCGAGATTTGGGAGAGTGGCGAGCGAGATCTGGAAGAGGGGAGAGAGGGGAACAAGAATATATGTATTTATACAATTTCCTCTGCTTTATACAATTCGAAACAATTTTTATACACTTGTGTTTGTATAAAAAGTGAGGAAGCGAGGGAGAGATTGGAGGAGAGTGGCGAGCGAGATATTTGGGAGAGAGACGCCTGGCAATTTTTTGCAAACATTTGCTATGGAACACAATTAAATCAAACCCTAGCTACTCTATTTATTTTAGGTTATTAGTTTGCTATTATATACAATTTTCCCTTTTAAATATATGTTATCAAATTGTATCCATCATCGGAAGTAGATGCGAAATTAGTAGTTCATAATAATATCTTTTGCAGTTGATTGTGTAGAATATATATATACAACATAATTTTTGTTTAGATACAACTTTGTAGTACATAATATTATTTTGTGGAAATTATGCATAACACACCAATCACCATGTTTTTTGTTATATTGCTTCTTATTTTGTATTTATTCTATACATAATTTTCATTTTGTATTTCTTTTTTATTTGCATTCATTTTAACTGTATAACATCAAAAGTTTTGTATTTTTGTTCTTAGAATGTATCTCAATATCTATATTTAAATCTTGATTTAAATTTTTTTAAAATATTCTCTTCCATAATTTTCTCCTTTTGTTAAAATTAAACAAATGAAACATATATATAATCAACTCTATAACAAAAGAAAATATTGACATTTTTAATAAATATTTAAAATGTGGGTAAAGAGTCCTATTAAATGTTAAAATATTGATATTTTAAA
Organism: Solanum lycopersicoides; assembly: GCA_022817965.1. Lineage (NCBI taxonomy): Eukaryota > Viridiplantae > Streptophyta > Magnoliopsida > Solanales > Solanaceae > Solanum > Solanum lycopersicoides. Next base: position 70,374,595 of record CM040619.1, on the reverse strand, counting down.
AAAAGTTCCTAATAAAAATAAATCAAAAGTCATAAGTTTGAAATCCTAATTTATGACTTTGAGCTTATAAGTCGTAAGCCTAAACCAATCAAAACAGGCCCTAAATAAGGCAAAAGCACAAACAACCCATTTAAGGGGGTGTAAATTAGGTATATAGCATTTTATATAATAATATTTTTAAGTTATAGCATTAGAATTTGAATTTCAGTGTATAACATTTAATATCTCAATCTATAGCATTTTATTAATAAATATAATGTTAATTATAATTTATTTAAAAAATTGTTATTATTAACAATTAATAAAAAAAAGGGATAAACTAATAATGGATAATTAATATACCTAATTAACACACGGACAAACTAATAGTGGAAAATGGGATACTTTATTAATTACATTAAATGTAGTTAGCACGTTTTGAAACTGTATACTAGCACGTTTTAAGGGATTTTAATTAAAATTTAATATTAGATTAACACGTTTTTAGGGATATCAAAAATTTTCAGATTAGCATCATTGCCTTAAATATCTCTAGTTAGTTTAAATGATATTATTTTTTTTTATTTAATTCCTTAAAAGATTCTACCAGATTTTAACGATTATTTTCAGATTATTTTCAGATTGGCATTTTGAAACCTATTTGCATCATCGTTACAATTCATCTTTTTTCCAAATTTTGACGATTATTTTCAGATTGGCATCAACGTAGAAGTCATTTTTCCCCAAAATTTCACGATTATTTTCATATCTGCATATTTCAGTTCGTTTTTTTAGTAACCTGATAAGTTTAGGCGTTTGAAATAATTTGATTTGATCTGATGGAGAACATTATGTCAATATTAATTAAACATGGTGAAAAGTGGAATTCATCAGGTTGATTTTTAATTATGATTTGTTTCTTTTAATTATGAATTGTTGGTTTTAATTAATTTGATGTTTTTTACATGTAGAACAGTGTTCGATTTTTTTGATAACTGTATTATCTGAAATACAGTTTGTATATTTTTTTTTTGAATGAAACAGTTATGTTACGTATAGCGTATTTGAAGTCAGAAGTTTGTATTATTAGTGTGTGAAAAGTATACGAAATGTGTATCAATTGTTTATGAAAGTCTTTTTTTTAAAAGAATATTCTAGTTTCTATTGAAATTAGAATATATGTTTTTGTATTGAAATTGTATTGTGTTTGTTTAATTGGAGTAGTTTGTAGGACAGTGAATGATATATTAAATGTGTATGAAGTGTGTATAAATTATATGAACTGATTATAAACGGTCATCTTCTTCCCAAAAGTTTTCCAATTTAAATTTGTGGTAAAAATTTGACTTGGGGACTTTGTCAAAGTCTCCGAAATTTTCTGCAATTAATCTATTTGGAACAGATGGATCAGAAACAAAATCAAAAATTGGTCCAGATTTTAGATCGGTTACAACGATCAACTCTTTTAAGTCAAAATGTAACTCTGTGTCATCCATGTCATTTTCAGATTCAAGAAGGAAAGTATGACGCAACAATTGACATTGGATTTTTATGTTATGTAAATCATAAAAAAATCCAAATGGGATTTCTTGTAAAAATTGTTGAAACTTATCTTGACTGAGGAAGGTCAACAAATCAACGAACACAATCATGTTGATACAGGAAGATAAATGTGTTTGAACCTTCTTCTCCTATAAAATTTGTAAACTAAATTATTACTTTTTATATACTATAAAATTTCATAGAAAAAATCATATATACAATGCTATATTAAATTGACATTCAATTAATTCATACACAAATCATACAAATTATATACAAAATTCATACAATATTAATACATATTCGATGGACATTTAATTCAATTCATACAGAAATCATAAAAACTATATGTCTCAGTTCATACACAATTCATACAATATTAATACATATTCGATTTTAAAAAAAAAACTAATATGTGACTTTTAAACTACAAATTAATCTCATTTAGTATGAATACGTCAATTCATACATCAAAATTAAAAAATAAAATACAGTTGCAATACTTATTATAATAGTCAAAATTATAGGATACACAACATTAATACATCATTCATACACATATATTTTACTGGACAAGAATATTATTTCATACATATAAGATACAAAGGTAATACATAATGCATACACCCCTGTATCGATAATGACCATTTATTTCATACACAAAATCATACAAAATTAATACATTTATTATGTATCAAATCATATACTGATATATTCAAATTATATCATATACAAAACATACAACACTAAATCATTCAATATTCATATATAATTATAATATATAATACTAAAAACTCAACTCATACATAAATCATACAAATTTCATGTAGTATACTATTGACAAATAAAATCAAAAATTAAATACACTAACACAACACATTGTAATTCAAATTTGAAATAATCTTTTTACTGACTTTATCAACTTTTTGGGGTTTATTTGTAGCTTGTATCTCTGATCCTTTTTTTTGAAAACTTTCTTGTTGATCGATCAATTTCAATGCCTTTTATTTTTTTTGATTTTGTATTTTTTAATCCTCAGCAAAGTCAGAATCGGATTCTGACGATGTTCTAATTTCTTTTCCTTTCCTCTTCTTGCCTATTTTCTTTGCCTCTTTGATTTTGTTTTTTTCCATCTTCGAATTAACTGAACTACACTTCTCTTTTCCCTTTGATTTCTGCGTTTGAGTTTGTGACAATATATCGAATGAAGGAACATGAAAGTCATCTGATTCATCGACCAATCTTTTACTTTTACTTGGGGTTTCACTACCTTTCCTAGACATTCTATATGAATTTAATGGGGAACTGATCTGAGAGGGATGTTTGGGTTTTGGGATGAACTGATCTGAGAGGGATAATGAGGAAGATGAGTGAGGCGGGATTTGGGTAAGAATAAAAAATCTTTGCGTGTTGGGAAGAGATGATGAGTGAGGCGGGATTTGGGGAAGATCAAAATATCTTCGCGTGTTGGGGAGAGATGGACTCTTTTACTTTTACTTGGGATTTCACTACCTTTCCTAGATATTCTATATGAATTTAATGGGGAACTGATCTGAGAGGGATGTTTGGGTTTTGAGATGAACTGATCTGAGAGGGATAATGGGGAAGATGAGTGAGGCGGGATTTGGGTAAGAACAAAAAATCTTTGCGTGTTGGGAAGAGATGATGAGTGAGGCGGAATTTGGGGAAGATCAAAATATCTTCGCGTGTTGGGGAGAGATGGAGTGTATTGGGGAAAGATGTATGTGTATGTATTGGTTGAGATGGGGGTGGATAGTTATTGGGCAACCGTATAATAGGGAATTAATTAAAATCAAATCCCTATTATTTAGATTTTTTTTTTAAAAGGTAACTATATAATGTGAAATTTAATTAATAAATTTAATTAATAATAATTTATTATTTATATTAAAAGCTTTAAAAGGTGATAAAGAGAAAAAAAAGGAAAAAAAATAATATTTTAATTTGATTTAAACTAATTTGAGCATTTTAAGGAAATTGAATAATTTAAATTCTTTTTGAATTTCTTAATATGTGCTAATTTGTTAATTATTCATTATTATTTAAAATTAATTCAAATCCCACAATTAGTGCTACTTACCAATTTATACATAAACGTTTTTTTTCCTTTTTATTTTATTTAAAAAATAAAAATAAAAAGTTAATTATAAAAAATAAAAATAAATATTTAAACATATTAACTAGTATTTAAATAATTACTTATAGTTTATTTTTAATTAAATATATTTTTAATTGATATGCTATAAATCGATAATAATCTGCTATAAGTAATTTATTTTTAAAAAGTATATTTATAACTCGATATATATAATCTTAAATGTGTATAGGGTGTTATTTTTATTTTAAGGTGGGTACACTATCTCATGGGCCTGAGCTTTATATTGTGGGTTTGACAAGTTTGTAACCAGTCCAGCAGAATAATCTACATTTAATCAGCAATCAACTTGAGATGTTGCACATGGAGACTCATTTGAACAATATCTTGTGGTATATTTTATACTAATTATAACTCAAAATGCATAATAATGTAGTTTTGAATATACCACTATCTCTAGAATATAATTCATTATTGCATGAACTCATATTATTTTATCACGTATGATAAATTAAGATAAGCTGGGCTAAATTTCGACTACAAGTACAGTTTTTTACCTGTTTATTGTCCCTAAAACGAAAGCACATTCTACGTTATGGAAACAGAAATCATTCTAAACTTACTAGTCTGATGGCCATCATCATCAAATTAGATGCTCGGGATATTAACGACCACAAAAATACAATGAATAAGATCTAAGAAAAATACTTCCTCGATTAATAAAGTAAAGAAGACTTTTAAATCTTGTGGTCTTAAATTAAAGAAATGTAGAAGGTATTAGAATGTTCTATAATCTTGTGATTTTAAATATGTCAGATAGAAAATTGACATTAATTAAAGAGTTTTCGACAAAAGAAAAGAGACATTTACTTTTAAACAGACTAAAAAAAAGGAAAAAAATTAGAATCGACAAATTGAAACCAAGGAAGTAGTAAGTGGTGAGTCATGCTTGGTGGACCATACTTTGAGCTTAAAAAATTGACTTAGATGGTGAGCTTAATCAAATGAACAAATAGTATAGTGTGGATATGTTATAGAAAAAGTAGTGTTTATATAATATTGTAGTAAAGTAGTAATAACAATGTGTAGTGGTAAATTCAAAAGGAAGAGGAAGGTGACATGATGTAACCCTCGTAAAAGCCAACATTCAACTAAAAGATGGGACGAATGTCATTATTATCTTCAACTACTTCATATGTGCTATTAATAAAGTGGTCTAATTAATTACATAGACATTCTTGTGCTATACTACTATTTCTATATTACTGTATATATGTATATGTACTACTTCATAAACAAGCAAGCCTATCACAGGCCAAATGATTTTAACCTCATGCCTTCACGACATCCTTCAGCCACAATACACTACTACCCATGCTAAAAAAACAAACAATTTCATTTGTATCTCGCACTATTTTACTTGACTTATTTAGTAGGTTGTTTTAGCTTTTATGTGTCGAGAGGAATATGATTGATTGAATCACGATTTCATAAATTTAACAGAATTTAGTATTTCGCGTTGAATATTGTGAGTGCGAAAAACAAATATGAATAGAATTAGATATATTAACTTTTTAATTATTTAGAATTCCTAACGTCTGAATTCATAATCTTCTATCATAGTTGTATTTCTAGGTATGAATTGACATATAAGATCTTTAATTTTTGCTAATTGTAATTGTGACTAAAGCCTTGAAATTCAACATTATTTTGTTAAGAGAAATAAGAACATATATAATGAAGATTTAGGCGTAAAGGGCCGACCAATAAGAAAGAGACGTGTCCATATATAATATAGTTGAAAACTTAATCCCGATCGAATATAATGATTGATTAGCTATGATGAATGTTTATTAAGTTCATATTATACTAATAACTGTCAAATATCATGAAAAAGCAGAACAAAAAAATGATGAAAACTTAGATAAATAGAATGAAGTAAATTAAGCAAAGATAATCACGCATTCACGCTTCAAAAAGCTAAGAAAAAGTATATTGTTCAATATACAAATAATTGTTTTACTCTGACGACTCGATCTCGTTCTAATCAAGTTCAGGGGTTGAGTACACTCTGTCCGTGACCAAATTCATTGGGATTTGCTCGTAGCTTTGAGTCTTGAACAATATATTAATTTTAAAAATTGAAGGAGCAGATATATACGTCCTACGTAAACAATCATCTGAGGTGTATATCCTACGTGACAAATCACATGAAAATTGTCATATAGGATGACTAAGTCTATTTGTTCAACTTTATGATCGTTTAAGTGGCTTACTTATGCACATGTAAAGTTGAAGGGATAAAGGTCATCTAAGACCAAGTTAAAGAGCACAACAAGAATTTAGTACACTATAATGACGAGTCTCATGTTGTGATACACACAAATGGGACAATTTTTTTGTATTATAACCATGACGAATAAGATCGATAAATAAAAATTTCACTTAAAAAGACAGTTTGGTATACTAAAGTTTTGTTATGCGTGAAACCTAGAAAAAGCTTGAACATAATATTCTTTGCAACCTTATCCTATATTTATACAAAATGTTATATCCATCGCTTGAATCTGCTTTCTTTTGATCATATGATAACTTTATCAATTACGTCAAGACTCTCATCCAATTAACATGCATTCTATTGCTCGTGAAGTTAGAATTAGTAATTTGAAATTAATGGAGAGTAGTAATGTGGTGTGCGGACTCACATATTGGATCTAGAGGTGGTTATTGATTGATATGGTTCAATTTATCGGTTATTCTTTAAAAAAAAAAAAAAAAAATATTGATGGTTAATAAGATGGGTAATTTTTTTTAATATGAAATTAAATAATTTCCCCATATGAATTAATTTTTGGAGTTGACTTACACTCGAGATCTAATTTCTTTTACATAATACACAGCAAAACTTAACTCACTACCTCATTAAATTGTCACACTCAAGCTCTAGATATTCAACTCTAAACGTGAGATAGAGGTATAGAAGAATAAATATCTCACAAAGATGATTTTATGACTCGCATATTTCTACTAATCTAGTGTGAATAAGTGATTAAAAAAATGTAAGAAACTTATTGGGGGTAAAAGGGTAAATTTAACAAATCTTTTTGGGCTATCTGTTGAATTATTAGGAAAAATCAAAGAATTCAACCTTTAATTGAATTACGAAGACAATAGCATAATATACAAAATCATTTTCAGATCGCTAATCCAGTATATATGATAATTCAATAACACTTTTTCGAATCATCAGTTTATCATTCAGTTAAATCAAAATTTACACCCCACCCCCTAATTGGATACTCCAGTGCACCTTTATTTGTTTTTTAAGTTTTATTTCTCTATTTGTTCCTATATATTTAAAAATAATTTACATTCTCTATTTTATTTTTCAAATAAATTTAGCTCCACAATTAGACGTTAAGTCAAATATATATATATCCCTTATCCTGATAGAGTCACGGGGTAAATTTAGCCCACTTATAAAAGTATAAGGGATAGTTTTGTTTTCTTAATCCCAGGATAATCTGCTGTCAATTACATCACAATCTCTATCCTTCATGTGAGTATTCTAATCAATTAGTCCAACAAAATTCATGTGTTAAATTCTAAACCATGTAACATAAATTGGATCTTTCTGGTTGTAGCAATTGAAAATGACACATGCATTGATACGTGGTACAACTAAATTCAACAAAACAGATTTTGCAAAAAATATACGTGGAAATCAACTTTATGATTTATAACTCATCGTCAAAATTCGGTAACTTTTAAGTCTCTTTCCATTTGAGATTAATTAGGAGCATATAGTAGATATGTACATAATTTTAAGTTATCCTAAAAAAGAACAACTTAATTGTTAATTTCACATTATGTTTTTCGAAAATTGTTCGAAATTATGAATTTATTGGAGTGTATCTATGTTTACCGCTTATTAGTTACTACTTTTTAAAATTTACCTTAAAATAAGTGAGTTTTATCTTAGCGGTGTATTTTTGGGCGTAAAAAAGTTATGTGCCAATTTATAGGACTTTTAAGTCACAATCTATTTTTTAAAATGCATTGATTTATAATCAATTATACAATATTAAACTATTTGCACTACGCCTTGTTATTCATATTGAGGTAAAAGGAGTAATTATCTTGTATCGCATGCTTTGAGAATGAAGAATTTAAGTTACTAATACTCGATATATGAAGTATTTCTTAAGTAGTCGTTTAATATTACGCCTCCGTTCATATTTATATGTTATTATTTTAGATTTTGTGTTTTTTAATAAACTAGGTAAGTTATTATTGTATTCTTATTTAGTATTCTCTTGAAGTCAGGTTTTCAATTAATGAATATAAATTAATTTATTTTAATTATTTAATTTGACAGATGAACATGAATAAATTAATCAATTTTTCTATATTGGTCAAATTTATATTTTTCAGACGGTCAACTCTCAAGGGTAAAAATTAAAACAAAAAGAACAGTGTTATTTATATATTGATTTTGTGAAAAGACAAATATCATAGAATATTTATTTTTAATTAGAACGACATATTACGATATTAATAAGAACGGAGGGAGGGGTATGTCATATGACAGAAAATGGACATCATGGTGATGCATGAATTAACTCAGTAGAATTTGTAAAAGCTAACAAAAATATGGTTTGAAGGGGTCGTCAATTGTAGAATTTTATAAAGTTGCATGCATGTTTACGTCTCTCCTCTTTATAGAAAATTCATTTAGGACTTCTCTAGATTTACTCATAAAATTAAGAATAACATATAGTCATCAGATCATATGAGTAATAATTTCGTCACTCTTACGCAGATGATTATTTAACATTGAGAAATTGTTTTAATTAGGTGGATTTATTGTTTGACTTTTTTTTTTTTTTTAAATTGTTTCTTTAATAAATTAACGCTAGAAGTAGTCCCGTCGGTACAAGTTACAGCTTCAGAAAGCTCATTGGTTCCTCTACGTAACAAAATTTATTTATGAAATCATAACTACCTAGTTTAATGAATTGACATATAGTACAGATTAACTTATGAGAAACAATAAAGAAAAATTATATCAATTTTATCATACACTAGAAATTAATTTTAAAAGGCAACTGATAGATTGAGATTTGATCCATTTTTTAGCGTATTTTATTTAACCCAAATGACTTTTGAATGACTTAATAACCCTATAAATATCTCATTTTTATGTCCCATATCAAACATCAAACGTACTTATTTGACACTTTTAACACCATCTTCGATCCACATCAAATTTTACTACAAATTTTATATTTAGTGTATAATTTAATGTTTTTATGCTTCAACCTACACCAATTTTTATATTAAATTTGATGTATGAATAGTCTTACACCAAATTTGGTGTAACACTATTGATCACACCAAATCACTTTTGAATATTTCAATATTATTTTACTATACAAACTTTTAATTAAACATCATATAAATGGTACTCTCTCCGTCCGGTATTGTTTGTCATAGTTTCTATTTTTAGAGTCAAACTATAAAAATTTTGACTAATATTTTAAGATGAATTTTTTCATCATATTAATATGCAAAAAAATTGTAATTTATAGTACTTTTCATATAGTTTTAGAATATCTAATTTTTTTGTTTAAATATCGAATTAATGTGATCTAATTTACCTTTGAAAATTAGTCAAATTGACTTTCGATAAGCGCAACATGACAAACAATTCCGGACGGGGAGTATATTTTTATTAAATTTCTTGTATATTTAATTATTTTTTATGTAATTTTTTATAACATTAATTTTATCTATAAAAAAAATTAGCTTTTTTATATATTAATTTTTCTATATATGACTTTAAAAAAAATAGAAATTATGTTAGTTCTACCTTAATTATAATTGGATATAAAAGAAAATAATTTAAATTATATATAATGAATGTTTTAGGAAGAATTTGTTTTATCAAATAAGAAAATATAAATGAAATATGAAATAGTAATATAATAATGAGAGAGAGAAAAATAAATTTTTTTGTGTAAAATTTATTACAATGCGTTGGAGTTAATTACAAAAATAAATAATACTAACATTAAATTTAATGTATAATTTGATGTTTTGAATTGGAGATGCCTTAAATCATATGATTAATATAGACCATCAACATAATAAGAGTTTTCAATTTTAAAATTTGCTCCCACAAAACATTTAGGGCCCGTTTGGCCATAGATTTTGCAAGTAAAACTTGGAGAAAAATTTGACAAATTTTGTTTGTCCATATACTTTTTCATTATTTGGCAAAAAATTTTGGCAAATTTTCCAAATTCCCAAATACTAGAAAAAACTAGTATTTGGGCCAAATTTCATTATTTGGAAAGTTTTAAAATTCAATTTTTACACCTAACTTTTATATTTTACAAAAACAATCTGTTTATTGACACCAACCAATTCAATTAGCTCCCCATCTACCAACTAACTCAATTAATATACTTTTCTATTATACTAGTAAAATATAGCTCGTGCTATGCACGAGACCAGTAATATTTGTGAAATATTTAAGATATTTAACATGACTTAAATTTTTTCCTTTAAATTTATATATATTGACAATGAAATTAACATAATTTAATTAAGCATTAAAGTAATTTGAGGAGTTTATTTATCAATATTATTACGAGTTTATTTACTTAATTAATGTTATTATAAAGTATTGAAGTAAGTAAAATAAGTAATTGTAGAGGGGGTCGATAAACATAATGAAATAAGTTAAAATTTAATAATTAATTATATTATGAAATTAAAATAATCCATTAGTAAGTTTATTAGAAAATATTAAAGTAAGTAAAATGAAACATTGTCATTTAATAATAATAATAATAGTAATAATAATAGTAATAACAATTTTATACTTTTGTAAGTAATTAGTAAGTTTTATGTTAAGTAAAATAATAAACGGGTGGGTAAACATATTAAAATAAGTAAAAAAATTTAAAATTATTTCTGTTAAGAAATTAAAATAAGTCGTTAGTAAGTTTTATTAGGAAATATTGAAGTAAGTAAAACGAAATATTATTATTTCATAATAATGATAATTTTCTATAAATATTTGCAACAGAAAGGATAGAAATTGGCATTATAAGTCAATAAGCAAGTACATTGACGAAGAACTAAACGTTTGAGCTAAAAAAGATTCTATAATTGCGAAAAAATTGTATATGGAAAATGCAAGCTCATCGAGAAGAGATTGTTCATAAAATATGGGAAGATTATATTAAAGAATAGTTTGAACTCTTTCAGATTATAAGGCATATGTTCTTCAGTGATTGCAATATTTATTTCCTTCTGTTTTCTTCTCTTTTTTTTTCGAATTTATATTAGTTGTATTTTCATTATCATGATTTGTACCAAGACCTTTTCACTATACGAATGTTTACTGTAATGATGCTTGTTGATTTGTTGCGGAAGTCATGAATCTTGTTACGTGAGATTTCTATTTTGCTATGTAATATAAATTTATGGTTAGTTTTGATAGTTTTACAAACTTATGGGTATAAATCATATTTCTTAAAAAAATAAAATATGTTTCCCAAATTCTATGGCCAAACACATGATGAAATTTCACCCAAATATTCATTCAAATAATATTTGCCAAAAATATTTGAATATCTATGGCCGCCGCAGCTAGCTAGAGAGAACACTTGATCGGGCAATTAAACAATTGTCTTCGAACTAACACATGAACAGTTGAAGACAATAAATAAATTATTATTATTAAAAAATAAAATAAAAAACTTCTCTAGCCGCCTCCAATGTATCCAGACTGAATTAGGACATCTTTGAACATGTTAAATTGCTAAAATATTTGTTTATTTACGTCAATTTTGATATCTCTCCATATATTCTAGAATTTGTCAAATTAACTTGAGGTTTGACATGCATCTACTCTTTTAACTGCTTTAACTTTTAATATATGTGTATGATGTATATATTCCTTTTCGTAAATTACAGATGTTTTATGATAAAAATTTATTCGTGCTTAATATTTATATGAAGTCAAAAATAATTACAGATTAATTTTTTCTAAAAACTATCTGATTTCTTCTCTAGTTGATCATCTTTTGATTTACCATCTGTAGAGGACAAATGATTATAAAAATATCACATGAAATATCAGAATCTGCATATAATTAATTCAGATCATGTATATATTCCTTTGCTTTTTTAAAAAAGAACGGTCCATAGAATAATGTTAAAAAGGGTATGACCACTTAGAAATATTGACCCAGATTGATTTACCAGTATATGTGCTGGCATACACGAAGCTACATTTTTTTAAAAATGTACTATCTCCGTTCAATTTTATGTGGCATAATTTCTTTTTTCGTCAATCCTAAAAAGAATATTATATTTTCTATATGATAAGTATTTAAAGGTGCAATTCTTTTTATCCTTGTTGATTTCACTTAATTTTAAATAGTACTTTAATATATTTATGAGGAGAGTATTAAAGTGAGTCTACTTTTGAAGGATAATTTAATAAACAATTCAAAGTCTTCATTTATTTCTTAAATTTTGTGTCGGATCAAATGGTGCCACATAAAATGGGACGGAGGGAGTAGTTAATATCATGCCATTAATTCTCTGTAATCTCTTCAATTTGATTCAACTTCCTTGGTTTTTTCTTTCTTTTTTCAAGAATGAAACTGTGAATCTTCAGTCATAAAAGGTGAACTATAATGTCTCATTAATTATATAATAATTAATTCTATAGCATAGAACAACATATTATGTCTCCTTTCAGAAATGAATGATGCTACTATTCGATGAATCAAATATTTTCCTCTATTTTATGATTATTATAGCAAAAAAATTATGCATTTTTATTTTAGAAATATTACGAAATTTTTTAATTGACATTGACAATTAAATGAGTCCCTCATTGTACTCCGAACTATAAACAATCTCTTTCGGACGAAGAAAGTATTTATCTCTCTCAGCAACAACA